>PYAF01002530.1:1316138-1349900 GCA_007407185.1 Glycine tomentella | reverse complement strand
TATAAAATTTTCCTGTGGGCTAAAATTTTAATTCAATTAAATTCATATAAAATCATGATAAAACTATTTAGTTATGTTTCCTGATTCCTGTGGGTAAGTCAAGAAATATAATTTAATATTTTATCCTAATTAATCATATTAAACTATAATAGAAATTCCTGTGGGATAATATCTATTATATTATATATGACTAATTACAATTAATATTATTTACCTTATATGATCTAGAGGCTCTTAATATATAATTTTAAATAATTAAAGTTGCTGTGGCTAAACTTTAATTAATTAAATTATAAAGATCACAAAATATTCTTTAATTTCCAAAATGAATTTTATTGTAATTAACCATAAACAATAAAATTAAATAATCAATTATTTAGATTAATCAACTTAATATTACATGTATATGAAAACATAAATTAATACATGTAATGACAGAATAACAATAGGTCATGTGAACAAATATCACAAAATTGTCATTAGTTCAATTGGCAAAATGCTTTATAGCCATTTATTTGCTTACAGATTCAATTCTCATCTAATGCATTTCATGTTATTTTGAATTCTTAAATTGCCAAGTCATGATAGCATAAATAACAGCATTAGCATAATGCTACTAGTACTCGTTACACAAATCAAGATAAAAATGGGAATAGTAACAATAAATTATAATATTATGCCTAATTCCTTATATGATCTTTAAACAACTTAATATATAATTTTAATTAAATTATAGATATTGTGACTAATCTATAATCAATTAAAATTATAAAGATCACTTAAATATAAAATTTAATTATATGAGAATAAATCATATTATGCACTTCAAGATCAAGATACAATATAATGATGAATAAAATTCTCATATACAATTGCATAATTGAAACATAATATTATGCACTTGATTTAATATATATGCATAGAATAAACTCTTCCATAATATATTCATGCATAAAACAAATCAAAATTTTACAAATTTCCAAATTAAATAGGAATGCATGAAATGTATAAAATACAGAAATAGCAAGTACAAAAATATATTTTTTTATTATTATTATTACTGTTCATCATCTTCAACCTTGAGTTGGGTCACTTTGATCCAGTTGCAACCCAGGACCCAAATTAAAAATCCAATGGTTTTTCAACCTTTTTTTCAACACCGAAATCCATGTTTTAATTTACATAAAACTTAGAAAATCAATTTCCATATGATTCCAAAGCTTCTTAATAATTAAAACATTCACATAAAATACTCATATTTTAATAAAATAATATTTCACATATACGAGTGTCAAACAAAAGCAAGGCAGAGGCAATAAATGGGCTCTGATACCAAATGTAAGAAAAACTAAATAATCTAATCATGCTTATACATAAACAACATAAGCAATTAGATTAAGTGCGGAAAAATTAAGATCATAAATACCTCTCGTCATTGCTCATGATTTTGAGTCTTTGGATTGCACCGAAGATCTCTCTTAAGTCTTCTAAACTCTAATTCTAAAGCACTAGATGGTGTATATGCTTATGTATATAGAATGAGTTCAGGGATCCAAGAAGGCTGTAGACACACTTATTTATAGACCTCTTGCCATCAAAGGGTCAGTTACTGTGTGCTAAAGGAAGAGACGTTAATGTTACAAAAAAATAGGGAATGTAGGTAGTGGTTAGTTTTCTGAATTATTGTTGACCACTATCAGGTTGGTTACAGATATTTTGTAATTTCAAAATAAAAATCAACATGGTTTTGTTTGATGCTTGTTTGTTTTTCTTGTTTATTAGATTTGTCAGAGGTTGATGGTGCAGGGTCTTCCGGGAACAACGTGTTGTAGATGGCCGTTTCATGTTGTTCGTAAAGTTGTGGAGGCTGAGGGGTTTCGTGGCTTGTACGGGGTTTTGGATTAACGGCTCTAACCCAGAACCCCTGCTTCTGCACTCTGGTGGGGTTCCTATGCTGCTGCACAACACCTAATTTGGAGGTACATTCTGTTCTGTTTTACAACAATCTATCAAGGGCGTGTTTGGATTATCATATGAAAAGTTTACTCATAAGCTTCACTTGAAGCATAATAGAATGAACAAAACTTGATGCAGTAATTTAAGTGCTTTTAGCATTGTTCTCTAATCAGATTTAGAGTTTCGTCTCAGTAATTTGCATTAAAGGTTGACTGGCATAGGTTATCGATCTAAGACTTTAATTCTGACTAGAGAACAACATTAGAAGTATCTAAGGAATTGCATTTAAGTTTTGTCTTATTTTAATAAGCTTACATGTCTAGCAAAACAAGTGAAGAGTTAAGAAGGGTTTATAGGAAGGTTATAATCTACTTTCATAAGCCAAAACAAGTTCCATGTATGTTTTTCTAAAGGCACCCTAAACAAGTTCCAAGTTCCATGTTTCCTTCCTTTCTTTTTTCATTAGCTGCATGCGCAGCAGCACTGACTATGAGAAATCTACCAATCCACATATGATGTGTAATTTTAATTTATGTATGATTGTTGGTTTTTAGGAGTTTGGATTACAAGGATGATACGGGGAACAAGCCTTCACATGCGGAAATGGTGACAGTTCAGGCAACTTCTGGGATGGTTGCTGGTGTTTGTTCCTCTGTTATCAGGACTCCCATAGATACTGTAAAAACACGTCTTCAGGTATGTGAAATGAGACTCTTGTTTTCAGAATTTTCTGTTAAAGAAGCAAGGGATTTTTAGTAGTTTACATTGGGATTCATGTCCAGTGAATTGGTGTATCTTTTATGGAGTAGTAGTTTTGTTTTCTTCTTTTGGAATTGACTGTAGTATGGATATTTTGGATTTGTCAATTTTGATTTGCACTAAGGTTATGGACAACTATGGTTCTGGAAGACCATCAGTACTGAAGACAGCAAAGACTCTCCTTAAGGAAGATGGATGGTGGGGATTTTACCGGGGGTTTGGACCAATATTTTTAAATGTCACTTTATGGAACAACCATGATTGTTACTTATGAACTGACAAGTATGTCACTTCTTGCTTATTTATTTTGGGACCAATACTTTTTTGAGAATGTTTAGGTTATATGAGGAGCGATACGTCCCTTTATTTGGTATATTATTCACATGACGTTATTTCAACTTTCTGTTATATTGGGAAGCTCTTGATCTTTAAGCAAGCATTTAGCTTTAGTTATTTTGTTTGTATGTAATATCTTTCATGACTGTCTTCCTAAAAATCCTACCCCCTTGCCAATGACTGTGTGATTCGTGTGCTGAGAATGTTTATTGAATTCTTTATGTGTCAAAAACCTTAGCTGATTGGCTCTAACATATATCTTGTTTCTCATTCTTTCATTTTGCATGTGCTATTATTTACAAAACTGTCTTTGTAATGATCCTGACTCTGAATGGCAACATTATCTTTTAGTAACTGGACTATCCATTCTAAAGAACTCGAGGCTTCATGCTTAATTATAAAGTTAAGGCTTATTAGATTTCTCATTTTAACCCCTTTTGACAGAGAGATTATCGGTTCAACCGAGTCTGAGCTCTTTTAATTAAGAGATGCAACTGCACTGCAAGAGCAGAGACAGAGATTCAACACACTTCATTATAGCATGTCTAGCTTGTGTTCAGGGACAACCTATTGATGGATCCGTTCAAGCTCAACAACTGTATGATGCAGTATGGCATGGCCTGATCAGTCTACCCTTTTCTCAAATCTCCTTTTCTATATTTTTATTGACAACACAAGACTTTTGCTTCTTTAAAGCTGTTACACGGGAATTCTCGTTTCTTTTGTGACATGAGACTTGACAGTATTTGGGTAGTGTGGAATATAGAGAGTTAAAAGTTTTTTTGCCCTATTCTACATTCTGAGGGCATTACTTGTTGTAGTTTTGATAGGTAGGACAATGTGTCTGACACACATCTCGGGTCTATCTCTCGCTTGCTCTTGCCTTGCCGATTCTGCACCAGTCAGCCACCATGAACAACATTACTTGTAGTAGTACACAGCCCAAAAATCCAGGCAATTTTGTAGATAATGTAGGATTCATGATAGAACAGACTTAATGTCTTCCCTTGTCATTATAATCCTGTCAACTTCTTTTTGACATTATAATTCGTTGCTTATCTGCAAATTGAACAATATATAGCAACCAGGTTCTACAGCAGCAGTCTGCAGAGGTAACGTTATACCTACCAAGAAGGTCTAGTTCAGTTGAACAATGTTCGTAGTTGTTATAAATTATGTGATACCTGAGTTCAACTCTTATGAGTAAACAAAAAAAGGCATTGGTAGAATTCTATAGGCATATCGCATAAAGTAAGGTTATGAAAAATTCCAATAAGTTGCATAACAAATGATCTCCAACTCTCAGTTGCAAACTGTCAACTGAAAAGTCAAATATTAAACAATCTTTCTAAGAGTGGGGTACATTTTTACTACTAATATTGTTTATGGTCCCTTCAAAAGCAAGTTTGCTTCGGGTTCTGAGAGAGCCTGGTGGTATTATCCTGCTTGCTCTTCGCCAAATATACAAAGCTAAATAAAAAAAATGGCTAATGTTGTTCTGCATCCTTAAACTTGGTAAACTAGAAAAGTAGAGTAAGGCTAAGATTTTAGGTTCACAAAATAATAAAGTCCTCTTCATACAATTGTTTGTGAATTAATCAAATTTTTTTGTGCAGCCAGAACTTAACATCAATAACTTTTAGAAAGTAGTAAAATTACGTTACGCAACGAGTTTGTAGTGGGTTTGATGTTTATGTCAGAAATTCCATTCTTCACTAAGTTTTGTTTTTTAAATACACAGTGAGAGGTATTTTTTTAGAGTACTGCTATACAGAATATAAAAAAAGATGCATGAAAGGCACAAAGTATCAGTTATAGGTTTTTATTTTTTAAAAAATAATTAAAAATTAGAAAAGATAAAGTGATCATTTTTGGTGATGGAAAACAACCTTCGTGTGATTAGTACGAAATAGCATTTTCCTTTTTTTATACCCCTATACTATCTCTTTCATTATTTGAAAAACTCTATACGGACGCTTTTTAAAATTACATTTTTTTATACTTTTAGACATTACATTAACTGCTTAATTATTTGAAAAATATTTCACTGTCTTTCTTATAATTTCACCGTAATTTACTTTTTAAAATTAGTTTCACTAACTTCTAAATTAGAAGAGTTGGATGTATTGAAAAGAAATTGTACTAGTAGACAAAAACAAATGAAACTATACATCATAGTTTTTTTTTGGTTTTAAACCCTTGATATTTGTAAGTTGAATACTAATTAATTTGAGTTAAATTAACTGTAAAAAATAATTAAATTAAGTTAATTTATTATTTACTTAAAAGATAGAAAATAAATTTATGCTTACTTTTTCATTTCAAGGATAGTTGCAATTAATTAAAAAGTTAATAAAATTGAGCTTGGCATGGAGAGTTTTTGTTTACCCAATTCTAAGCCCAAATAGGTGGGGCAAATCCAAAAAATTAACTTCCTCACATCTATTTTCGATTGAAAAAAAAAGAAGAGAATATGTAATATTATTTTTCTTCTGAATCTACATCTATCGACTTATCTCTCTTCTCATTACTCTCGTTATGTAAGTTTGTCTCTTTTTGAAATATGGATTCAATTCCTTCCATACATTTCTAGTTTATTGTTTCTAACGTATTAAATTTGAAGTTGTGTATAAGATTTCATCGTTTGATCAAAGCATGATCATATTGTGAAATGAATTGAATTTCTTGTTATGTTAATGATTTCAGGTTTGATCAAAGCATGATCCTACTGTGAAATGAATTTCTTGTTATGTTAATGATTTCAGGTTGTGACTTGATTGAATTTTCTTGTTTGGATTGAATGAAATTGAATAACTCATTAGCAGATCTATGAATAGGACTTCCGTGATGTATAATGCCGATTACATAATTCATGTTACATTCATTTTTTAAGATTTTTTAACCAAAGAATTATTCCCTCAAGCTGGGAGCAAATAACTTTTTAAGTTTATTTATTTTTCCAAACTTAAGAAAGAATCAAGATTTAGCATTCTCACTTCCTCCCTATGTAAAACTCCAAGCGATGTAAATCATGGATTTTCTGGTTTTCCATATGATCAATCATGTTGACATTAATAAGTATCTCTTTCAAGAGGAAAAATTATTATATGAATAAGGTGTGTTACATAGTCATAATTCTAGCAATCTTCACATGATACATAACTGTGGTTTTAGTTTATAATAAAATTTGATTAAGTATTACGTAGATATTGAGGAGAACCATGATAATTCTTAATTCAAGACTATCTAGTAATTTCTCCTCCCTAATTGGTTTATACTTTATATTATGTGTAAGTTTTGCCAGTAAAACTTACAATAAGGCACTTACCAGGAAAATATGACTTTGGAATAGCACCAATTAGAAAATTAGCTCATAATAATATCATACTCATACTACAAATAATATTGTCGATAGTTTTGATTTTAAATTTATAAATGTTATTATTTCTTGCCTATCATTATCATGTTCATAAAATCTCAAGTTAATTCAAAATTATTTTGCTATTATGATTTCTATCCTAGACCTGGCATTTGATGCCTGACTCCTCTACTTTGGGGTTATTGTGATGGTAGATAATGGGGTTGTCTTTTGGCAAGCTTTTCTCAAAACTCTTTGCTAAGAAAGAGATGAGAATTCTTATGGTTGGTCTTGATGCTGCCGGTAAAACCACAATATTGTATAAACTCAAGTTAGGGGAGATTGTCACCACCATTCCTACTATTGGTATGTTTTCCTTTCAATCTTATGTGATACATGGAAATACTCACAAAAGTTTAAACTATTCTAAGATTTTTTATTGCTGTTTTTCATGCTTTATATATAACATTATTGCTTTTTTTTTTGTATCATGTTTACATTATTATTTATATATACAGGATTTAACGTGGAGACTGTGGAGTATAAGAACATTAGCTTCACTGTGTGGGATGTTGGTGGTCAGGATAAGGTGAGATCATTGGTAGAATCACATGCCAAATTCTCTCTCATTTGATTTTTGAGTGCTTTTGAAATTTGACATTCTTCTCACTTCTCAACTACTTGACTTCTGGAGACAACCCCATATAAAAACTACAACTTGTTGAGTTCACTGTGATAAAAAGTTTGTCCAACACTTCCCATTTTATCTTATAGCCATAACCATAAAAGTGGTGCTGTAGAATAGTAGAAGCTCTAGAATTGAGAATTCTGTATAAGGATATATAGGTAGTCCAATTCCTGCACAAGAAACCAACCCTCCAGGTAGAAAAGTGACATGAAAGATTGTATAAAACATAAAAGTATGAAACAAAAAGTGTTATGCTTGAGCTGCAAAGATGCTCCATTTGTGTTTTTTTTATAAGGGTATGGTTTCTTGCAAGATCATGGGACTCTGAAGTTAAACGCCAGAGTTATATATTCTTGTACAAGTGATTGCTAGATTACATTAACTATGATTTGGTACTTTCATAAAGTACATGAATAATGAATTTTAGTTCATGTCAGGTACCTTACAAGTTAACTACTATCCCATCTTTTAAATTTAGCACTTGCTGTCGTGGGTTTAGATAAACTTCTCAAACAAAAAAAATTTATAAGGAGAAATAAGATAAAATAAATTAAGTTTCTCTCACAAGTTAAAATTAGCTTATGCAAAAGTTAAATGAAAGAACTTATTAAAAATTTACTTTTAACTTATAAGAAAAGTTTAATCTATTTTACCTTCTTATTTTCTTATCTTACAAGTTCTTATTAAAAAAAAATTATCCAAAGCCTTACTGTATTTCTATCAACAAGGATGCAAGAAGTGCTTCTTGATGTAACAATTCATTAGCATGGGTTGGTTTCAGATTCGACCATTGTGGAGACACTACTTCCAAAACACACAAGGGCTTATTTTTGTGATAGACAGCAATGATCACGATCGTGTTGGTGAAGCTAAAGACGAGTTGCACAGGATGCTGAATGAGGTATTTATATATATACATATATATATATATATACATGTATATATATATATATATGTGTGTGTGTATATATACACACACACGTATGTATGCATGTATGTATATATGAAAACTTACCTGCTAATTTGATTTTTGTTTCCATGGACAGGATGAGTTAAGAGATGCTGTGTTGCTTGTTTTTGCAAACAAGCAAGATCTTCCCAATGCAATGAATGCTGCTGAAATCACTGATAGACTTGGCCTAAACTCTCTGCGCCAGCGCCACTGGTAAATTAAGTTCTCGAATTATCTTAAAAAACGTACTCAAACAATGACTGTTTTTACTCCTGTTCGTCCACAAGTTTAAGCGTCCCTAAAATATGTGCATACATGTTTTTTTTTTCTTTCAGGTATATCCAAAGTACATGTGCTACTTCTGGTGAAGGCTTATATGAGGGACTAGACTGGCTTTCAAATAACATTTCAAGCAAGACTTCCTTCAAATAATAAAATTGTTTTTGTTTTATGATTATTAAACTTTGTCTGTTGTCTTGAAAGTTACTATCTTTTCTTCGTGTTTAATCTGGTTTCAATTCAAATAAATACTATTCATGTATGATGTTGAGCTTCAAGTATGCATGCCTAATATTACATTTTTTCATTGAGATTCTGATGTACCTCATCTTCTTGTTCCATGCAATAGAGGTTTGACTAAGTTTTATGTTATATGTCATGTGTTGATTGCTTAAAGTAACACTTTTTTTTTTACCTGAACTTAAGATTGATTTTGTAAAATTATTAGCAATAAAATTGGAATAATATTAAAAAGATGGTAGAAAATCCTATTCAGTGATTTAGGCTTGTGTGGAGGTTTGTAATGAAGTACATGTTAGACCAATCATTAGAGGCAGAGAGAAAGGGGGGGGGGGGGGGGGGGGGGGGGGGGGGGGGGGGGGGGGGGGGGGGGGGGGGGGGGGGGGGGGGGGGGGGGGGGGGGGGGAGGGAAAGGGAGAAAAATTTAGAATGATTTAGAGATTAATAGTTTGTGTATCTTTTGTTGAAATATTATGATGTGGCTTGATCCATGGGACCGATCTTACATATCAGGAAAGGTTTGGTTGTAGTTATTCGCTTGACATTTTGCTCTACATCCTAGATTGATATAATATAATTTTTTGTTCGCAATAGCTTCATGAATAAAAGGAAGGACTTTGAATGTATTTATATATGTTATGTTATTTTCGAGAAAAATTCAAAACTAATTCTTGGTCTAGAATTAATTATGTACTGTGTTGAATATTAAATTTTATTTTTAACTTGATTTTATAATAAAAACATAAATCTCATTATTTCAAAATCAATTTTAACCAAAAATCAAATTTATAATAATTTCATTCAAAATTAATTTTATTAACGTTGATCCAAATACATACTATAAAAATAAAATTTGAATAATGATTTTTTTTCTTTTCCTTTTAATACTTTTTTGGTTTATACACCCTAAAAATATGCTGATAATTCTAATTATATCTTGTTCATTTGAAGTAGTTTAATTTGTTTATAAAAACTTTTTTTACTTCAAGATAGCGCGTGAAATTTAAGTTTTAAAAAATAGTCTAGTCTAATTAACTTCTATTATTTTTATTAATGAATAAGTTTCTTAGTTTAAAATTTTGAGTTAATTTTTAGAATTTTTTTTAAGTAATATAAGAAATTAACAAAATTCACGGGTCCATGCTCTAGTACTCATATATATAATATGTTTTAACATTCTACTTTTTAATTATTTCGTGTAAAGTATGGGTATTGGGTATTATGAATACTAATTAAAATATATCTATACTAAATTACATTATTAAAGAAGAAATTTAGTAGAAGAAACAATATAATGTTATATAATATTAAAAAGACCATAATAAAAATATTGAGGAATTAATAATAATTATAATAATAATAATAATAATAATAATAATAATAATAAAAGTTGAAACACAAACATACTCATCATATTTTATTTTGATGAAATTGCCAGATAAAAGAATTGGAAAAAAAAAATCATGTGTGAAATTGCTTTGCTGTTATCAGCAGAGTGGCCATAGTTCTTTATCCATTATCAGTTTATCACTGGCAAAGACTTTGATGAAATTGCAGAGTGGGAATTGAAGAGCAATGGCTTCAGTAGCTTCATCTTCATCATTTTCTACAAGGCTTCTTCTACATTCACACACACCTCTATTATGCAGAAGAAGATGCAGACCCTGAGGGTGGTGACTCGCTCCTGTTTCGATGACAGCTCTGCTCTCCTCCGAGCAGCGCAACACACTGTATTAACTATGAATTCATGGATACCATTCTCTGCAATTTTCAAAGTTTGTTTATTTTATTGCACTTTTCTTAGTGTGATCAATATTTGTTTTTTATGCCAATTTAACAACTTTAATAATGCTCTCTTTTGTAGATTTTTGAAATCTTTGTCAAAATTGTGTTTTGATAATGTTTCCAACACCCCTTTTGGTTACTTTGTGTGAATCAGTTGACAAAATGGTGAAACGTACTTAATCATTGGTGATTCCCATTGTTTGCACTGTGTGCTCTTTAAGTTTCTTTCAAATTTTCCTTCTTTTGGTTTTTGCATGCATGTAAGGGGAATAAAAGTTCACTTCAATTAAATAGCTATTATGCCTATGTTAAGAATTTTTCTTTGTCAAAATTGTGTATATATTTGTCAAAATTGTGTATGGTTTTTTGCATGCATGGTTTTTTTTTATAGTGTATATATTTGTTAAAATTGTGTATTTGTTAAGATTCAAATACCCCATTTTTTATGTTTGATAATTGTCCATGTTATTGGGTGAGATGACTGAATTTTGTAAACATGTTTTGTTGTTTGGTAGGTGGATACATACATGAAAAGTGGCATGGTTGTAGGATTGGAGTCTGGTCATGCTTCTGGTATGGCCATTCAGCATTTGGGTCGCCAGCTTCGCACTGGTAATTTGAAGGATATAGTAGGGATTCCCATGTGAGCTCTTCCTCCTTACATTTATTCTTCCCTTTTAGCTAAAGTACTATATTATTTTTTATTTTAAAAAATGATGCTATGTTAAAGTTGAAGTTAAACTATTTTTTTCTGAATTTTGACTACTTTCTTGATATATAGAAAATTTTCTATTCAATGCAAGTATTGGTCAAGATGTAAATTCCACCAAACCACTTGACATTGATGCATTGGTTTATGCAGGTCTGTTTCAAGTGCAAGTGAGGCAGCAAAGGCTGGGATTCCATTGGATACCTACCAAGAAAGTTATCAAGTATGAACAAAAATAGTCAGCTTCTACATTTTCTTTTAATGCTGAGTGTTTCTTGTTTTAGAGGGCTCTTGGATGCTTGCCAGATTTTTTAGAAGAACAGGAAGCCTTGTTTGCAATCACTGGTGAAAATTTTCCAAAAAATAATTGAAAAAAAAAACTCTATTTTATATGCATAACTTTGAAGAAATCTTTTGATACAATGAAATTAAGTGAAAAGGAAAAAAAGTGATGCTGGACTGTCTTGATGTTTTGTGCATCTTTGGTTTATTTTTTATAAAGCTCAAATAAATCTTAGTGTAGATTCATTGGCAATTACTCTGTTGTAGATTGATTTTGCATTTGATGATGCTGATGTTATAGAAGAAGGAACACTTGTTGCTATCATTGGGCGCCGGAAATTGCAAGGTGGGGAATCCATAATCCAGGAAAAGGTGAGTTGCTGCCATTTTTTCTCTGTATTTGTTTGTGACAATCAATTATCTTGTATTAATAATTGATTCCCCCTTTTTCTTTTGTTTGCAGTCTATAATAAATGCTGCCAATAAATTTGTGTTCATTATTGAAGAAAACCAGTACAAAGGAGGTCTGGAAGGTTCTATTCCAGTTTTAATTCAGTCTGTGAGCAGCTATGCAAAATATTAGTTTATTGATTCTTTCCTGTGTATATCTGTCTTTAAAACTCAATTTTTGTTGCAGCTCAACTGGATGACAATTGCTGAAGAGATTGATGATATGTTTCTGGGTGATGCTGAGGTTTGACTCTACATTTACTCTTTTGCTGAGTTTTTACCCATGCATATGATAAAGAATGTTTTATCTGGTTGCTTGCTTACCAACTTAAAAAGTGACTATGACATAAGATCTCCTTATTTGTTTTAAAGATCATGTTATTTTGATATAGTTTGCTTTGTTGATAACTGATGTGTATAGATACTGTATGTAACTGGGTATAGGCTTTTCTATTAAATGATTTAGGATTTTGTAATGTTCCACAACAACAACCACAATTCAAAGATTTTGCCACTAAGTGGGGTTGGCTCCATGAATCAAACATGCCATTGTGTTCTTACCTTAACCAATTCATTGGAAAGGCTATTTAATTCTAGATCTTTTTTCAATGGTTTCACATAAGAGTCTTTCTTGGTCTACCACTGTACTTCTACCTTTTTCAATGGGCTTCTATAGTCTTTTTCTCTCATGTCCTAACCATATTCTACCATTTTTTCCGCAATAGACACCACTAACATTCTCTCTAATATATTCATTCCTTATTGATGTTATCTTTTCCTGTATGACATCCCATCTTAGTTATGATCTATTATTCTGTGCAGAAGTTTTGTACACTACCATCCAGTCATTTGTTGACACATCAAACGAGTTTGATTATGACTACAATTACATGAGAGGTCACACTCTTTTGGTGAAATGGCAACACATCAGAGGATGATACTGTAATAAAGTTTTTAATAAGCAGTGGATCAAAATTAAAGCAAGATTAAAGATTTATTACCCTGCTTTCTGGAGGATCAAAGGAGTAAGTTAATACAATGATGCAGTTATTGGGACCTCCCTATCTGGTTCACATGGTCAATAAATACTCCCCGTGTATAGTAAGCAATCATTTTTTTTCTTCATTAGAATGTTTCTCTAGACAAGAAAATTGCTGTTTATCCCCAAAAACAACTATAAATTCACAGCAGTACCCCATAGCAATTAGCCACTTGCAAAACCCTTTTTCTGGGCCCTGGCCAGTGAATAGACAGAAAAGGATGAAAGGAGTCAAACATATTCATTATCCTAAAAATTGTTAAAAGAAACCCAATTACAAAGTTGCTAATGGAACTGAACAATCACAATGCTAACGCAAGATTATTTGTCTTTGAAGAAAACAAATGATACAGACATCAACAGGAATAGCCTTGTTGATCCTACAATTCTGTAGCAGATAATTTATATTAATTCTAAAAAGTGTCATGGTCCAAACAAAAGCCTTTACCCTTTTGAGAAACTAGGACTTATATATCGAAAGGTTTTGAACAGTGGGATTTTGAATCAGAAATTGGAAAAGAAAAAAAAAAAAAAAGATGTCTAGAATAAGAACAAGAAGGTCCTAAAAACCATATCCTGTTATCCAGAAAGGTGAAGCAATTACATAACAAGGTTGCTGAATTACAAAAGTGGAACATAATGCCAGAGTTTTTGGTTAGGAGTTTCTTCCTTCCCATCTTTAAGGGCAGAGTTGTTTTCTTGACTTATGTTAGAGTGCTAACACATGGTTTATCTGGGTTGGTTTATATTGTGAACTTATAAAGGGATTGTAAAGCTCTTTTGAGCCATTTAATCTTCGTTTGTTTCCTGTATTTAATTTTATTTGGTCAAGGAGGTTTTCTTATGCTCCTCATATTTCTCTTCATTCTCTTCTCTTAATTATTTTATCAAGAAATTATTTACATTTTGTGATTATATTTATCATGGCTCTTTGTAAATGAAGGTCTGGAGAAGACCATCTATACGGCAAGCAGGTCCACTAGGAGGTGACTTCCCAGTAGTCACCAGAGAAGGACATAATATTCTTGATGTTATCTTTACATCTCCAATAGAAAACCTTGGTAAGTTCTGCAAGTCTGATGTCTGTTTCAACTTTCAAGTGATAAAGTATTTGTGCTGGTCCGTTCCACTGACTTAGTATTACTTGCAGCTGAAGTAGCAAAAAGCCTTGATAATGTTGATGGTCTTGTGGACCATGGTGTTGTATCTAAAATCCCGTTAGTTTTCTCTCTTTAACTTTTATACTCTTTAAATAAGTAGTTGAGAGTCACTCTGATTGAACTGAACTAAAGATAAGATGGCCATTGCATCAAAATATCTGATACAGCTTTGTACTTGAAATGATTGGGAGAATGATTTTCTGTTGAACCTGATCTGATTTTGTAATTCAGGCAATATTTCTCTTCCACAATTCTTTATCCAATGCCCTATTTTACTATGTTCCTCAAAATTGGTTAAGAAACTCTCATCAGAAGGTATACCACATAAAACATCAAATGATACACTCTGACAATTTCATTTATCTTTCTCGGTCTTGCCAGTATTCAATTAAAAAGTAATGCTTGACATATGCTTCAAATAATGTTAAGAACTCAGCAGTTATATCCTCTAACTGACAAAAAGAGATGCAAAAGGTATAAATTTTTAATATCTTTTCGTGTTAGAGTTGTAGTTTGTGCTATAGGTGCACCAATTTTTTTAGTCCAAGGAGTAAAATTCAAATGCAACCATGCTCAACATCTTGCTCACTTTAAAACATCACAGTTTCACCAAGTTATTGCCTTGGTTTTGTTAATATTCTTTCTAGACAAAAGAATCACGAAAATTGGTTTGCTTGAAAATATCGTCTATTCAACTTATTTATTTCTATTATTATGTAATGCAGATGCACAGTTGTAATTGCTTCTCAGACTGGGCTGAACATTTTGGACAAGTTAACTGCAGATGTAGTGGGTTAGGCTTCAGAGCTTATAGCTCTGCTTTGCACATGAATGTATATTTAGTTGTTTTTTCCTCTTATTTTTCTCTCCATTATGCTTTTTGCCTGCCTGTGTTTTGTCATCCTCCCTTCCCAAAGAAATGAGTAATTGTGACTGTATCAACGAAGGAAGCTTAGGGCTATGTGTGTTTATAATGTTTGTATACAAGAAACGTCATTTGTCTTTTTTCTTCTTCTTTCAATTCCCATATGGCTCTATCATCACCATGAATACTGGATGGGACTGGGGGCTGGTTTGTTTACCTTAATCACATTGCATTTTGGGCCTGTTTGGATAAGTTTCTTTAGAAGTACTTCTAAAAGAAAAAAAATAAAAAGGAAAAAAATGAAATGAGTTTCTCCAAAAGTAAAAATAAATTGTCTATTAGCTAATTTTTAGAAGCTCACCAATATAGCTTCTCTAAAAGATGAGATGATATCTACAAATGAGTTAATGGAAAGCTCATTTTAACTTATGGAAAATCTCATTTTTTTTTTTATTTTCTTCCTTGAGAAATGCTTCTAGAGAAGCTTACATCCAAATAGATCCTTTATCTAATCATGTAGATTTACATTTACATAGGTTATAGTCTGTTCTATGAAAAAAAACAACTTTAAGATCCTTGAACATTAGGGTGTTATCCGGTTGAATTTTTGCAAAATGAAGTGAATAGATAACAATAAGCGTATATGATTACGTGATGCATTTTAGATTTTGACAATTATCATGCATATATGTGTTTACATACTTGTACAAAGGGATTGGTCAAGTGGAGTAGGAACAGGTTGCAAGTTCAAATCTTTATTTATTTCTTTGAAATGAGGTAAACGTAAATATTTTTATAGGCTTTCTCTATACACTGCTTCATCCAAGTGTCAGTTGTTTTATTTACATGAGTTCAAATGGAAGTACCGTATGCAGATTCATACGCCCATAGTGTGATACTGAAATCAATTAATTAGTAAAAGAATTTCTAGAAGCTATTTTTATCATAGTGGGAGGAACATGTTAGTAATGTATAACTACAGATGAATTATTAAGATTAAAAGGTTTTTAAAGTTATATAATCATTTTAAAAAGGTCAAATATAACTTGTGTGTTTTAATCTTAATCATTAATATTTAGAGTAAATTACACTCACACTCCATGCGTTTCGTTCAAATTTCATCCAATATCCCTTTCTTTTTTCACATTACGTTTACCCATTTTATTAATGTTGTTAACTAATGTAAATTGAAATATGTGAGCAAACGAAATTGTTCTTATATTTTAATTATAAAATCCAAATTATCCTTTCTCAATTAGTTTTTCATAACTTAGGAAGGAGTATCACGTGAAATTTGAGCAAAACACATGAGGTATTACTGTAATTTACTCTAATATTTATTATCTGACTCTCATAAAAAGGATTTTCTATCTATGCATGCATATGTCTCGTGTGTGAGTGTATAAAAAACTCTTTTAATGTTTTAAACCTAGTACAATTTTAATTAATTTTGCATTAACCACTTAAATTCTACTAATACCTCTAAAGAAATGCAAATCCAAATTTAGGTATAAAACAATTTTACATAATAAATGCTTGAATAGATCAGTTCTAACTTCTAAGATGTCTGCAGGAGAAAATACATGAAATGAACTACATGCAAACACGAGCTAATCCGTTGTTCAGCTAATCCAGAATTTTGCAAGTAGATTGTCAAGTCCTAAGATCAAATCTCACGATCTAAAAAGAATTTTACTTGAAGCATTGTTGTGCAAACATAGAATCTAACCCTAAGTAGGTTAAATATGTTTGTAGTTTTTGCAAATAAGAAAATGTTAAGTTTTTTGAAAAAAAAAAAAAACATGTCTTTAATTTTTTATTTATGAAAATATGTTAAATGTAGTCTTCTTTTTATTTCAGTTAAATGAGTTAGCTATAAGGATCATACCTTACATTTTCATAAATAAGGCACTAAAAGAAAACAATTTTTTTAAGAATTAAAAACAAACATTTCTCTATTTATAGAAACTAAAATTATATTTAACCCAAATAAGTAAATATACATGTGAGAATGTGTTAGAACTAATGATGTAGAAATTTTGAAAGGTATTATCAAATATTTTTTTCAGATAGGATTTAAAGAACACTAATGATATTTTTTTATAAGAATAATAAAGATAAAATGAAATAAGACTAACAAATATGGATATGATGTTAGAAATGAAGAAGATCATGAAGAATTAAGTTGAGGAAGATCATGAAGAATCAAGTTAAGGAGGATTACAGTTTTGATCTTACATACCCACTCAAATTGATGGCATATGTATTTGTTCAAGCTTGGTTCAAGAAGTTAAAGTCTCTTATTCCTCACTTTAATTGATCAATTCATGCATTCATTCATTCATCAAATCATGATTAAGCCATATGAAATTATTAATCAATTGGTATGGCATTAAGGCAATCAGGTTTTCATAAAAATCATTTTTTATTGTATTAATCGATTACCAAAATGATATAATCGATTAAATGCATGTAAACAGAATTGCATATTGTCTTATGAACACTTTAATCGATTACCAATAATTTGTAATCGATTAAATTACTCTAACTATGTTAAGTCGTTCTGTGATAATCGATTACTTCACGGAATAATCGATTATCTGAGTCTCTGCATAATTCCCAGAAGCATTTTTATCTAGTTTAATCGATTACCATATTGTTGTAATCGATTAAATATGCATTGTTGAGTTTTTCACCCTTCCTGTGATAGTCGATTATTTGAGGCATTAATCGATTACTATAGTGTATCAGAAAATCCTGACCTCCTGGAATAATCGATTACAAGAAGGATTAATCGATTATTTGTCCTTGAGAAATTTTTTCAGATTTCTGATGAACACTTTAATCGATTATTTTAGAATTTTAATTGATTACTTGAGTTAAAATAGTCGATTACACTTACGGAATAATCGATTACAGGTAGTTAATTCTGTTTTTTATAAATAGAAGGAGCTTATTCTGTTATAAGTGGATTCTAATTTTTCGAACAAGCCTTGTGAAAATCACTTTCTGAGAGTTCTAAAGTCACCAAGGCATAGTAGAAACAAAAATTCAAAGTAGATTCAAGAATTATGAAGATTTTCATTTGTTGAGTCATCTACTCCATGTGAAGCTTGTGTTCAAGCATTTTTGTCAAAAAATTTCATCAAGAAAGATCATGACATTCATTCTCAATCTGATTTGATCATTTAATTTCGTTCATTGCACTGAGGAATTAAAGGTGATATCATTCTTGAATCATTTGCTTAGATATTTTGAGTAATATTGTTTGATTTTGTTGTTATTTGTTCATATAACAAATTGTGATCTTTAAAGCATTGCCAGATAGTTTTGTAGTGGTTAGAATAGAGAGGGATCTCTGGTTCTTAGATCTTTTGAAAAGTCTATAGGTTTAGATTTTGAATTTTACCTAGGGAGGGTAAGAGAGATCTGTGTATGCTTGTAAATATATTATATTTGTTATAGTGGAAACTCTAATCAAGGCTGATTAGAAGTAAACTGGATGTAGCTTCCGGAGTTGAGAGGTGAACCAGTATAAATCTTGTGTATGATTGAATATTTTTGTTCATATTCATATTGTTCTTGAAGTATTATGTTTGTTCATATCACAAAATTGGTTATTGTTCAAAGAGTGGTTTGATTGAGACAAAGGTTGATTTTAAAAGTTTGATTTCTTAATTGGTTTAAGATACTATCATTCTTTCAAAGACTTTCGTTGTATTAGAAATTTGTTTTAAATTTTAAAAACTGTAAAACCAATTCACCCCCTCTTGATTATTTGCATAAGTGTTCATTGTATTTTCATATGAGATAATCGTTTGTCATTTTTTTTATTTTTTATCAATCATCTTAATTCTAAGGTGATACTTTATAAAAAAAAAATATAGACCTATTCCAGAAGTATATCTCCAAACTATGAATCATAGCTCTGGAAATATATTTTTGGAATAAGTATATGCAATTCTATAAATATATTTCTGAAAAGTAAAAGGAGTGTACTTCTTAAAGAAAAAGGCACAGGGATGTACTTGGAAAATCAGAGGTGTAAATAGCAAGAGCGTTAGATCAACGGAAAAGAAGCCCTCAGCCCAGAATAATTACAACGCGAAACAATAAGAGTGCGATTCTGAGCTCTCTCTCAGTTTCTGTATCTGAATCTGCGCGTGTTTGTGAATTGTGGTTGAGATCTGAATCAAAATCAGAATCGATAATGGCTACACCGGACCACCTCTTCAACCTCCGCAACAACTTCTACCTCGGCGCTTACCAAGCCGCCATCAACAGCAGCGACGTCACCAACCTCTCCCACGAGGACGCCCTCGAGCGCGACACCCTCGTCCACCGCTGCTACATCGCCCTCGGTCAGCTCCAGTTCGTCATCTCCGAGATCCACGATGATGCTCCCACACCACTCCAAGCCGTCAAACTCCTCGCCCTCTATTTCTCCTCTCCCGACACCAAGGTATCGTTAAATTACCCTCAAAAGGTTTTAAAAAAACGGTCCGCCACCGTGATTTGTGCCGCAACATCATCAAGGTTTTTTAACTGTCCGCGACCGCAACCGTATTTGTCCGTGATTTGCCCCGATATCAACGAACGCGATGGAACCGCAACGCTACCGTTTATTGAAAACCTTCCCTCAATTTTTAAAAAAACAAATACCTTCATTTTCTCCTCAATTTCTCGTCTCACCCTAAAATCTCGCAGGACTCCGCCATCACGAGTCTCAAGGAGTGGCTCGCCGATCCCGCTATTGGAAACAACGCCACGCTGAGGCTCGTCGCCGGTCTCGTCTTCCTACACGAGAATGATTTCAATGAAGCCCTCAAACACACCAATGCCGGTGGAACCATGGAACTGTATAATTTTTATTATTATTCCCCCTTTTTTTTATAGTTTTGTTAGTTTCGTTATTGTAATTGTTTGTGCTGTGTTTTGTTTGTTTACAGGCACGCTTTGAATGTTCAGATCTTTATTAAGATGCATAGGTCGGATTACGCAGAGAGGCAGCTGCGGATCATGCAGCAGATTGATGAGGATCACACTCTCACTCAACTCGCCAATGCTTGGCTCAATTTGGCTGTGGTATTCATTAATTAATTAATAATTGTTATAATTAGAAACTAGAAAAAGTGATGAAGAATTTTGGTGTGTGTTTGATTGATTGGATGATGGTGGTGGATCAGGGTGGGTCGAAGATCCAGGAGGCGTATCTGATCTTCCAGGATTTGTCGGAGAGGTATCAGTCCACCAGCTTGCTCTTGAATGGCAAGGCTGTTTGCTGTATGCACATGGGCAACTTTGACGAAGCCGAGACCCTTTTGGTTGAAGCTCTTAACAAGGCATGTTTTGCATGTGTATATATCATTCACTTCTATGGATTTGACAATACAATTGATATTGCATCATGTTTACATTTGTCCAAGATTTGAAATTGCCGAGTGATTTGATTAAGTTCAAAATGATCTTAGTTGTCTTTCCATTTTGCAACTATTCATCGTCCGTTGTTTTTGTTAGAATATTTAAAAGAGATATCATAAACATTCATACACACCATCTTGGGGTGTATGTAGGTGAAGGAAGAGAGAGATAGAAAGAAAAAAGAAAAGGATGAGAGGAAAAAAAAGTGACAGATGCGATAAGTGATATAGAAAAGATGGAGATATGAAGAAAATAGGGTAGAAAGTGAATTTATGTTTATAATTTTTCTTTTTAAATTCAACGTGGCCTGAAATGAAATCTTTTCCTCGTTTACTTTGTGCTGCTCTTGGTTTTAAACCTTTAAGCTGTGTTGTACTAAAATGGCATTTGATAGGGTGATTTGCTGTTTAGGAAAATTGTGTGTGGTGAAAATGTTTCTGTGGTTTATACAGGATGCCAGGGATCCAGAAACTCTAGCCAATCTAGTTGTATGCTGTCTTCACCTCGGCAAACCATCTAACAAATCATTCAGGTAAACACTCAGGACATCTTTATTGTTTCCTCTCTCTCTGAATAACTGGTTACATGTTCTGCCAAAACCGTTTCATGCTCCAATCATCAAGTATAATATTTTTCATTGTATGTCAATTGGAAATATCTTAACATGGATTGTCCTGCGGCTGGCTGAATCTTTAGTTGCCTTGAGAAAGTGTTGTTGAATTCTGAATCAGTTCTATGAGCTTGTGATGAGTCAGGTCTTCCTAACTAGTGTTTTTATTTCAGTTGTTAAAAACCATGTCTAGCTCTAAGTGTTAAATGATAGTATTTGGTAAATGGAAGCTCCAAGATCAGCAGATATGGACCAATTTGTTTTAAATGTTTTCAGAGCATGCCTTCAGACCCTGTTGTTTAAAGCCATGGAATATATAGTACTAGAATTTATATGAATTCAATATTGAACCAAACAATATTTCATGGATAACATATATTGAAATCCAAACCACACCATGGTTCTCAGTTTGGCTTGTTTCCCATCCATGTTTCTTTGGAGTGTCAAACCTTATCAATGCTGAATTTGTTGGTTGTGACATTCTAAACATATCATTCAATAATGATAGTAGTTAGTAAAGTTGACATCAATTATATAATTACAAGAGACGAGCCCAGAACTGTAATATGATTTATAGAAAATGTGTATCATGTTGGAATTATATGTATATACACATTTGTTCAGTTTAAAGGGTTAAATAATATTGAACCAAACCATGTTTGCTCTCAAGCCATGCTGGGAATACTATTTTGATGTTTGAACGTCTCTAGTCTAAAGGCCTTATGCTTATAGGAATCAACATAGATGTAATTTTGGCTGACTCTAATTTCCTTTGTAAAAATAGCTTACATCTGCACAATCTGTCAAAGGGATGCGTTCTTTAACTTTTACTGCTAATCTCCTATATAATTTTAACGAGGGACTTCGGTTTCATAAAGCTTTTTATTTCTTATTGATTGGTTGAATGCCCCATCATATTTTCATTGCCTTCTGTTGATCTGGGTAAGTATTCACTGTGTCAAACACTCAGAATTATCAGAGGGGACTTTTGACAAATGAATGACTTGTATTATTGCTTTGCAGCCAGCTGAAACTTTCTCACCCAGAGCATGTATTGGTCAAACGGGTATCATCAGCTGAAGAAAGTTTTGATAGAGCGCTACAATCATTTTCTTCATGAGTGTCCATGATTGAATTTCTTTCAAGAGTTGATGGTGTGAGGTCTTCCCAAGCAATTTTTACACCTTATCGTGGCTATTGTATTGGTTGCGTATCTTAGAACATAATCAACTGGGTAATGTGTCATAGTATTCAAATTTATAATGTTTTTGGTTTACTTGAGTCTTGATGTTGTAAAAGCTACATCTGACATTAATTTTTAAACAAGTTCATTTACATCGTCTATTTTACTAGAAAAGGGAGAAATACCAATAAGTATTAAGTAAACAAGATTACGATTGTGTGGATGGATAGGGAAAAGTCTATTCAATTTTATCCATAATTTTACATTCTCGCATTTGTATTTTTCAATTAAAAATCGAATAGATTGCCTGGAGTATCTAGCATTTGCAGCATGGCATTGGCCTATTTTATAATTAATGCGGAATAATAACCGACTCAAAAAATGAATTAAGAAGACTGCAAATACTGATAAATAAAATAAAATATATAAAAATTAGAATATGAAATCTTTCTTCACAATCAATTTATTCAAAGATGACTTTGTTATTCGTAGCTATGTAAATTCATCCTTATGGGCCGGCATGAAACACTATTTGAATACCATCTATCAGAACTCTTCATGGATGTTGGATGATGGTAAAAACATTGGCAACATAATAGGATTTCACAATCTATTGTGAGCTCTTTGAACCTTCCCAACAGCATTGGTCTCTCTTTGAAACCAAAGGGCCCCTGCTATAGCTGCGGAAATCAATCAGATTAGCATCCCCAGTTTTGAAGCTGAGTACCTTCTAGTTTGGCATGGCACGACTTCTGGATCTTCCAGCTTTAAAGAAGCCTTCTCCTTCATGATCAACAGCGGCATGCCATGGGCTAAAATGATATGGCAGCCCTGCTATACCCTGGCGAAATCTCATCCTGTGGCGTGCTATTTTGAATAAACTTGCTACGGATGATAATCTTGCTAAAAGGGGTTGTTGCATTGTCTCAAGATGTGAGCTGTCATAGAGCTTCTGAATCTGCAGACCATTTATTTCTGCAGTGTTCGTTTGCTGCCAGAATTTGGGATTGGATTGAGGGAAAGTTACAAACTTCTTTTGACAGGTTGCCCATTCATAGTACCCATGGTTTTAGATTGGGGTTGCAGTTGTGGTTGCGGATGCAGTGAGTCAGAAAATCTTTACATTACAGAAAAATGTGGTCACAATTGATATTGTTGCGGTGAGTCAAAATAGTTTGATGTTGCGGTCGCAATTGCGGTTGCAGACTGATAAATAAAACCATGATAGTACCCTTTGTTCGCTTTTCTCTCCATGCTCCAAGCAACTAAATGACGTTAGAGTGGCTACCATCACTAAGTCTATTGGTCCACATGTGATTGTGGGAGTGGAAAGAAATTTCAGAGTAAACTTACCCCCTTTCATATATGCTAGTGAAAATTGCCTCCGGGGGCTGCTGCAGTGGAGGCCTTTTTAAAAATCACAATGCAAATTTCCTTGGGGGATTCTCTCTAAATATTGGTGGTCAAATTGCTTTATTTGCTGAACTAATGGCAGCCATCCTGCCCATTGAGATTGCTCACTTAAAGGGTTGGAGAAAGTTGTGCTGGAGTGTGATTCGGTTTTGGTGGTTCAAGCTTTTAAAAATGCATTGATGGTCCCTTGGCGTATCAGAAACAAGTGGAAGAATTGTATCAAGCTTACCAAAGACATTAGCTTCCTCGTTGGATACATTTTTCGTTAAGGGAATATATGTTCAAATGTTTTAGTCACTCACACTCACAGTACTTCTGTGAATAGTTTTTGCTGGTGGGATTTGATTCCACAGATGTAGCTTCTTTTTTGAAAAAAAATGATAGGCAAACTTTACCTAACTAGAGGTCTAGGTCGTTTTGTTTTGCTTTTGATTCTCTCATGGGTTTGGCCTTTGTTCTCCATGCTCTTTTGTAATTCTGTTTCCTTTTTATTAATATATTCTGTTCCGAGCTGTCAACTTAGTTGAGATCGTCGTAACCATTCACATGCAGTATCAAGCCGTTTTTATCACACAAAAAAAGTTTGTGATTATATGCATTCTTTTTAATGGGTTTTTTAATTAATTATAATTTATATATTCCTTTGATGTGCACATTTTTTTTTTGGGTATTGCTTGTAAAGTGTATATAATACACCATTTGTTTATTGAATTTTTAAGGATAAGAAATTATTTTTTAGAAAAAAATTATGCATTGGAGAGTATTTAAGTGACATGAGAATTACTTCACAAAAAATTTGGATTTCTAATATAAGAAACTTTTTTTAAAGTTTCTTATTTTTCAAACATGACCAATCAAGGAAATTTTTTAGAATTTTTGTTAGAATTCTTTTGAATAAGAATAAATAAATTAAAAAAATCTATATAAATACTTCCCATTAAAAATACTCTAAATGATTTACTGAATGATACGGTGGACTCATGTGTTACATTATTAGTTTTTGATAACATTCGTTTCAATTTTATTACTTAATTAATCCATAGTTTATAGTTTATTTGTCTATCTTCGGTATTATTTTGAAAGTGAACTTTTCTTCAAAATTATGTTTCTAAGTATTTTTCAAGTTTTGGATATATATTTATTTGCTTAGTATTTAATAAAGTATTTTATTGTATATAAGACAAATACCAATCAGTACGCTTTTAAAAAGTATAAAAATGATAGACAATCTCACAATGATATTGGACACGTCAAAATTTTGACTGAATCTCTGTTGAACCCAATTGATGTAAAGACTAACGAGATTCTTTTCTTTTGTGACAAAAAATAAATCAGAACAAAAGAAATAAAATCAAACATGCAAATAATGTCGGTAAAATGAATTCCTGGGCTCAAGTTGTTCCAACAAAACGAGACAAAAGAGCTATAAAATAATTTTGGTTTTGGATTGCAGCCTTCACGTGCATCCTGTAGGTTGCAAAATCAGACAAGGGTGGCTTTCAGATTCTTTTTTTTTTTTTTTTTTAGCTTTTACTTTGTATATTAGTACATGCAAAACATGATAACATCTTTTTTTTTCCAAGATCAAAAGTATCCCAACACTATATTAGATTTACGGTTAATTCAGGTTCATTGAGCTGACATGATAATATGACCATTTTGTTTATAAACTTAAAAAATATTTCTAAAAAAGTTACCTTTAAAAAAGTGGTTTTTAATTAAAAAATTAGACAAATACATAAAAGAACAAACTATTTTACTTTATTAAAAAATGCTTTTTAAAGAAGAAAAATTAAACAAACATGCCCAATGCTTTAATTTTCAAAGAATCATTTTGATAACAAAAGTTTTTAAAAGGTTTCAATAAGGACTCCCTAATCTTACAGAAGATTGAATTGGAAGTTTATTTTACCTATTGTTCATTAATCTTTATTACAAAAAAAAACTAATGAACTTTTTTAAATGACTAAATATAAACAACAAATTAACTTTTGAAAAACTGATTATTGCAATCAAATCCCCTCCTTGTATACATGATTGCATTTTATTTGCTCTAGTAAGGTGAATGCTGCATGGGCAAGAAGAACCAAAAGGTAGAAGAAAAGCTATACCAACCACAGGCTGGGCATTATATTATTATTGACTCATTGTATGTTGAATACACATGTAAGTATAACGAATCAACTACCAAACTCCCTAAGGACTAAAAAGAAAAAGGGAAAAAATCCTGAGCCCCATGTAAGAGAGCAGTTGAAGGCCAACTGCTTTGCTGAATGGCTAGAAACTCAGATTGCAGATGAAATGCCATAACCATTACGATGAGATTTTTGCCATTTCCATGCAACCTGCAAACTCTTCTCAAGGTCAGTGTATTGTGCGGTCCAATTCAGTTCCCGGTTGATCTTAGAAGGGTCACTATACACCTCGGCATAATCACCGGGTCGACGTGGAAGGTAGTCTACTTTGATGTCCACCCCTGTGGCCTTTTTACAAGCATTCACAAACTCCTTCACTGATCTACCTGATAAATATTAAATAATGAACCAACCATGAGAAAATATGTGGATTTGCATTATTAAAGCATATTCAGAGTGTTGTAATAACACCTACCCTTTCCAGTGCCAACATTGTAGATCCCTACTTTACCAGGTTGTGCCTTTTCAAGAGCCTTCACATGAGCATCAACCAAATCAGTTACATCAATGTAGTCTCGTATGCATGTTCCATCAGGTGTCTTGTAGTCAGTTCCTCTAACCTGCATGGTGGAAACAAATACAATCAGCACAAGCTCATTATAGTTTTACAATGAGGCACATTAGTTTTCAAAACAAACAAAATCACTTGGCTAGCTGTCAAGTGAAATAAATTATAGTGCAGTTCTACAAAAGTAAACAAGGTGTATTAGATTGGGATTTGAAAAGACATTTTTATGATAAAAAAAAGTCTCATGGTATTCAGTCAAAGACAGAGAAATAATATAAAATTATAAACAAGTCTTGTGGTATTCAATCAAAATTATCAAGATTTTCAGTGTGCGTGGGAATAGCAAGATTATCACGAGTTTGATAACTTTGGAAAATATGATCAGGCTTCCTCCCTATGTTCTATTGGCAGTGCATCAAATGCTATTTCTTTGACTAGTTTCCTAACAGGATGGATTTGGTGGAGTCTCTGACTTATGTAAAGAATTCCGCTTCTGCCCCAGAGTAAAAATGATAAATTTAACATACCTTTAAGCCAGTTGTAATACCACGAGCTGCATCAAAGCAGGCACCAGAAATTCGACCGTGTTCTCGAAGTTCAGGTCTTGGAGCCTCACCTAGTCTGCCCTCAGGGTCTGATCCAATCACATTGAAGTATCTACATGTTTTCCAGAGAAAATAATAATTACAATAATAGCTAATTTTGAATAGTTATATTTATAAATCAAGTTCCATTGATTGGCTACACCATCTTTCATCCATTGTCAGACTTCAAACAATATACTAACAGTCCAAAAATGTTAAATCCTCTCAAGTTTTGTTATGCTAAAAAATCCAAAAATACTGACATTTTCTTTTCCTTTTAGTATATGCCAAATGGCAATGAAGGTTTTTGTCATACGAAGAAGCACATTAGGGGACTCCTTCAAATCTTTATCGAGGGATAAACACAAAGACAGTGACACATCAAAGAGACTAAAAAAACTACCGTATCCCAATGCTCAGAGGCTCCTCGTTATGCGAAGGTATGAGGGAGGCATATTATACGCAACCTTACCCTTGCATATGCAAAGAGACTGTTTTCGGATTCAAACTCATGACCAACAAGTCACCAAGGCACAACTTTACCGCTGTGTCAGGGCTCGCCTCAGAATGTATATATTAAAATGGCAGACAGCAGGATATCTGTTTCAAAATAAAGGAAAATCCGAAATGTAAATGTAAATGTAAAATACAAACCTCAGAATCATTACTGCCATCTTAGAATTTTTGGAAAAATCAAGGATGATATCTTCTGCCATCTTCTTGGCTTTTCCATATGGATTAATTGGTTTCTGGAATTGAAGAACATCAATTTTAATACTACATTCCACTGTGTATTGAAGCCATAGCAAGATCCAATGGAAAATAAAGAGTGCTTAACCAAACTCCATAATTCAACCACACTTAGATTTCCCACCTGTTCTGTTGTTTCTAGAATAGGCATCTTTTCAGGTTCCCCATATGTTGCACATGTACTAGAATATATTAATGTCTTCACACCATATTTAGCCATAGACTCCAATACCAACAAGGTATTCGACGTAATATTGTGATAATACCTGACCAAAAAATATGTTAAAAAATAAAAAGTAGAACTGAAATAGACGGATTTTAACACCAAACCATTTCATATAAATCTCACAAAAATAATCAAGCATCCCCCCCACCCCGGGTATTCGGGAACTTTATTTGGGGCCAAGTAAGTTTATGAAGTTAAAAGCAAGACTGGTTTTCTACATTTACATGCATCGGAATACATAATTTTCTTGCAAGGACAATTAATCCAGTAAAAGGCCTTGAGATGATTTAACTTTATTGGAGAATTCAGATAGTTTTGCATAGTCATACTATTGCAAATATCCGTGAAACATCAGGATGCAGCACGAGAACCACACAAAACTTGTCAGTCTACTCAAGAACTCAACAGTCTATCAAAGGGGCAATATGTTCGCTGAATACCTTATGTAAACTAACTTCCATGGCCAAGAGAACTATTAATATTGTAAACAACTACAAAGCTAATTGAGTACATCAAGTCAGTAGTCATCTACCTCAACTATGAGAGTTATTACAGGAAGACACTGATAGAACCAACTGGTAAAAGAAAGAAAAGTGATGAATACTCAAGAAACCAAAAAGACTTCTATTAATTTACCTCCGTCTAGTCACTATACCAAACAGTCAAATACATTTTCTGAGGTTAATTCGAGAGTACCTCAGCAACTCTCCACATTCCCATTGCTTTCCCACCCCTTCCCTTGTTTACATTTTACAATTGCTTATTCAGTCAGTCAGTCAGTTAGTTACTAACTGTCCCATCCCTCCCCTGACCCATTTTTATCTCTTCTGACATAGAACTGCTTGATAATGGGCCTGATATCAGATACACAACTATACACTGACAACAGTAATCTAAACATCACTTACTATTCTACCAACAATTAGATCTGACTCTCAACAAAATCCCATTTAATCATGACAAATATCAATTATGTAATACATTTTCTTAAAGTTGCTATCATGTGCACACTCTTAAAACACCTGAAATTGGTTGAAAATTGAAACAGTATTATGAATCTATGATTTTGAAAGCAACTTCTGAATTCTGATACTCTTCATGAGATAATTTTCAAGGAGATTTTTCCTAGAAGAGGTCCAATTTTTCTGTCATTATTCTGGTAGTCATTTCACAGTTCACACACTGTATCAACAACTTTGTGGTTCTTATCCATTATCTCATAACTTTCACAAATTCAATAGAAAATAATACTATGACCAAATATGTTATCAGAAAAAAAACAAATGCTCTTGCAATATAATCTACAAGTCCCAGCACATGACTTTATCTAAAAAACCTAGCAACAGAATCGGTATAAAATGGAAAATATCAATTTGTATCTAAGAAGCCAATTTCTTGTTCAATGTACATGGGTGGAAGAAATTAGAAACCACACACAAAAGCTACTTCCCAGTTCTCACTTCTTGGAGCACTGGAATTAATGTCCCTGAATAAAAGGTATAAGTACTTACTTAAGAGGGTCCAGTGTGCTCTCTCCCACATATGCAACAGCAGCAAAGTGCATCACAGCATCAAATTTATTCTCTGAAAATATTTTATTTACCTAATAACCAGTCAAGTAGACAACTTTTCTTGGGCATTCTCTAACATCATGCTTCAACAAAAAGTTTAAATTCACTACCAAATTATTTCTTGTAATAAGGAAAGATTATAAGGATACAGATTCTTTATCTCCCAAGTCAGCATATATAAATTGAAGCCTTCCAGGTTCTGAAAATAACTCTTGAAGAACCCTAACGGCACCCAAATTTCCTCGTGACAGGTTATCCTGCAAAGAAGAAAAAAGGTTTAGCAGACAGAAAGTAAGTGCATTCAAATTTATCAGAGCAGTTTTCAATACTATGAAGAGGCATACCACTATGGTGACACGATAATTTTCCCTCAGAAGTCGTAGGGTAGCATGTGAGCCAATATAGCCTGCACCTCCTGTCACTAAAACATGAGTGACACCTGGTTCATGGATGGAAAACTGAAAAAAGAAACCAAAAAAAAATAATCAACAAATTGAACAAAAGGGTAAAAATAGCAGTCAACTTACATATACAAACAATAACAAGAAAAGGTAGAAAATTACAGAAAATAACATTTGTTCAACAAAATTTCCCTTATAAATCCTCATTTTTTTATATTCTAATTTCTTTCTTTCTTATATCCATCTGACATCACTTGCAAAGTGCAAACACCAAACCAAGCACACGGAAGATTCATTATTCTTTAATTTGATAAACAGTAAAAATAGCTTGTAATCTCTATCAATGATTCATCTACCATTTCAAGCTATCTTTAAGTAGTAGAATAATAAACGGCCAAATAAACTGTACAGAAGTTTTATATATGTCAAAAACCATAAAAAGACAACAAATAAATATATCAGACAACAATTATTGGAAATTAGAATTATCCATAAAGCTTTATCAACACTTACATATTAACCATATGCAAGTAGAAAAATAGAAACTTATATATATTTAACAAGTTTTATCAAACTCAACTGGAAGTACAGATTACTATGACAGTATGACTCTAGGAGTCCCATTTCTTGCTCCCCAGTATTGGCCCCCAAAACAATCCATACAGTTATCACATTGAGTTTCAATCAAATTCCGTGAACACAAAAGGCATCACTATGCAGTAAACCTATAAATGGCACAATATATGACTCTTCTATCATTCTAAACAATCAAATAAAATTTGACAAATCATTTCTCTAACCACCAACCAGTTAAAAAGAACAATTCAACATCAACATCAACAGCACCTTTAACTCAAACTAATGGGGTCGGTGGTAGATGAACCCAATGATAGATACGAGGAGGTTGAAAAAAAAAAGAAAGGGAAAGGAAAAATAAGATAAAAGAAAAGAAGGGAAAAAGAAGGAGAGGGGAGATGAAAATGAAAAAGACTAAAAAGGTCTGGAACATAGAGATAACAACGGGTCTAACCCTCCACCAAACTTATAGTTTTTCTCCATTTCGTCCTAAGACACACCGTCCGTCAATATATATCTCACTCCATTAAATCTTGTTTAACTACCTTGCCCCAGGTAAGTTTTGATCTACCTCTATCTCTCTTTATACCGAGCTCTTGGTAACAAACTTTTGTTCTTACAGAAGCATCTAGGAACCGTCTCATTACGTGGCCAAACTATCTCAATGGCTCAATTTATGTTCCCTCATCTTTTCACGCACTGATACTACTGTTACCTTTCGTCGAATATCTTCATTTCTTATCTTATCCATCTTCGTATGACCACACATCCACCTTAACATCCTCATTTTTGCTACTTCTATTTTATACTCATGTTGCATATGTGTTGGCCAACAGTCAGCTCCATATAATATTGCAAGTCTTACAATTTTTCTATAGAACAATTCATAAATAGAAATTAAACTTTCATGTCTATCATATTTATAGCAACATCCTTCAAGTCTCATTCAGTCATTCCAATATTTATGAACATATATATTAAATAAAACACGAACACCACATGTAGTAGAAAGTATAACATATACATATATACATGATTGACTATGATAATATCATTTGAGTATTTAATGGGGTCAGGGAATATAGGATTACCGGACTCGGGGGATTCAAAGATGGAGATCTCTTGATCATGATAATGCATAATGCCGTTAATGCTGCAGCAAGAAAAACTTTTCCAACAAAATTGCCCTTCCTTTTTGGATCCACATAATCCATGCCTAAAAGTCAGAAGAAAAAAATCTTAAAACGTCAATCTAATCATAGTGAGAAATAACGATGAATTATAAGTAAACAACCAACTAACATGAAATAGATTACAGAACTTTGACAAATAATGATGAATTTACAAACACCTTATGCAAAATACTTGTGTGCAACCTTTCGTATACTGAAGGATAGAAAAGGCAATGCTTTTCAATTCATATTTTGAAATTGATTAATGTTTTATGAAGCATCCAATATAAACAGAGAACTCGTCATACAACCCTTTCTTCTCAATTATACAATCTTACCTCCCAAAGACATAGATCTGGTTGATCTGGGCTGAGTTCTGGTCCTATTAAAATTTAGCATTTGCAAAAGTAACAAGGTCTTACTCCCCAATACAAATGATCATATCAAGCCCCACTCCCGAAAGGATTTCAGTGATATGCTGCAGTGAAAACCAGACCATGTAAGTTTATTTTTCTCTGGAAGGAAAACATCAAAACAATCCTGAAGAAGTTCAAACTGAAAAACCAGCGCACAACAAAAATATCTGTAGAAGGGGTAAACAAGAATTTTTGTTGTTTTTTGTATGTAAAAGTTAGAAAGGTTAAAAAGAAAAACATAAAGACCAGAATGAAAAAGGGCTGAGAAAGGATTCAAAAAGTTCAGATACTAAATACCACAAAACTAAAGCAATCAAAACACAATCCCGCCAATTCACCAATAAATTCAAAACTAACAAAGCTGGTGAGAGAGAAAGTATCCAGAAATGAAAGATCCAGAGAACTCCAGAAGAAAGAAAATCCTTGTAAGGATAGAAAGCAAACAAAAAAAGGCTAAAGATTGCTCACAGCCACGGCCATGTTTCACCCCAAAAACAACATAGCAAACGACATGCAAATAAATTATCTGTCAGAGTGGGTCAGGGCAAGAAAGCATGAGGGGAAAAAAACACAAAACCAATTTCAAAAACAACCACCAAGAAATCCAGAACACAACCTAGGACCCCAAAACAAAGCTTCAAAATTTTCAACATCAAGATCCAACACACAACAACAGGCAAGCATAAGAAGCCTCGTCAGCCCAAGAAAACTTATCTACTGAACAACAATTCAAATTCAAAAAACAGACAAAAACCCTTTTGTTGTTTACACTTGCAGAATCACAAACTAATAACCAACCAACCAACCAAGAAGATCAGGGACCAACCCAGATACTGAAAACCAATAGATTTGTCAAAACCGAATCAAAGGGCTTAAATAGGCCAAGATAAATAGCAGTAGCAATGAGAAACAAAACCGTTTCTTTTAAAAGGGAAAGAAAAACCAAAAAAAAAAAAAAAACAACACCTTAACGGCTTAGCCGTATGCGGTTGCCCAGAAGCGCGTAAGGCCTCAGAAGGTGAAAAAGAGTGTAAATTTAACGGTTTTCTGAGAATAAGAAAAGTGGGAAATCTGAAAAAAAAAAGAGAAAAGTAGTACCGGAATGTGTGCAGAATGCAGGGGAGTGGAAAGAGAATGAGAAGAAAAGTACAAATGAGGAAGGTGGAGGTGCAGTGGAATTTTTGGTGTGGCGTTGAAATTGTGAGAGTGAGAATTGAGGAAGAGAGAGAGAGAGAGAGAAGAATGAGTTCTATAGTATTTCTATTCTAATAGGCTGCGCCTTCTGTGCATCCATGTTATCAAAGCGTTACAGGGCATTCAGACCGCAAGGGAACAACGTCGTAGACTTCTTTTTTTTTTTTTTTTTCTTTTTCTTGTTTCTCTCGTTTTCTTTTTCTTTTCAAGTTCTTACGGAACCTTATAAGATTGTTTAAATAATTAAAAAGAGAAAAAAAATAATGTAAAAAAATTATAAATAATGTAATTTTATGTCTTCTAATAAAAACTTTATACTTTAAGTTTTTCAAAAGAATAATCATATCACACTAATTAGCATTTTTTTATTAAATATTTTCCTTTTCAATAATGGTGAACTTTTGACACACTATTAAAAAAAATCAATAATCAGCCGAATGATTTTTATGAATGTAAGATGGTTTTGTGAAATAAATTCTCATTTGATGATAATAAGATGAGAATTTGGTTTTAATACTCCTTATAAATTGTTAAACTAATTAGATAGAGTAAAAAAAACAAAATTTCAAAATTATATTATGAATTGTATAATAAGTATGTTAAAACTTTAATCCTTGTCACTGCTTAAGGTATAAGAGTTTTTCCTTTTCAATTAAATTATTTTTTTTCTCTTTTTAATTATTT
>PYAF01002530.1:1289377-1316038 GCA_007407185.1 Glycine tomentella | reverse complement strand
AATAAATAACACATTGATTACCCATATAAAGAGTTTTTATCCAATCAAAAGATTAATCACAATCTGGCACTATAATAATTTTTTAGGTAATGATTATGATAAATTTATTAACTTTTAACATAATAATTATCTAAAAAATTATATAAAAATAATTTTTGATTTATTGACCGTCAAAAAGTTTTTATAATAGTAGAGCACGCTTATTAAACTCATTAGAAAAATATGTTTAACTATTATTTGACTTTTATATAATATATTTTAGTCAATTATCATCGGAACAATTAATTGACACATGAAATTTTTATTTCCTTTATGAAAATAAAAACATTTTCATAAAATGTGTTTCATTTTAGTCAATTAGAAGAAGAAGAAAATGGTATAGACTATCTTATTCAAGCCAAATAAAATTAATATTGACAAATTCATAAAACATTTTTAGAAGTTTCTATGTCCAAAAAATATGTTTATTCTCTTTATGTCAAACATGAAAAACTATGATGACTAATTTTTTGAAAGATAAACATTTATTATACTAAAAGTAGTGTATTTTCAAAAAATATTAAAAGTCAAGTAAAGATTTAGGATTTTTAGTTGAATTGAATTCATATACTGTAATTTTTTTAATTTTTTATACTGTTAATCAATCAAAACTCATATTAATTCTGATTAATAGTTAACGTAGAAGATAATAAGTTTATCCTACATAACAATTAAAACTATTTCAATTAAATTCTTATAATAACAATGTTAGTATATTTTAATCAATTCTTATTAATTTAATTTTGTTGTACTATGAGTGTAAAATGTTTCTACATGTTCATTTAATATTGTATTAACACCTTATTTAATAACTTTAGTTATATTAAGAAAACTCAAATTCATCTAAAATAGCATTAAGGATTTGTTTATAAGAACTTATTACGTGTTTGATATGTTAATAAGTTGTTTTCATCTTATTTTATTAAGCTTTTCAGAAGAACTTATGAAAATAATTTATAATTAATATAAAAAAATTAATGATGATATATTGACAGCGTAAACATAATTTTATATTTTCATATAATAATAAATCATAATTAATATGACTTTTAAGATAATTTTATGAAAATTAATAAATTTATCATAAATGATAGAATTTTGAATTTTATTGAATAACAATTAGTGCATAACTTTTTTTTCGTATATAAAAATAGTGTAATCCTTATTATTATTATTATACAACATATGTTTTGATATATCTTTTTAAATAATTGATTTGTTATAAAGTGAAGCTTCATTCTAGTTTTATTATAAAAAAGAAGTTATGTTGTATTTTAAAATGTGGAAGTTAACCAGCACCATACTTTCCCGATCTTTTTTTATAAAAAAATATGTAATTTTAAAACGTTCAAACTTTTTATAATACAAATTAAATACCAATACAAGACTATGGTATTAACATTTAAACTCAAAATGTATTTTGGCTGATAATTTCTTTTAGAGCTTTTCAGAAACTACCATTATATTCAATTTAACAAATATTATAACAGAATTTCATGTTTGTAGTTAAAAAATAATATAAATAACTATTTAAAATTTAAAAACATACCCAATTGAAAAAACACTTTTCCTAAATAAATACAAATAAATTAGCCCTATATGATAATAAAATATTTTAAATTCGTACACTCATCAACAAATAAACATTTGTATTAATTTTATTTTTTTACAACTGCAACATTGAAATTTTAATATAGGACTACAAAATACTCAAACCCTTATTAGTACGTAGGCAGGCCAGTAGGCATAGCAACAGGGCGGGGCGGGGGCGGATATTGCATTCCCCGTCCCCGTCCCCGCCCCCAAACTCGCTCCCCGACCCCGCCCCCGTTCCCCGTCGGGTTTTAAAATCCATCCCCATTCCCGTCCTCGCTTGGGGTCGGGTTTTCCCCGCCCCGCCCCGCCCCGCCCCGCCCCCGCTATTTGATTAAAATTTAAAAAATAAAAAAAATAATATAACTTTTTTATTGAAAAATCGGATAAAAAAGTTAATTATGTAACAAAAAAATAATAATAACAAACCCACATTTAAAATATGGAATCATAATTTTAAAATTACAAAACAAAATCAATCAATTCAATTAAAAAAATTAGAAAATAATATATTTTTTTATTTTTTTAATATTATTTATTACGGGGCGGGGGGCGGGGGCGGGTATCAGTAACCCCATACCCGTCCCCGCCCCCGCTTTTGGCTACCAGGGAAAACCCGAACCCGAACCCGAACCCAAAAAATTCAGTTTTTCCCCATTAAAATCGGAACAGATTCGGACAGGTACCCATGGGTTTGGGTTCCGCTGCCATGCCTACAGGCCAATTTGAGTGGATATATCTGTGTTAGACCGTGTTCCTTTTGAGAGAAAGAAATGCGATGAAAGTGATTACACTGAGGAAAAGGAAAAAAATATAAACTTTCGTTCTTTCATCTTAGTAGAAAGTTACAGTGAAATTTGTACGAAATCTGTGAGATCCATGCTTTCAGATTTTTCAGCTAAACTGAGAAGAAATACAGAAAAAAGAATACGGTAAAAACATTTAAATGGATGTTTCCAAAAACTAACCCTCTAAGCTGGGAGAACTTTTTATATTCATCACGCAGGTAACAAAATCAAATATGGTGCAGGCACATTCGAATATGCGTTGGAGAATAGAACATGCCTATTCTTAGTAAAATTGAATTTTCGTAGAGCATCGAATTTGATGGCAGTAAAATCGATTACACACACATATATAATCTAATATTAGTTAATATAATAAAATGTAATAGAAAAAAAGATGCATTTTGTTTTAAAAAAAACAAAATCATTTTAGAGAAAAATATTAAAACAGAAAAAAAATAGGTACAATTAGAATTTCATAAATACTTTATTTATATTTTTTATTATATATCGCATCACTTTTTTTATTTCATTTCTCTTTCATCTCTATCCAACAATCAGACTCTCTATCTTCTTTTATCTTTTTTTTCTCTTTCTTCATACTTTTTATCCAACAATCAACTCTCCCTTATGCCCCCATCAATACACATTTAGATCCGTTTCTGTATCTAATTAAAAATATTTTTAAATTAGAAAATATTTCTTAATTGAAATAATTGTTAATATTATCCTTTGTTAAAAATTATTTTTCAATTATGAGTTTAATTTATTTTATCTTATAATAAATACAATTTATTTTACCAAAACTATCCCAACGCTTTATAAGATTTATTATTAATTTTCTTCATAATAAATAATAATGTCTTATTTTTTACTTCATAATCTCTTTATTGGTGGATTTGAATCCTCTCACTCATTTACGAATATTTATAAGATGATATGCTCAACTCGATGCTTATTCTAATACAAAATTTTGATGAAATGTTTATAAAAAAACTGATGAACTTGTTTGTTTGAATTTAAATTTAATTCCATTAAGAGGTTATAATACATCGAACATGATCTAATCATTTCAATTTTATTTATATAATAAATAAATTTTAAAATTATATATTATAATTAAATATAAAATGAAAACCAAAAATGTAATTTACTTAAAACATTATTTAAAACAAATAATATTATATGAATATATAAAAAAAATTAGACATAATTAAATTGACACAAATCCATTCAATAGTATGTCTTTAAAATTCTGATTCTATGGAAAAGAACGTGTGGAGCATCCAATACTATGCCCCTCCTCGCATCGCATGTCGGTGTTACAGTTCAATGGGGACCATATTCTCTATGTGGGGCTCATCTCATTCATGCTGTTCTTAAATTTAAATATTTTTTTGGTGAATGTTCTTAATTAAAAAATTTAAAATAATCCAACCTAATGATCGCACGTCACTGCAATATCGAGTGAGTGATGGATGACTTTATTTCAAATATATCAATGGTTTTATATTTGCGTTATTCATTGCATTGATGCTCAATGGATGACCTTAAAGTAGTTGCCACTTGAGCAGGCATGTGAAAAAATTAGAAAAGTTCTTGTGGTAAGAAAAATTAAATGAGATTGGGTAACAAATTAGGCACAAATTTGTAAACATTAATGCATCAAATAAATACACGTATGTGGATTGATAGAGTACTTGTCAACTTTCGGTAAAGTATTATGCCTTTTTTTTCATCAAAATATTAGTTTTGTTTCTACATTTTATAACATTTTTCCAAAAGAATCTCCTTTGATTTTGACATTATTTTTGAGGTATAGTTAAACATTTTGCATGAACTTGAATTCAATTAAAAAAGAATTTAATGATGATGCATTGAGAATATAAAATAATTTTATATTATTATTTAATTATAAATTATTATTTGAATTATTTTAAAATAACTATTTTAAAGTCAATAAATTTACTAGAATAATCCTTTTTCTCATTAAGAAAAAAAGATACATGTTTGGTTTGCTCACTAAATAATTTTTTGTCAATATTTCAGACGTAAGTATGTATCTATCTTTCTTTCAAGTCTATCTATACCTTACCAAATTATAGGATTTTTAATTATTGTGGAGATATATGTAACTCAAAGTTTAAAAACTAATATTTACTATTATTTTTGTAATTATTATATTATTAGTTATTCTGTTTAAATATTTTAAAATAAAATTTAGGAATTAATTTAATGACTATACATTTTAATTTGTTTTAGTTTTATATTTTGAGTAAGGTATTATCTCATATTTTTGTTTTAAAATTTTTATTGTGACAGTACCTTACCCAAAATATGAGACTCAAATAAAAAATGTACAACTATTAAGTTAATTCTTACAAAAAAATGAGACTCAAATTGATTTTGTCATTACCTAATGTTATTACAATAGAATTTCAAAACAATAAACAAATTATGTTTATTAATCAATATTGTGTTTATTATTATGTTTATTTTAACTTATATATGCTTCCTAATTTTTAAGTGTTTATTATAATTTTATATTTGTAATGATTAAAAAAGGAATAATATGGAAATTAAATTATATTTTGAATAGCAAGATGACAAATTCGTCCTTGAAAGTGTAGAATACTGATAAATTTGTCCCTGAATGTGTCATGTAAACTCTTTCAATCAACGGTAATAAACAGAAGCAGATGGATAGATTTGTCACACTTTTTTTCACTTTCAGGGACAAAAATGAATTTTCATATTTTGGGGATGAATTTATCAGTACAGATTCAGGAATGAAAATGATTATTTATCCTAAACTAAATTAGTAGATATGCATGATAAAGAATTCTTTAATTGCAATTAAGTATTTCAAAAAGCTTAATCTTTTTAGTATTTTAGTCATGTAAAGAAGAAAATAATATTAAGAAAGAAGTTGAAAAAATATTAAATTTATGAAGATGAAATTATTGGCTTTAAAGTTTGATATATTCTTATATAATAAATTTTGTAATTGTTCTATATAAGTTTTGTCTAAAATTCAACAATAAAATGATATTTGTTAAAGATATGCTATAATTAAAGAGAGAATTCTTGAGACAAAATTGTTAGGATAAAGTTTGATTATCTTATCATGCATTAACTTGAATAATTTTAATTTTAATTTAATACATATTAGTGTATAATAAGACAAATTTATAATATATATATATATATATATATACGAAATAGAAATAGGAACACAAGCGTTGTTTCTGCTGGTAATAGTAACGGTAATGTTCATATATATAGTAAGTGATGTTGCAGCATGTTTTGCTATTTGCAATATAAAAAAAAAATTCTGTGATAAATATAATTGTTATTATGTGTCTTGTTTTGTATATAAAATGTTGTTAAAAAAATACTATTTTACTATTTATAGATGTTCTCGATTTTATCTTTCATGAAGTATCTAAATCAAGATATATATACATCATCTCTCATCATCACCTGAATTGGTTAATTACACAAGTTCACCATGTTGCCCATTTTTTTGTTATAAATAATCAGAAGTGAATGTTTGCATCTTATTCTTATGAATGTGCGGAAACTATCGAATTTCACCAAAGAGGCAAAAAAGGAAAAAAGAAAATTAATATCTAAAAAAGCTAATTATCAGTTATCAAGTAAAACATATTGGTTGCATATCGACTTTTATGAATTTAAAAATAAATATTACCATAATTTTTTTGAAATAGTTTTTAAATGTTATACGTAACACGTGGTACCTAAATATTCGGAGTTTTAATTTATCCAACTAAAAAGCTGAAACAACTCAACTTGTCATTTACTCGTTTTGTTAATTCATTCAGATTATAAAAATTGGGATGGGAATATTTTGTGCCTCTATGGCTGCTCTCACTATTTTCTAAACTTCCACATATATCTTTGTACTTGGCCAACTATTTCTGCACATGCTTCCAGCTTTCACTTTTATTCTACCACCTTCTTCAATTAACCATGATCGAGCCACTGTGTGTTAAAAGAAAGTCAAACAAAAATAACTTTTATCAAATGTTTGGTTTGGAACGTTTGGTTCCTAGATAATCCCCATTTATCATTGAAAAGCACGTGAACTTTATTTTTATATTAATTTCTTCAAAATTATTTTACTTTATTTTTCCCTTTTTTAATACAAAAGGTGTCTCCTGATAATTCTCACAACTTACAAGAGAGAAGAAGACAAAAGAATGAAGGAAAAAAAAAGATAAAGGGTAAGAATTAGCCCCACATAGGCACACACCCATTATTCTCGCAAGCAGTATAACAACAAAACTAACTTGAAGAAACTAATTTTATTCCTTTCAACACTGCAATTTTCATTTATTTGGATATATTTTTCTATAAACTCTTATAAGAAGAGAAAATAGGTGAATAAATCCCATAAGTTTAAATTCAATTTATTTTATCTTCTTGTTTTCTTATTTTATAAGTATTTATAAAAAGTTTATTTGAATGATATGTATATTATTTTAAACACAATATAAAAATATCAATATTTATTTCATTAATTGATTTATATCATAAGTATAAATAAGCCCAAAACACAATTCCCCACAAAATAAAACAATTAGCTGCGGACGATTTTTAAGGCGAGAACATGATTAATTCCCCTTTATCCACCTTGGAAGGAAACCAAATGTCTACGATCAAAACCGATCTTGCCAGAATGAAAAAGAATTATGCATGCATGTGAACCATTAAGCATGTCAACAGTTATGTTTAATTTGTTTTGTTTTCTCTAATAATGTTTTGTTTGCACTACTGAAGGTGGCTATTCTGTTAGTATCCTGAAGATACAGTTATATAAATTATTTTATATAATAGCTAGGTGTGTGTTTAATTATGAAATTAGTAGTGTTTGAATTTTCAATGCCTATCTATCTATTTTGGTGTGCACTTCTTAGAGTTGTTGGACTTTTTCCACTGAATTTGATCCCTTCTAATTAGATAGAGACTCAATACCAAAAATAAAATAAGAAAAACAATTGAAAGAGACAACTCATTTCCTAACTAAGATATAATATATTCCGTTCAAAGCTACTTCAAGATTAATCTTAGCAAAGTCTTTGTCAAACCTTCTTTTCTTATTTATGAAGTGTAGAGGAAGGAAGGGGAAGTATATTATATATCAATTGCATTTTTTTCCTCTTTACTTCGTCGTGTAGGAAGGAGTTTCTCTATCGTGTAGGAAGGAGATTGTGATCGTGGAACTAGATACAAAGGATTAAATTGTGCTATTTGTGTTAGTCTTCAATCTTACTTGCATAGCATTTTAGTAAAGATAATGATCAGAAAGTTGGTTCAAATTCTTCTTCATCTAACTAACAAATGCTAAACACCCCCCAAAAAATTATTTGAATCTCTATATATTAATTCTGGTATAAAGTTTGTGTCGTTATATTTAGGCTATGGAGAATTTATTAAAATAGAATATAAAATATTTGTTAGCATGAGTTATTTGGGTCAATCTAAATTTTAGAGAGAACATATTAACAATATATATACAGTAAAACATTTGGACTAAGAAAGTCATTTTTTGACTTGATCAAAGTTACAGGCTGGGTAATTTTAGTGAATAAGTTTTATTTTGTAAATTATAAAGAATTTTTCCCCTCTCTTCTCTCCTCTCGCAAGTTACTTGGAGCAAGGATACTTCTTTTCGGTATTCAAATTTCATTATATGGCTTTTGGGACACTATGTGTTGTAAATCTTGTGGTGTTGTTGGTGCATTTGTAATTAATGCCTCGGAAGTTTAGGTGGGGTGAGTGATTACCTAATATTTAATGGTCCATCATTAAATATAATGTAATCAGTTGAGGTTCTGTTGTAGACTTTTTAGTAGTGGTTTCTGTTTTGGTATAGTGGACTTTGGAGTGAGGTTTTTTGTGAGGGATGATTGCCTGTTATTGTTGGCATTTGCACTGTCTGGGAACTTGTTATCTCTTGTACCAGGTTCACACACACACACACATATATATATATATATAATTTTTATTTGCTTAAAAAAAACTATTAGGTTTTAATTTTACTTTTTTGCTTTTAAATGTAACTCATGTTCCTCTTCCAAAATTAATTATTAGTAAAAATGATAAATATTTCATATTAATATCATAATGACAAAAAAAAAAACTTTCATCTGATTATAAGGATATGGTAAATTTAATAATTTAAATCAAATTAATTAAATTGTTTCAATTTAATTTAATTGATTTATTTTATTTCAAACCCAAGTCAAACCTATTGCAACCAATTTGGTTCTTTAATTTAAGAGTTTATTTTTTTAAACTAATTTAAGTGTTTAATTTTATTGTCATCATAGTTCTAAAAAAAATTATGCAATCATGTAATTATAAATTATTATAGTTATAACTTTTAAGGTAATTATTATAAAAATTAACAAAATTTTCATAATGATTTTTTAATTATAGTGTAAAAAGCCTTTACATTATCAATACATGGACTATTTACTCTTGGGGTTGTTTGATAGTGAGGACAAGATATGATGAGAACAAAATAGTTATCTTGTTGTAATCAATTGTTTGGTGTATAAACAAGATATAATTTTGCTTATAATATTTTATTGATATATTTTTTATATTGAGAGAAAGCTGAGTTAGAAAATAACAAAATAATTTTCTTTCTCCCTCCCTCCCTATCATCACCTCCAACCCTATTGACATTATTACAACTATTATCATTGTCACTGTCACCACTACCACTATCACCACCATTGTCAGTGTCATTGTTGTCGCCACCAACATCATAACAAGCACCACCATCGTCACCACTACCAATACTAGTACCACTCCTACCATCGTCATTGTCTTGTCACCACCACCATCGTCACCACAACAATTATCATTGTTGTTGTCGCCACTACTCCCACCATCATTACCACCATTTTTATCATTATTGTTAACATTGTTACCACAATCACTGTCACCACTAACATTATCGTCGTCATCTCGTTATCACCGCCATCACCACTACCACCATCATTATCACTATCACTAGCATCGTTGTTGCCATCGTCACTATCACCTATCATTATCTAGTCCTTATCATGATATGTACTAAGCATTAGATAGGACTAAGGTTTAACTTACTCTTATTTTATCATGTTCTAATCATGCTTTTATATCATATATCATCCGATCATATCTTGATTGCCAAACAAATTCTTAAGTTAAACCAACTTGAATATCCTAATAAACTTTTTTGTTATATTTTTTAAAAAATCTTTTAAATTTTTATATTTCAGACTTTACTATTAAATATTCCCTTTATTTTGTCCCTTTTATAATTATTTTAACTTCTTTATCTAGTATCCCCCTTATAAGCAAAAAAAAAAAAAAAAAACTGATTCACTCTAATTAAGAAAATAAGTTATAGTAAATTACATTTGCACTCCCTGTGTTTTTTTTTAAATTGTACCTGATACCCCTTCTTTTTTTGCACCCTACAAAAATCTCTTAATTGTTTAGCTTACATTACACCAGACTCTCTCCCTCCTAAACACCACTTAATAATTTAACATAAAGTAGGCAAATGCTGATCACATGACTTTTAATAAAAAATTATGTCTAAAATACACTCATCTTCTTCCTTAAATCACATATTGGGTTTTACAAACCCTTATCTTCTTCAACAACTCTTCTTCACTTACCACCACAAACTGTTTCTCCTCATCCTCCTCCCTCTCCCACAACAACATCATCCCTTCCTCCTCATCGTCATCCTCGCCCACCAACACAGCGTTCGGACGCACTTACTCCCATCGGAGCAATTACTTCCACCATAGCCGCCACCACTACCAACATAGCGTTAGTTAATGATGTTAACATAAGGAATAAAAGTAATGTATAAAAAGAGGGGTATCAGGTGCAATTTGAGAAAACACAGGGGGTGCGAGTGTAATTTACTCTAACGGGCAATTTTGTCTGCTCAGATATTTTAATTGACGTTAGTTAATGATGATAACAAAAGGTGGTAAAAGTAATGTGGGCGGAGTATTAGGTACAATTAGAGAAAAACACATGGGTGCGAGTATAATTTACTCAATAAGTTAGCATCATTTAATTTTAGTAGTTTCATTTAAAAAATTATTTTTCCCTAGAGTATACTTTACATCAAATTGAACAGGGCAAAAAAAAAAAAAACAATGAAAATAAAACTCTAATTTAATTAAGGGTATCTTAGGGGTGGTATTATTGAATAAGGTGAAGTTAGCTAAAATTTGCTTATATTTTAGTCTATCACACCAAGTTTTGACATGACCGACTCGTTTATCTCACTAGTTATGCAGTGCGAATATGGGCTACCTTAAATGAAGTCCCTTTTATTTTGCGGGAGATCTGAGTGTGGACTCAAATAGATAGGCTTGACCTTATACCTAGTTTTACTTATAATTGATTTAATTATCGTCTAAAGTTGTTGTCAATCCAAAATAAGTTGTTGGATGATAAAAATGTCCATTTTTAGTAATACTATGTCTAAAATTCACATAATAAATAGATTTGAGAATAAAAACTTCAACATAGAATATTTTTTTCACGTGTTTTTCTTCCTAGACAATCATATATGAAATACAATCAAACATTAAACGTGGATATTTTTCTTAAAATTTGAACACTGATTTGATTTGTCACCCTATAAGGGATTAGCTCCTTCTATTATACCTAGGGTTGAAAATAGGTCAGACAGCCTATCAGGAGCCATAACCTAGTTTGGTTAAGGCTTGACTTGGCCTGACTTAGTTAAGGCCTGACTTGGTCAGGTCTATTTATTAAAATTGTCAAATTTGAGCTTTTGAAAAAGTCTTTTTAATTAAAAAGGATAAGTCGTACTTAAAAAAAAATCCACTAAGTCTAAATAGTGGGCCTATCTAAACTAATTTGTAACTTCATATTTGTGACCTTCTTTTTATGTTTATGATTTTGAGATTTTAGTTATGAATTTTAAATTCGTGGCTTGAGATCATATTTAATATTATCATATCAATCACTTTTATGTTTATGTTCTTGAGACTTTTGTTATGAATTTTAGTTGTTCTGGTATGTTACTTGATTTTTTTAGAACAAGATTATGTTTGATAATTTATAACTTATAAGAAAAACATGTTATGTTTTGATCGGGCCTTTTATATAGGCTTTCTTACCTTTATGCATACCAGATTCAGGGCTTAATAAATTAATTTTAACAAGTAACAAATCAAACTTAGACTTAATGATAGTGATGCAGATCAGATTTATGCCGTTAAAGTCTGACTTAGTATATTTCCACCCTTAGTTATACTCAACTCTTATTGGTATAATAGTCCTCTTCGTATGACTTAATGACCCAAAGCAACACAATTTTGATGAAGTTGAAATTAATGAAAAATTAAAAATGAATTAATAAACAGATTAATTTTGATAATTTTTGATTTTTTTTAACCTCAAATTTAAAATAATTTAACCTAATTAAAAAATGGAATGAAACCCAATTTTTTATTGACGGTATTTTATATAGGGAATGGAATATTAAGTTCAATCATTAGTAGGTTCTATTTTTTTTGTTTTGACAAACAATGAGTCAAACAAACATCTTAATTATGGCAGCACGTCTTCCGGTGGTTGATTGAATTCAAATGAATAAATTAGCCTTTTCAAATATTGCGTTTGGTGATAGTTAATCATAAATACATTAACAATAGACAAAAATACTTCCCTATTAATAATCACGTTATAAAAGGACTGAATACAGGATTAGGTTCAAAGAGATTGAAGATTGAATATAGGAATTAGATATAGTAGTTAGTTAGGATTACAACGAGAAAAATCAAATCAAAAGCAGCAAAATTCAACAACCATTCAATGGAGAGACGAAGGTATCGGTGTTCCAACCTGGGCTTTAGTGCAGTCTCCCCTTGTCTTCATGCTTGTTAGACTTAAACATGCAAACATTCGATGCCTGATATTGGTGGAAATAGGGATTAAGCTAAGCAATACACTTTAGGATCCGTTTCAAAGATGCTGCTGCCATGGAGTATTAGGAGAAAAAAAATTAATCAGTATACTAAAGATATTGGTTAAGAAATTAAAAATATATATTTTTACTAAATAATAAAAAATATATTATTTATAATTTTTTTACATTCTTTCATAATTTACACAATAAATATTTTTATTTTTTATTTTTAATTAATACCTTTAGGCCACTCATTATCAAAAACTTTGAGAAATACTCAAATAGTACTATACTAATGTCATGAGAGAGTAAAAAAATGATAAAAAAAACTTGGTAAGGGCATTCGACATTTTTATAATTTTGTACAACTACCCATTATCACTTAACATTGATACATAATGGATAAATATATTATTTCACCAACAAATATTGCGGTATTAATATCCAAATAAAATAAAATAACGTTCAAATTTTCTAATTTGAATCTTAAGAAATAAAAAAAATCCCCCAAATAAAACATTTATATGCAATCCATTTTTTAGGAGTAGTGTCCTTCATTACATACGAATTTGATGGACAATAAAAGAGTAAATATTCAAAAAAGTAACATTCGTCAGCGAGAATTTTGATTTTATTGAATTTTTTATTTTATTTTGCCAATTCTATTTATTCTTTCTAATAATAAAAAAATTAGAAAAATAAAGATTCATTAGAACTTTATAAAATAAGAAATAATAGAACAAAACAACATTCTTTAGTTACATATGTATAACAAAAATTGTTTATTTATAAGAATATATATTCAATTCTATATCAAAACAACATATAACTATTTTGAATAGATTCTATGAAATCTCAAAAAATTCTAATATTCAATTATTCATTAAACATATGAATATTAGTGTATATTATTGTATTGATTCAATTAAATAGATTATCTCTCTCTATATAGATATCTATTTGAATTGCTTCATTAGTGAGGAGTTGTATAAGGTAAAAATCTCATGTATAGTTTTGTATTAAAGATGGAAGTGAGAAACAACCATCAATTATAACTTCCAAAGAATAAGATTTCGTAAAGAAGATAGAGGAAGAATGAAGGAAATATGTTATCGAGAGAATCATATTTACTTTTGGAAGATCAAGCATTTGAGCTAACTTGGATAACATCTGAATAAATAGAAGTGGGGACAGTGGATAATGTCACAAAATATTCAACAAGAGGAGGACAAATATAAGTATGCATATTTCCAAACAAATGGGTCACAATAAGATATTATAGCAATTCAAATTCCAAAGGCAAATATATAGCCAAAAAAATGTCGCAAGGCAAATAATAAATGGGTAGAACAAAATCAAAGCCCATAACCAAGTTGAACATCACTGCAAATAGATTTTTTATTTATTTATTATTATTAGAGGGAAAAGAATACAAAAACTACAGAACCCAAAAACTAAGAAACTCGGGTAAAAACAGTCCCTATTGCATCAGCACCAACCAAGTACTGTAAGGAGGGCAAAGCTGAAGAACCGAAAGAAGCAAGTCCTCAAAAGAACCTTTGTTGCACTGCAAATAGAGTTGAATATTGGTTAGATTACATTATATATTTTATTGATAAACCAAAAACAAGTTATACATTTTAATTATAAGACTTAAACCTAATATATCTCTTCTTTTTCGTTTTAGTATAACTTATAGGTTTAATTATTATTTTGATCATCTAATTTAATTTTTAGGTTTAATGGGTTTTTTAATTTTTAAAAAGATTCAATTTAATTCTTAATTTATTTGTTAGGTTCAATTTAGTCTCTTTGTTTTTAAATTTTCAATGTCTTTTATTTTTAAAAATAATTCAATTTAATCTTATTTAAAATCAAATTTAATTCCACTTTTTTGAAAAAGTCCGAAGCTCACGTTAAAAAAATGGGACCTAATTGACCTCATTTTAAAAAGTAGAAAATCTAATTGAATCTTTAAAAAATAAAATGATTAGATTAAACATAATAAATAAATTAAAGGATGAAGTTGAATATTTTAAAAATAAGATTACTAAATTGAACTTAAAAAAATAAAATAGTAAACCTAACTTTATTTTGGGCTTTGCTAAGCACTGATTTTGGGCTTTCAGTTGTGGCCTTTTTATTTGACTGCGTGATCTCTGATGTGGAAATTGGGAATTCGTGTTACAAAAAGATGGTGTGCTTTTCTAATTTACGGAGGCACCGTCGTGAGTTTTTCTCTTTGGTACGTTTCACCGTTTTCCCTCTTTTTTTTTGCTTTTTCTTTCAAAATCAGCAACATTCTCAGTTATCTACATTCTCAGTTATCTTTTGATATCATTGACTGCACCGTCTCTTATTCATTCAGTTAAATTACTAACTTTGCTTCGTTCACTATGTGAAGATTTTCATTTGTAGATATACTGTTTGACAAAATGCCTGCATGTATGTTTGCCTTTGGTAATTATACCTGATTGCTGGTTTTGATATTCGGATTTCTTTTAATCATTTTTTTCCTTTTCAATTTCCTAATACGTTTTCCTTTTAGTTATAACTCATATCACAATAATTCATTTGACCCCTTTGATTTCTATAATCTTCTATTCTTATTTTATTTCCTCTGAACCGAACATTTCTATAGTGTTCTATTGTATTGGAAGTTCAATTCAATAGATTTTATTATTATTATTATTGAACTTGAATGGAGACTTCTACATGCAGAAAACCTCAACTTTAACAATCATACATGGCTGATAACTTCTGTATGCAACTAATTTATATTATGGCTGATAAATACAATTTTAATTGCCCGAAGCTATCAACAGAATTAGAATATCAGATTTCTGTTGCATAGATTTTATGTTCACGTCCCTGTAGTTATTAGTCAGTCATAAAATTTGACTTTTAGTACTCATGGTTCTTTGCAGATTCACATATTCTAAGCGCATTCCTTCTGTTTCATTATTAATTTATTATCTTTTTGCCTTTGGATTATATATATATATATATATATATTTTTTTTTTTTCTATGGTTTACCTTGATCTGTATTTTTGTCTCTTAACTTTAGAAGTTCAGCTTTGGATATGTATAGTTTTGTTCCATTTAGATTTGGGTCCATTAACATTAGTTTTGGTGTTTCTACAGTACATGTGTGTAAAATTGCTGGTGGCAGAGGGACCAAAACTTAAACTGAATGAAATTATAAACAAAAAAATCAAACTTTTAAATTTTAAGTAGAGAGTAAAACCAAATTGAGGTAAATTATAAATAAAAATAATCTTAACGTATTTTTTATGGGATAGGAAATCGTATTCTAGAAAAGAAAAAAGAAAAAAACTTGGACCTGGGGTTCATGATCTTAGCTTCTTGTCAAGTCATCCTTATTTTGGGATAATTTGGTAAGGAAGTTGAAATATCAGGGGAACAACAGAGATAGATATTGCATCTAATTCAGTCATTAATTGGAAAACATTAATGTCCAAGAGTATTATGCACCGCTATCAATAAAAAGCTCATATACTTGGAATAATTAATAAGGACAACTGGACAAGTAATTAAAAAGATTAAATGCTTCATAGGAATTCTAAAATACCTTATAGAAAAAGGACCATCAATTCCTTATAACTGTGCCTTATAATAAGGACCAGAGGGAGTAGCTAATTGTAAATCATAATGTTAATATCTGTGAATTTTCATTATTAGCATCATCAATACATTGTATTGATTCATGTCCCTCTAGCTAGTCCTGATATAACAAGGACCGTGATGACATGTGATGGAGCAGCTTATGCATATTCATAAATGGAACTTATAAATGGTAGTCACGTATCCAAATTTTATCCCAATCTTTTAGTGCTTGTTCTTGATTTGTTCTTCCTTGGCTTTGCTTAGAGGTTAACTTTATTTTATTCTTCTCACTGTATTTGTGTTTGTTTAATGAGACATTTATAGTATTTGTGGCTGCGATGCCACTATAGATTCTTCTCATAGAGTTGATTTAAAAGCAGAGTTTCTATCTTTGGTGTCATTCATTATGCATTTGGATACTGACTAGAGAAAAAATAGAAAAGAAAATCTGTTAGAATAAAAGTTACTTGCATTTGTTTATTGGTTGAAAAGACTGTAATATATTGTCTCTGGCTTCTTAAAATATGTCTTCCCCGTCCTGAGGAAACCTGTGGAGAATTTGAAGGATACTAAATGCTCCAATTTCTCTGATGTTCATTGCTTCATATAGAGATACTATTTCCTTGTCCTGCAAGAATTCTCCCTCACTGTTTCTTATTTTCTTGCTAGTGATCTTGTTTTGATCCAATTGCAAGGTATGGGACTTGGAGTCCCACATTGGAAGTATGAGATTTTAGTGTGGGGTTTATAAGGCCTTGGGCTCTCCAACTACAATAGTTAGCTTTTGTGGTGTGGTTCTCTCAACGTTCTTATCAATAGCCTTCCACCATGACTTCCAGCTGCAAACGAGCGGCACGGGTGGTGACGCCGACATTGCAGTGTTTGTCCGGGACTAGTCAAAGGGCTAGTGCACAGCCAGCCCGCGTGGGAGCTGGAGCTGTGGAACGTAATGATCCAATTGCAAGGTATGGGACTTGGAGTCCCACACTGAAAGTATGAGATTCTAGTGTGTGGTTTAAAAGGCCTTGGGCTCTCCAATTACAATAGCTAGCTTTTGTGGTGTGGTTCTCTCAAAAATCTTATCAGATATCCTATAGATGTATATTCTCCAAGCAGTGAGCAGCAGGTTCTGTTCAACATATATCCTTTATATCTGAAGGCTATATATTCAATCAACTGGTTTAAAATTAAATGAAAAGCGTAAATGTTCATGCAGTTAATTAATTGGCGTATGGTGATTATGCTCAAGCAGCATCTATATATATCTTTGTCTGACTATTTTTGGGTACATATCCATGTTTTGATCTTACAGTGAACTCACAATTTCTGGAAAATTATGTAAGAATCTGTAAAATTTTATTGAGGCAGTTATATCTTTTTCTTACAAAATCTATAAAAACATATTTTAAACATGTTTTATGAGATAAAACGGGTTTGGGATTTAAAATCGGTTTTGAAACCAGTTTCAGTATTGATTTGTGGTTCAAAAGCCGCTTCAAAATCAAAACTGTTTGAAACCTAAAGCTGGTTTAGAAACTGGTTTTAAACCAGTTTGTGCTAAAAATTGTTTTTCATAAATAAAAAAATGGTTTGATTTTTAATCCCAACTTGTTTTATGGTCTGGTTTGGATTTTTTTGGAAAAACCAAAGCATGCCCACCCTTACTTAGGGCATTTGGTTTTCTCATGCATATAAAGTGGCTGATTTCTTGGCTACCTATGTGTATTCGTTGTCATTTTGTCTTCATATTCTGAGTTCACCTATCCAATGGTGCATTCTTTTGTTGTTTAGTGATTTATCTGGTGTGTTCTTTATTACAACTGTAACTTCTGAGTTTTTCTTTTCTTGCTGGGGCTCAGCCCTCTTGTCTCCCCCCAAAAAGAGAGTGAATAATAAGATTTGTGTATGATGTTGGGGCTGGGTACATTTTCATCCAAGTCGTGTTTTGCTCTTTAGTGAAATGCATATTGCTATCAAAGTAGAATATGGTTGTGATTCTTTTAACGATGGAAACCTAGGGAAAAAAATGTGCTTAGTTATTTCATTGATAATATAAATTTGATAGCCAGATAAAAAATTATTATTGATTTTGTTTTAAATTAGCAATGAGCTGAATAAAGTTATTTAATCATGAACTGATCCACTAGTTGTTACTTAAAATCAGTGTATTTAAATAACACAACAAAAATAAATATGTAATGCAGGTGAGTTCTGAAATATAATTTTTTTATGTAATTGTTTAATATATTTTATTGGTTATTCCAACAGTTCATATAAACTTGGTAATGTAAATTTTTTTTGTAACAGGTGCATTTTGCTGAAACCTCTTTGATCTTTCTAATAAATCATTTGTTTCACCCTGTCAATGAGAGGAACCATTGGAATAAGGATCCCAAATCCTGATTTTTCCAATGCCACCAGAAAAACGCTAGTTCCATTTTCTACATCTTCTGGTTTTGGTGGTGGCGGACGTGGTCGTGGTCGTGGAGGCTCTCTCCCTGGTTCAGGGCTGTTCAATATCAATGAAAGAGCTCCAATTAAGCCTAATTCCAGCGAGTCCAAATCTGACACAACAGAGCCACCCATTCCTCCTGGTTCTGGTGATGGCCATGGCAAGCCAATGCCTCCATCAGGTCTTCCTTCTTTTTCATCATTTATATCTTCCATAAATCAGCCAACTGCTGGTCGCGGCCGAGGTACTGCACCCCATCCTCAACATGATTTGCAGCCACCAGATTCTGGACCCAAAAAACCCATTTTCTTCAAAAGAGAGGATAGCGTTTCTCCAACAGCGTCAAATGATTTTTTGCCACCCAAAAGACCCATTTTTCCAGGAAGGGAGGATGCTGTTAGCCTAACAGCCAGATCTGTTGATCATGAGCATGATGACAAACTTCCAGGCAGCATACTAGGGGTTTTGTCTGGACTTGGACGAGGGAAGCCCATGAAACAACCAGATCCGGAAACGCAAGTTACAGAAGAAAATAGGCATCTTCGCACTTGGCAAGCTCCTGGTGCTGCTTCATCTGAGACGGTGCCTGAGAGACCACCAATACCAAGCCAGGAAGATGCAACAAGGAATGCACTGAAAATTTTGTCACAAGGTAAGGATGATGGAAGTGATACTGGAAGAGGAAGAGAAAATAGAGGGAGAGGTGGGTTGGATCAAGGCAGAGACAGAGGCAGAGGAAGAGGTCAAGGCATTGGAAGGGGAAAGTTCAGAGAGAGGGATGTGGATGAAAAGATTATGGATACAGATGATTTTGCTACAGGGCTATATAAAGGAGATGATGCAGATGGTGAAAAATTAGCCAGAAAGATTGGACCTGAGATAATGAATCAGTTGACTGAAGGATTTGAGGAGATGACTAGTAGAGTTTTACCATTGCCATTAGAGGATGAGTTTTTGGATGCACTAGACATCAATTATGCAGTAAGTAGTTAGCTGCAGAGATCTTTATTTATTTCCAATTCTGAATATCTAAAGACAACATTTCTCTTGGGGAAAATTTATAAGCCAAACTTCTATTTTCTGTGTAGCAGCCATTTTAATGTTTAATTCGTAGTCTTTCTGTCTCTATTGATTGTTGCAGATTGAATTTGAGCCAGAATATTTGGTGGAGTTTGATAATCCAGATATTGATGAGAAGGAACCAATTCCACTACGGGATGCACTTGAGAAGGCGAAACCATTCTTGATGTCATATGAAGGGATTCAAAGTCAGGAAGAGTGGGAGGTATATTTTGTTGCTAAGCTTATCCATGACTTAGTATTGTTACTCTAACATTAAATTGCAAAGGTTTTAGGGCATGAGTTTCGTTACTAATGTTTCCTTTTCTTCATCACTATCTTCGCCAATAATCTTATGGAAACCTGTGTAGCAAGTACATTTAGGCAAGTGTTGTATCACTCACTGTTTTTGTTTTGAAATTGTTGTCTATTTTATGGGTCCTAGTGGGTAAAGGCTTTTGTTTTTATGTTGTTCTCTACTTTATCAATGTGTCCTTGTGTTGGGATATGCTTTCTCTAATATATTTTAACTTTATAACCTACTAGAAAATAATGGAAGAGACAATGGCGCGAGTTCCATTGTTGAAAAAGATTGTTGATCACTACAGTGGACCAGATAGGGTAACTGCAAAGAAGCAACAAGAAGAATTAGAAAGAGTTGCTAAAACTCTTTCTGAAAGTGCACCATCTTCAGTGAAACAATTTACTAATCGTGTTGTTATTTCTCTTCAGGTTTGGAACTGTAAATATTGATATTGTGTTGGGCATAAAATGTCTTTTACTTAGGAAGTTGTTTCCCTCTTATGTTGATAAACTTATTATAAGTATCTCTGCCAATGATGTTCTATTGCTTGCTCATGCAGTTCAGTGTTAAATGAACCCCTTCCTCGGTATAGTTTTCTCATAATTTGATATTAGTAAAGGATCTATTTCTCAAGAGTTGCATATTCAATAGAAATCCAAAAAATATTTGCTGTTCTTTCTAGGAATCCCGAATCTAGTTGACTAGTTGATAAAATAAATCCCAAATGTATTGAGACATAAAATATGTTTTTGATGTTGTGCCTAGGCTGAGCGGTTGTTATTGATAAGGCATAGATAGGAAAATCAATTCTCAGCCATAAACATATTTAATATTTGTTTAAATATATTAAAAAATATTGCAAGAAAATAATGGAGATTGTTAGCTATTAGAGTTGACTTTGGTAGAATGAGATAATTATTTACTGTATGACTAGAAATTCAGGAGTTTCCCAAACATTAGTTCCTGTTATTAATGTGAATTTGTGGCTTTGTACATTAAAGAAGTGATTCGGAGACTTGCTATTTCAAGATTATATAAAGCTTGCACTGTTTTGGCAATCAATTGATTTTGGACGTAGTCACAAATGTGGCTGGAATTGCACTAATCTAAATCAGGGTAGGAGTGTATTCTTAATGTCCAAATCTTGATGTGTTGAGGATATCTGTTTTCCCGAGGCTTTCATGAAGTTCCTTATCCTGAGATTGATTTATAATCCTCCTTTGTCTTATCCTTTAATGAAGTTGGATAAATATGTCTTGTCCACTTTTGACAGCAGATTCTTCGCATGAGATCACAAGCATATAATTGTGCTATCAATTTTCTTTGCATAAGAGATTGATTATTACTGAAAAGTTTGGGGCTTGTTCTATGAATTATTTGAGAATTCCTTGGGCTAGTTCTTTGTAGGGAGACCAGTGTTCTAAAATTTCATCTAGTTTTATTGTTATTTTTACTTTCATTGGGCATCATATATAAATGGTATGTTGGTACTTTGATGTCACGAGTGTTTTATTATTTTTATGATATTGGTGTAGTCTTTGGTGTGTCATTGCTGCAGTCATTTCTTTTGTAGAAATGGACAGTTTACTAACTTGAAAAGTCTCAACCACAAAAAAAAGTACAGCAGACGAAAGTACAAGAGTTTAACTTAATGGTCGGATTTAATGGCGGTTAATGAATTTTTTAATGGTTGGTTATGGTTACACCTTAGCTGGTTATATCTTCAATTATGTCGTGAAATGTGAACTACAGTGTAATTCGGATGGTTAAAGAGGCTGTTGCTTTGTTTTTTGATGCTTTATGTGTAGCATATGATATAATTCTTTATGTAAACATGTAATGCCAAACAAACTACAAATTATATTCTTGTGGTTGTGATGTTTGCATAAACAATATATAGCGTTTCAATTGAATTCTTCTGTGTTATAATTGCCTTTTTATTTCAGTAAAATATGAGAAATGCTGGTTAGAAAACTACGTGGAAGGAATATTCTGCACATTATTTATGTTTGGTATGAAATATGATGCAGAGCAACCCAGGCTGGGGATTTGACAAGAAATGCCATTTCATGGATAAGCTACTTTGGGAAGTGTCTCAGCATTACAAGTAACTTACTATGCCTTTCAAGCTTAAACATGGTTAGTTTTGAGGTATACAAAATCCATTGTAATGTGGACAAGTCATCGGGCCTGCTTGCATTTTTTTTTTTTACTTGAGTTTTGATTAAAAAAACTGCTATTACTCTTGTAATAGTATGAATGAGAGTTTTTGTAGCGTTGTTGCTAGCAATTGTTACATCTCTCGTATTCTTTCTAATAAAGAAATTATCATTTTAATTAGACTTTCAAAGGTGATAAACTGTGGGATGATAATTGATGATTAGGAAATTAATGATTAAAATTTTAATAATTTCATAATTAGTTTTATTTTTCAGAGTGGTAATTGTTTTATGAATTAATGACTATTATTAGTTTGTATATGCACATCTATTGGGGATATATATTATGAGAATATTTTTTCATTTTATGTAAATCTTATTCATATAATCATATAGTTAGTTAAAATTAAAATTAGTAGTTATATGATCATATAAAAAAACTATATATATTATCTTTTTTTGTTGTTGACCTGGGAAAAAAAAAGCTTAAATATTTTTATTTATTAATTTGATTTTCACTATATTTAAGTGTTTGCATTTGAATAAAGTCTTAGACACGGTGTGCACATGTCACTGGAAATTTAGTAAGAAATAAAAATAAAATCAAAAAAATATTTGATTGAATTAAATGTTTAAAATAACGCATCAAGAATAGTCTTATAAAAACTATAAAGTTAATACAATATTGAGAGTATTAGAATAATGTTGACAAAATTAAGATTGGTTCTAAGAAATTGAATTTGATAGAAATAAAATAAAACCAGATAATGCAATGAAAAGGATTCGTATAAATTGAAAATTTGGTTTGAATTTGATGTTTTGATTTTTGGCGCACAAGAAACTAACGAATAAAAAGGAGAAAACACTTCTTGTACCCGTCGAATGCTCTTGCAGCGTAACTCTCTCCCAACCCTATCCCTATCCCTATCCCTTACTCTGTTACCTCCTCCTACCCCACTGACCATCGCATTCACTGTGCCACTTCCTCACCATGCTTCCTTTAAGTTGTTTCACGCAATTAACAGCTTTCTTTATTGTCTTTGATGCTGCAAGATCGTCATCATCACTTGCCGTTGGCTTCTCTCCAATGCTTAACACCATAATACTTTGCTTTCAAAGGAGACTATTTTTTTTTTTACTTAATTTTTTTATACAATACACACATATAAAATAAATAAAAAATCACATGAATATTATAATAAAAATAAAACTAATACATATGATTATTATACCTTATACGATCTATAAATATATGCAAATTCTTCTATTTACTACTTATTCATTATTTATAAAAAAAAGCTAATCCATAATTTGATAGATTAAATAATTTATCACATTAGGTAATATATCATTTAAAACAATTCTGTAATTCACATATAAAATGAAATATTTTATAACTGAAAAAAATATCATAACTAATTTGAAGTTCAAAAAAAAAAAATAGGTAAAATCCGATCAAAACATCCAAAAATCATATTCGGATATTATCCAAATGATTCAAAGATAATTTTAATATATTAATAACTTATGTTCAATTTATCATACAGACATTTCATTCTCCATCATAACTCATAAGCCGATTTTAAAAAATATTTAACATTTTTAACAAAGATTTTGATATAGAAACAAAAGGAAGGAGGGACATTTACACACAAATGGTGGAGAGAGAAAACCGTGAATTTTATTTATTTGTTTTAAATGTTAGTTGCTTTGTTTTATAAGTTGGGTTTATTTGTTTTTTATTTATTAGTTGCAAATTCTTTTATTGATTATATGTAAGAATGAAGTGTTGGATATGTGTCTACCCAATAATTTCTCATAAAAAGACAAGTAAGTTAAGAATTAAAAGTGAAACTTTTTATTGAAAAAGCATTACTAATGCATGCCACCACAATTTTTAGGATAAAATTATTATTTTTAAGAAAATCTAGTTCATAAAAATTATTTTAAATATTGAATTCACTTGTACATATATTATTATGTATGTGTGCGTGTTTTTAAAATAATGATTAAAAGTAAAAACATAAGATATATATATATATATATAATAGTTTAAAAAATTATTATTTTTTTAAAAATATAGTTCACAAAAATAAATTTAAATATTTAATTCAATTGTACATATTTTAAAAGATGTTTGAGTGCATGTTTGCATAAGTGAGAGGATGATAATGTAAAAAATGTTTTAGTAATAATTTTTTTAAAAAGAGTATTAATGTAAAATCTTCACTTATCTTACTGATAATTATTTTTTATTAATAATCTAACTAATTTATCTATAATAGAATCTTTCATTTCAATCATAATTTTATTTATTTATAAGATTTGAACTCAAAATCTTATTTAAATGAATTAAGCTCAACTCCACCCAATCTTAAAACTTGTTATATGCGAGACTTATTTTTCTCCACTTGGTAACCCTTGTAATTACTTTTGTGATTTTTAGACTACTTTTTAAAACAAATATTTTATGTGGGGTGTTTGAGTTTGGCAAGTTACTTTAGTAAGTGGTAATTACTAATTTGATTTGAGCAAAATATTAAAAGTTTATTTAATTTAATGAAACAGATTTATCTTTTAACATTATTTTAATCATTTTCTTTTATAAATTATTGAAAGAAAAAATGTAATAAAAACATTAAAAAATATTTGGAGTGGAAATTAGCAGGGCCTCCACTTCAAGCATTGATAGGAAATTAGCAGTAGTCGTTTTCTCTCTCTCTAGTTTTACACACAATAACTGAAAACCAAAAGGCCTAATTTGAGAAATATAGGTAAAACAAACCTAATAAACAAATAATATATTATGCCCATAAAATTGATTTATTTTAAATATATTAGAGTATCTTCAACCAATAAATCCATCAAAGTTTTTATTCTATTTTTTTTATAATATTCCATGCTTTCCTACAATTTAATATTACATTTCTTACTATAAACAACTCAATCATTTTTTTTACTTCAACCAATAAATTTACTAAAGTTTTTTAAATGGACCTCATAATATGTTCAATTTTCCAAGTACACAATATTTTAATAATACTTTTGTAGCATGGACCACAAAATCAGAAGAGAAACGGGTTCTTTGCCAGCAACCCATCTTGAAAGTGGGAACAGTGGCCAAAATGCCACATATTATTAAAAAAATTGGTAAAATGTTACACGGTCAGAAAAATTTGTGAAAATGCCACAGAGGCAAATTTGCTAAGCAACGAAGCGAATTACAAGGTGACACATGGCAAAAGGTGGTTGGGTGGGCTGGGCGGGCAACGCTACGTGGAGGTCGCTATGCTGGCCAGCGAATTTGGAGACTTCGCCAAGTGGACTAGCGAATTTGGCACGAAGCTGACATCTAGCAGGAGCTGAAAACGCTACTGGGCCCAGCGATTTACAGGTTATAGGCCCACTATAAAATCCTTCCGGGACCACTATCTCTCACATACACTCCCACTTTTGTTGCTATTTATTATAGAAAGATGAAATGTCCAAAGATCAGTTTGTGCGGCTTATGAAAGGTATTGTAGGGGATCAGATGCTTAGATTAGCATTAACAAAAGTGCAATTACAGGTAGGCCAAGAGCATGATTTGTATAGTGTTAGAGTGGGCTTCTTAATTCTCGATGTCATGGTTATGTATATAAAAAATATAAGAATATTTTGTTTGTTTAGAATTTTCAAGTTTGAAAAATGTATTTATTAAAATGAATCTTGTTATGTAATATTTATCAAATAATTATAAATAAACATTTGATTTAATAAAAATAATATTTGTAGATTTAAGAAAATAATAAAGCAAGATTTAAAAAAAATTGAATCTACATGTTTATCCAATCAAATTTTCTTATAACTATAAAAAAATTTAAATTATTTAAATTTATCTCATTTTGATATCTATCTCATGAGTGGATTTTCCCAGTCCAAGTATACTTTAGAAAATATAGTATACTTGTAATTATTAATTAAAAAATTAATAATTAAGAATTATGATAAAATCTGTCACACACATACATATAAATAAAAAATAATAATTAATTTATCTTAATAATGAAATTTTGTTGATAATTATTATTATATTTTATCCTCTAAAAAAATACATGCTTACCTAAACTAAATGCATTTCATAAGTCATAATAGATTCCTAAATCATTTGGATTGCCAATGTTAACATGCAGTGATGTATATCACTATCAAAAAATAAATTAAGTTAAAAAAATTGTATTTGCATTAGCAAAACAATACAGTAAAAAAACATGAAACACATGAGGAGAAATATTAGGGATTGTAAATATTACACCATATTAAATTTGTAGGGATTGTAAATATTAGGGTAGAGAATGTGGATGATTTTAAACATTAGATTAAATAATGTTTAATGTTAGTTTGTAATTATTGAATTTGTAGTATATATTCTAAAAATATGAGAATATTTTGTTTGTTTATATTTATTAAGTTCGTAAGATTTATTTAAGTAAATGAATATTGTTATGTAATATTTATCCAAAAAATATAAATAAACATTTGATTTAATAAAAATAATAGTTACAGATTTAATAAAATAATAGTCAAAGATATAATAAATCAATAAATGATTTAATAAGAATAATAAATAAATATTTGATTTAATAAAAATGTAAACATCTTTTTATTAACAAGTAAA
>PYAF01002530.1:1241653-1279385 GCA_007407185.1 Glycine tomentella | reverse complement strand
GTTCTGGGTTGAGACATTGCTCCCCAGTGTTACGGTTTGGTAGAAGAAGCTCCCAGCCGACCAGAGGAACGTGGTGCCGGGCACGTTGTATCCGGATACGTGTAGTGCCGAGTACGTGTGTTGTCCGGGTAGAAATTCCACGTTGGTTGTGGTGCCGAGCCGACTTCGCGGCGTCGGATTGCAAATTCCACAACAAAAGCAAAGCACAAGAGAGCGCAAAGACGAAAGTTTGGACATTGGAGGTGAAAACTACGAAGAAAGCACACAAACTCACTCACTCACTCAAGTCTTACGTAATAAATCTCGCCGTCGCATGACACAGTAACTGAATCATCAAAGGTCTAAATTGAAAGAAGCAAAGCAAAAATGGAATTGTCAATTGACACAATAACATAATAGTAATATTTATTTAAGAGCCATTGGATTAGCAAGAGCCGTCAGCATCAATGATCCAATGTTGTTGCTATTTGTCTATATATAAACATTAAACAAACACCATAGCATAAATCCTCTCAAGTCTCAACCCTCCGGCATACATTATATTATATGTGTAATGATCAACCATTGGGTTAGATATTGCATAATATTCACACAACAACCTCGTACCACCCCACACTCCACATTCTCATTCATTCACTTTTGTTCTACTTCGAGCGAGAGAGAGGTGCAAGAAATGGGTGTAGGCCGCGACATAGACGATCTGCCCAAGAACGACGCCAACCACACTGCCTTGACCCCGCTATGGTTCTTGGAAAGAGCAGCTCTCGTCCACCCCACCAGAACTTCCGTGGTGCACGGATCACGGCACTACATGTGGCACCAGACTTATCAACGTTGCCGTTCCATTGGTCTCGGCCATACTGTACGTAATTGATTCTCTTATAGCCTCAAATTAATTGTTTGTGTTTTCATGAATCAGTTTAACATGCATGTTATCGTTGGTGTTCTAATTTATTTGTCTTTTTATAATCTTAAGCAATCATTCAATTAATTGGATCCATAAGATTTAGCTTGTTCACTTATCATGGATACATGTAAATACTACTGATTAAATTTGCACTCTAATTCATGCATGTACCTATCAGAAACGACATGTCAATCAATTTCTGGTTCACATGTGTTCATTTCGAGAAAAAATTAATAATACTTAATTATACTCTTTTTGGATTCATATATAAATAAAAATAATTAATTTTATATTAATTAAGAAGTTAATTAACACCATTTAATGTTACTGATCTCAAGTAAAAAAATAATTTTTTTCTAAAATATCCTTCAGTGAAAACTTGATATCATGAATAAAAAAGTTATTAAAAATACAATTAGAATTAAATGAAACATGTTTTAGAAATAATAATATTAAATAAGACAAAAATAATTAGATTTATTTATATTTAAATTCAACATATAAGATAATTTTTCTACTTATATATGAGTCCAAATGGAGTATATAATAATAACTCTAAGTCACATACTCCTTTTATTACAAATTATATGATGTTTTAGAAAAAAATTATTTCAAATGATGTCGTTTTACAAAATCAATGCACTAATTTTTTTTTTCAAAACTACTCTTAATTAATACTTAATGGGAGTAGTGTATAGGAAGAGTAAATGAGTCATTCATCATAGAGATAAAAAATATATTAAAAAGTTACCTTATGTTTTCAATGAAATTCAATAAATTAATTGCATTCCTTAATATCTGTGTGAAAACCTTAAACATCCTATAATTTGTAAGGCGGAGTAATAATTTCTGCCTTGTATGAGTTTTCTTTTGATGTTGTTTTTTGTTGCATTAAAGTGTGTTGTTCGCGTCAAGGTATTTTTCTAATGTAATGCTGCCTGCTGCCATAGGTGGCGGTTATTGCACCTAACATTCCAGCACTTTATGAAGCTCATTTTGGAATTCCAATGGCAGGAGCTGTGTTGAACACCATTAACATCCGTCTAAACGCGCCAGCAATAGCTTTCCTTCTTGTCCATTCATCCGCCGTGGCGGTGATCGTGGATCAAGAGTTCTTTCCCGTGGTGGAGTCCTTGAAAATCTGGTCCGAGAAGAGCAAAAACTTTAAGCCTCCAATTGTAGTTGTCATAGGTGATGAAAACTGCCACCCCAAGAATCTCAAACATGCTTTGGCCAAAGGAGCCGTTGAATACGAGAAATTTCTTGAAAGTGGGGACCCTGAATTCAAGTGGAAGCCTCCTCAGGACGAGTGGCAGAGCATTGCTTTGGGTTACACATCAGGTACCACTGCTAGTCCTAAGGGTGGGGTGTTACACCACCGAGGAGCGTATCTCATGTCTCTGAGTGGTGCTCTTCATTGGGGAATGAGTGAAGGTGCTGTGTATCTGTGGACTCTTCCCATGTTTCACTGCAATGGCTGGTGCTATCCTTGGACACTTGTTGCTCTTTGTGGGACAAATATTTGTCTTCGGCAGGTAAATTAATAGGTTTTGTTTGTACTTTGTGTTCAGCAATTGTTGGAGTGATTGAGACTAATTTTGTTGAGTGATATGCTGTACATGCCTTACTGATCTTTTCCAACTCTAGCTTGAAGTTTGATGCCTTATTGATGGCTTCATTGACCACATTATTGCGAGTCTCTTCATAACAGTGACATGGTTGAAAAAGTAAATTAGTTCATATTGAACTTAAATAATTATTTGAACAGGAATCCAGAGTTGTTCTAAATCAATAATGACTCCATGATTATTTTTTGGCTGGCTGACTAGTGATAATAACATTTTATTTTGAAAATTTGAACACAATTTTTTACGAGTTTAACGGTCATGCACTGCATTGACACGTAAAATTGTTTTATTCAATCACAAATCACAGGTGACATGACTTTTAATGTAGTTATTGTAAAAGTCAACAAACTTACCAAATATGGTGGCCCATGATTGAATAACAATGTTAGTGTATAGCCTTTTTCTCAATTTTATTATATTTCAATGAACAATTCTCTGTTCAGTGTGCTGCTTGAAGCAAATCTGCTTGAATAGGCTACTCTCCTTTTAACTAATACATATTATAATGTTGTATACTTTTTTCAAGAGTTATTTTCTTTAACTGTTACTTAGTTAATTGTTATAGACATCCCACCTCACCTACCTTTCTTTTTTGCAATAACACAGGTAACAGCTAAGGCAGTATACGCAGCCATTGCCGAGTACAAAGTGACTCATTTCTGTGAAGCACCAGTGGTTCTTAACTCAATAGTCAATGCCTCTCCTGAGGAAACCCTCCTTCCTCTACCCCATGTTGTAAATGTGAATACTGCTGGTGCAGCTCCTCCTCCATCTGTAATCGCTGCGATGTCCGAACGAGGATTTCGTGTCACTCACACCTACGGTCTCTCAGAAACTTATGGCCCCTCCACCATATGTGCCTGGAAGCCAGAGTGGGAATCACTTCCCATCGAAGAGCAAGCGCGGCTCAGCGCAAGGCAAGGGGTTCGGTACATTGCCTTGGAAGGCCTAGAAGTTATTAACACAGAAACAATGCAAGCAGTTCCTGCTGATGGCGCCAAGGTCGGCGAGATTGTGATGCGGGGCAATGCAGTGATGGAAGGGTACTTAAAAGAACCGCAAAGCGAATGAGAAGGCCTTTGAAAATGGCTGGTTCCATTCCGGGGATCTTGCTGTGAAGCACCCAGACGGATTCGTATAAATCAAAGACAGATTGAAGGACATAATCATCTCTGGTGGCGAAAACATCAGCAGTGTTGAGGTAGAGAATGTTCTGTTCTCTCATCCTGCAGTACTTGAGGCATCAGTGGTGGCAAGGCATGATGAGAAGTGGGGTGAGTCACCTTGTGCGTTTGTGACACTGAAGCCAGGAGTGGTGGTGCTACTAATCAGCAAAGTTTGGCTCAGGACATAGTTAAGTTCTGTAGGTCCAAGATGCCTGCTTATTGGGTTCCAAAATCAGTTGTGTTTGGACCCTTGCCAAAACTGCTACTGGGAAGACACAGAAGCAGTTGCTGAGGACTAAGGCAAAGGAGATGGGGCCTGTTAGGAAGAGCAAGTTGTAACTATGCCAGTGATGTCACATTATGGTGATGGTTGTTTCTCTTTGATGTGTGCCTAGGATTGCTCTTAATGCTGTTTATCTTTAACTGTAATAAAAGCTTTTAGAATACTACTACTAACCAGTGGCTTAAAGAATTAAAAAGCAACAAGTTTTTGTAAGATAGTATAATAATGCACTTTTTCTGTGGTTTTCAGTATAAATCTTCCATTTATTTGATTAAGATACTTGGTAGTAACATTTTATTATCAGGCTCTGCTTATGATGGACCTTGTTAAACAAGAGCTACCTTTGGAGCATGCATTAGGAACTGTGTTAGATAATATCAAATTAGATGGACAACAGATTAAAGAAAGACTACCTGATTATCAGCAAGTTAATAAAAATTAATTATTAATGATCCATAAAGTAATAATTATTTGTACAAAAGAAAAGCTCTATCTTTTCCACAACCTCACTGTCAAGAACTTGGCCGATACTTACTAAAAGTGTAGATGATAGTGAAGTTGCACCTAGGCCCATTTTGCAAGATGCAAAACTAAGTCACGTTAGCAGTCTCTTCCGTCCTGTAAAGGAGTTATACACATGACCTCTTTCCCATAGTTAACTGTGACAAGTCTCCGTCATTGTTTTCCCTTCCTATCCTTTGTAGTATATTCTTGCCAAATCTTAGTTCACAATTGATTTGTACCACCCATTTCCTGTTGCTTAAATTGGGCCTTTAAACTACTTGACCCTAACATCATACATCTCGTTATTTTAAGAATTTATATGCTCTTTCTTTGTCATCTCATTATGGTGAGGAGCATATTATGGTTCTCAACTCCTAAATCATCACAAAATATATTGAAGTTGGCAAAGATGTGTACTTCTCCCTATAAATTGTTGAGTTTTTCTTTAAATAAAAATGTAAGTAATCACAACGAGCTTTATCAAAGGCTTTAAACATCTTTAAGAAAAAAAAATGGATTTTGAGTAAAACCCAAATTATCATTGTAACATCGTTTCTGATAAATAAAATAAAATAGAAGAATTAAATACTTGTTAGTTGTTACTATTACGTGAGGAAGAACATGTTTGATTTCATGTTGAAAAATACTTGAACGTGGTTTTAACCAATAACTGGTTATTGCTTTTACGTTTAGAAGCTTTAGAATTAGTGCTAGCTATAAAACAAATGTGTACATAGTCTTCATAGGTGCACAGACGTTTGAGCAAACCAATTGAAACTTTTCATTCATTTATTCTCCATGTAGTTGAACTAAGAAAGGCAATCTATATTGCTTACCTGCTTGACAACCTCCAAACACTTCTAAATAAACTCAAGTATTGAGCAAAATTTTGATTAACTCTTCTAAGCAAATCGAATGATTTTCAACAACTAAACTTTAACTTATAGGAAATCATCTTTTCATCATTTCTACTTCAATTAACTCATGATTATCAACAATATATGGTAGCTAGACAACTCCCTTCTTTCAATAGCAAAAAATAACCATTTTGAATCATTTGACTCAAACTGGACTACATATTTTGAGAGGTATAAGAATTTAGTGTATTAATGACTTTGGAAAAAATTAACACCTTAAATAAATTTCATTATATTAAGGGATTAGTCTGACTTCCAACTTAGAAGTACCTTAGGTTCAAAAAAGAAAATCATTAATGCGGCTCTTAAACTATAGGTTTTACATAAAAGTAATTTGAATATTAATTTTGAATGATACCTATTTTTATTTTTTAGAATAAATTACATATTGTACCTTAGTCATTCTAATATATCTATCATTAGTTTTAGTTCTTATAATATGTAGTTTCATTTTCTTTTAATGTCTATCAAATATTTCAAGGATTAGGGGTTATAAGGTTGTCTTGGTGGTGAAAGATGAAGGAAAAAGGGGGGGGGGGGGGGAGATTATGGATTCAAATATTTTACTAATAAATAAATATTTGTTGATAAAAAATATTTTGAATGACTAAAAACGTATTTAAGTATTTAATTTTTACCTAGGATTTCTTACAAAAATAAAATCACTCTTTTTTTGCCCATAAAGAAAAAAAATAGTCCATTAAACAAGATCTATCTCATTTGATCCTGATAGCAAATGGTTTGAGCCCATAACATTTCAGCCCGTTTTAAATTGAACCCACCTAACACATGCAGACAGACACCCACTTTATAATTTATATAGACAATTGTTTTTTTTTAATTCCTCACTCTCAAATTATATTAGTTTTTTGTTTTGGTGAATTTTCAAATATACTAGTTGTTCCTTATATTTTAATTACACACAAGATGCATTCCGTCACTTGAAGGTTGAAGCACATGTACAATTAAATGCAACTACACAAAGCATAAATACTCGGTTTGCAAATTGTTTCAAATTATTATGAATCCAATTAAGAAATACGAAATAAAATCAGTTATGGTCTTATGGGCATATTCATTTGTTATTGAAAGAACTTTAATACTTGTCGTAGATCAGAAGGGGAAACCTATAGTATAAACAAAACGGATTAAGTACGGTTCAATTATAAGATCAAACAGTTCTCAATGTCAGTTTGAGATTTGTTTTTACAATTTTCCTAAATGATTGTTGATCTCTTACTGACAAATGGCACCCAAGTGTGCTAGCTTTATTTATTATCTTGCACCCAGACAACTGTACTAACATGTTCAACAGTACAGGCATTGGGATTGTGGCATTCTAGTAGGTTAATTCAAACTCAGCTGCCACCCTTTTGTAATGTTCCTTCCTATTTGTTATATTTTGAAAGAAGAGTTCATTCATTTTCTTTTAATTATTAGGTACTATTAATTATTATTTTCTTAATTACTCACTTTGTCTGTTTGTCAAGGAAGATAAAAAAATAGGATGGTTAATTTGATTTGATTGATTGAATAAAAAAATTTAAAATGAAAAAAGAAAAAATTAAAGTTTGTAGTATAATTCTTTTGTCTACTTTTGTCCTGTACTATTTAGAATTTTCCTTAATACGATGGATTATGTTCTAATTAATGTCTTTAGTTAAGATGGCCATATTAATATATTGATTATCTTTATGTTCATTATCCAGTGCCTTACTAGATTAAATTAGTTTTTATCTAGCGTAGAACCCAGTTGCTAATGTCCTTCGTCTGGCTAATAGACTCGTTATCTTCCGTATTGAACTTGTCTTACAAAACTCAACTAAAGTCTAGCTAGTCAGACTCAGACACCAACAACAAGGGTACCCAAATTCAACAATTAATATTATTAATTATTAATTAGGTCTAAATTCTTTTACTTGTGCGTGACAATATAAAAGACAAAAGGCATGAAGAGATGTGAACAAAGACTAAATGTGGCTTTTCTTGAACTTGAAATGCACTTAAAGTCTGTGGCATAGGATCTCTAAATGACTCCCCAAAATAAAGGCCAATGGATTGAACAAGCCCTGCCCCTTGGAAGTGAAGTCATTTATAGCACATGGAAAAGGGGCCACGTGGCCCAGGACCCTAGGGCTTAATCCTGTTTTTCAGTTAATGTGTTATCAAGTTGGAGCAAAAGATTATATTAAAATAAAAATTAAGATTTCTCACATGGAAGGGATCTTATTTTGCAACTCCCAACGTGCATCTCCTATATGCATTATATGAACTAAGATAGTAAGATCCTCATCACCTTCATAAACTTAACCTCCCCACATTTCCCAGTAGAAAAGGGTCTATCGTCAATTGCTTGCTTTACCTTTCCCTTAAGTCTTTAAAGCACTGTTAAATTACGGGTGAAGTAAAGATAATTACAATTATTGCAAGAAATATAAAAAAGCTATTAATAGGAAAATAAAAGTTATGATAGATCAGGAAGCCAATTGTGGTTGCGATAATTATCAGTATATATATATATATATATATATATATATATATATTTCGTGACCAAGAACATTATTTATATATTACATACACATGTATGTACAATTATTTTTTGGGGGATTTAATGTTAGAGAATTAATGTACGCGTGTGTTGATGGTTCATAACCTTCATAAAATTCTACAGCTAAGCCTAATAAGTAGGCACTGTGGTTGGTGGTCGGGTGCAAGAACCCCATCCTATCAGATATAAAGTCAGTTTGTCTTTTTCCTATTGGTTTGTTTCTTCGTAATTAATTAAAAATGGAGCTGACTAATTCTAAAATGCAAATTAGGATGAAGACAACAAATTCTATACATACGAAAAAAAGAAAAATAATTGGTCCAATAGGTAAGGATTAAACTCAAACCCTATAACAAGAACATGAATTCAAATCTCGAAGGTGATATCAGAATTTTGTTAATAAATAATCATAAATTTTTTTATAATATTAAAACCTATCTTAATTCTGATAAGTTTTTAGAATCCAACTTATAAAAAATCTCTTAAAAAAAAGGCCTTATACATATGTTAATCTAGCAAGCAAAATGAAAACTAAAATCTAGAAAGGAATATTTATTATTAGCTAGGGCCTAGAAAACAGAAGAGATTCAAAATTTTGAAGTAGTGGAGTCCTAGCTACTTTGACCTTGATTAAGTGGTTGATTATTAGAATGTGTTAGTCACTTCTTCAAAACCCCAAACAGGTGGCATGCATGATCAAAGTCGTCCATTAGAAGAGCCATGATGGATATGAAGAAGTGACGTCTCGACGCGTCATAAGCCTTTGCAATTGCAAGTGTTCCCGCGTGCCCATGAACACCGTTGTTACAGGCAGTGCCAAAAACATTATTTTAGTGCATTTGGGTGTTAAACATAGTATTTGATTAGTTTAATAATGAGGGAAGTGGCAGTGATAAGCGAGTGTGAAGGGTTGGCATTTTAAGAGCCCTATGAGTCATTATTTAATACTATATACTACTATTATTAATTATTATTGTACAATTAAGAACGCATGATATAATATTAATATAATATATAATTTTGATGTATGCATGATTAAATTAGAGGCCTGCTTCACATGGTAGGGTGACAAAAGGCTTGTTAGAGTATTGATGAAAGAATCCCAGTTTAATTTTGTTCGTTTGTGAGATGTGAGTGATTGGCCTGTCATGCAGGAACGTGTTTCTCTGAACTCAATCCATAATAATTTTGATTTTACAAGATACCACTACTTATGCTTGCTCGGGTTTTGTGGGATGCACCTCTTATTATAATATTATTCATTGATCCCTAGTTTTAAGAATCCTATTAAATCACTTCTTTGAATTGAAGGAGTTGGCCACCTTCAACAAAAATATTTTGAATCATGTTGAAAATCAATGCTTAATATCGAAGTGAATGAGTATGATATATAGATTAAGATTTTAATTAGTGTACGGATATACAGTATTGCATACTATAGGTTGAAGAGATATGTATAACTAGAGAATGAAAACTAGTATATTAATAAGATGTCACTTTTACACTTGAGTTTTTATATTTCATTTTTACTCCCATCTTTTGCAAGAAAAAGGAAGAGAGAGATGCTCGCATTCTCCTTTTTGTCTTTGGTCTCTTTTTCTTAAGGAGGATATACATGTAAGAGAAGAATAACAAATCCAATTCAATATATACAAAAACGATACAATTTCATTAAAATTAATATTATACGTATATAGAATTTTATTTTAAATTATCACATATTTTAAATTTACATAATTAAATATTTATAAAACTATTATATGAATGCATTTTATTTTTATACTTTTATTATTTTAATCATTCATTTAATTAGTTTGAATTTTATACTTTTTTTATCTCTCGTTCTTTATTATTATATAACTTTATGTTTTATACTGGGGAATAAATTTTGATAAATAGTAGATGGAAAACCAACAATACAAGTGGATTCTAAGTTTATAAAAAAAAAAAAAAAGCTAGGGATCGATTTGCTGCACATATGTCGTTGAGTTCGTTTTGGATTATATTGTGATTTATGAAGAGATATTTTTTGGGTACAGATAGTTTATGATGAAATATTTAATATTATGAATATTTTGTTGTTGATTATCTTTGCCAATATATTTAGTTGATTTTTAAATTTATTATTAGTTAAAACTTGTTTGACATTTTGATAAATAAGTTTTTTTTTAATAATTTTTAACTTTTTTATATTTTCTTCTATTTTATTTTTAATATATTTATTTAATTTTTTGATTATTCTTTTTAAATGATAATTTTTTTAAAACTTTTTAGCTTCTACAATAATTAACTTTACATAACACTTATTTAATTAACTAGTGAGAAGTTGAAAAGTTAGTTTATTAAATTATAATTATTTAATAAAATTAGTTATTGAAGTACTTGAAAAGTGTGAAATGATAAAAAAATTATATTAAATGAATAATTAGGAAATTAGATAACTATATTAAAAATAAAAATGAAAAAAATATAAAAAAATTTAAGTTAAAAGTTAGCGTTTTTTGAAAAAGGTATTTCAATTAATATCTCAAAAAATATAAAAAAAATTCTTTATTAAACAATCAAATAAAATTTTCAATTAATAAAAAAATTAAAATCTAACTAAAATATCTTATTGAACTTAATCATTTATTTAACACGTATTATCTTCAAACAAAAAGCAAATAAATAATTGATTCAATCTAAACTGTCAATGATTGAATTGGTTGGGTTTTTTTTTCTTTCTAAAAAACTATCCAAATCAAATTACGATATCACTCCTATCTATTTGTTCTTCTTTTTTGGATGACTAACTAACTATTTGTTCAATTATAAACATAATTTTGAAAATGATCAAATGGAACTGTTGGTCTGGCCAAAAAAACTGGTAAATTAAGTACGCGCTTCAAACAAATCACATAATTGACTTTGAGAAAAAAGAGTAAAAAATTATTTCAAAGTGGATATGAAAAATTTAATATGACGCTATTTTGATTTTTTTAAGAAAGTGAAAATAATCTAAGATATTTATTATTATTTTTTAGATGTGAATTATTATTGTGCATTTTTAAGCTTAAAAGCTAATATTTTTTAAGCTTAAAAGCTAAGTATGATGATATATTTATTTGAAAATTACTAACAACATATTCTCCAACACACTTTTTTAGTTTGTTAAAAAAAAACTCTTTTAATACATTTTTACTATTAGTTAAAATTTATTAAAAATTATAAAATTACTAGTGGAGTTCATTAAATAAGAAATAAAATTATAAAATTATGATTTTTAATAAATTTCAATCAATAAAAGAATCCATTAAAAAGTGTTATTAGTAAATAATGTTTTTTTATTTTTTTGTTTTCATATAGTATATAAAATTATAATATTATGTTTCTTTAATACAAATTTATGTACTATTTAATTATCATTATTATTATTTTATTAATATCAATTCAAATATGATAGAACCACCAATCTCTAATCAATGTCTTAATTAAATGACCAGTTCGATTTTAAAAATATTGATTATAATAATAAGAAAAAAATATTTTTATTCTCCATTTTTTAATTGAATATTTAATTGATTTCTAAATCAATTATTAAATTTTTAGTTTCCAATTATATTTTAAATAAATTTGTCTCATATAAAGATTATATATATATGTGAGAAATAAATTAAAAACGCGGGAGTTAAAAATTCATCAATCTGTCATGTTTGTCAAGTAAGAATTAAGTGAAAATTAAAACATTTCCACCCAACATATTGTCTTACTGCTGTTTTCTAAATCCTTCATACTGTTAAACTAAAATTCATAATCATAAATTACATACTGAGGTGAAAAATATCAAAAGACATAGCTCTTTTACATTATACTATAATTATATAGACTTACAAATTAAGAAAATTATAAAGAAATTTATTCGAGAGAAAATATATCTTGAGTCACTATGACCGTTAATAATATTTTTTTCCATATATTTAATAAAATTTTTTGCTAAAAATCTTTGACAACATTTAAAAAATTCGTTTAATTATGAATAAATATTACTAATATATTTTGTGATATTTTATTAAATATTGTGTATAATCCTTATTTTTAAAGTCTTTTTGTGACATTTGTAAACTTTAACAACATGAATTATAAGTAACATTTGATAAAATATCGCCAAAACAACATGTATTCATAATTTGACGATATTTTTTTAAATATTGTCAAATATTTTTAATAATATTTTTATTAAGTGGTAGACAAAAAATATTATAAAATATCACATATGTATGTAGTAGTGAGTATATATTGTATTATATTTAGAAACTCTTTCAAGATTGGGTTACCTCTGTTACTCTGTCTAACATCCTGCAATAAGAACATTTACTTTCCATAACTGTCCCAAAACTAGTTCAAACAACAATGCCGGAGAAGAGCTGGTAATAAAGTTTGCCCTAACTCAGATAAGAAAATGGAAATAACATAGATAGTGTGTAGAAAAAATCACAATCCTACACCTTTTTGGCCACATGGTTTGGAACTTGGCCAATTTCTTTTGGCCTTTGCAATATGGCCCTTTGAAAAAAGACAATTCATAATTATATGATGCATTTTAATATTAGAATAAAGATATAAAACAAAATCACGTGAGTGGAATTGTTCAAAATGCACAATAAGTGATAAGATATCTCAATTCTCAGCATAGTTAATTATCTTATGTAGAAAACCTTTTTCCAATTAAATTCAGGAGTAATTATATGTATATTTTGATGGGAAAATTTTGCCGATTGCTAAATCATAGACATTGGCACAATCATACTTGTGTTATTACGTCACACTCAAGACGTATATTATAGAATTCTCAAATGACTTGTGCTCTGAGAATGATAAATTTTAAGGGTAAGATCGACTTTGAGTATTTTAATAATCTCATATGAAAACCTTAAATGTAGTGTTTATAGTACAACTATTACAAATGTTGTCTCCACTCATGATTATTATGCGGACTCGATTACACCTTGATTTGAAGCCTAATCAACTTGTAAAAAAAAAAGAGTATGGGTAATGAACAGTATGAGATATAGTTGGCGTAATAGTGACACTTTTGGAGCATATGATATGAAAATCAAAATTCAGAGTGACAACTTGAGAAGAGAGAGAAATATAGGGGTAATGGTTGTCTTACCTATATATATGTAATAGATTCTTAAAATGTCTCATCAAACATAAGGGGTCGGTGATTCTCTCCACAATCATTGGTCCATTGAAAACTTGAATCCTTCAAATTATAAACAAAATTAAGGCCACCTCTTTGTCCCCACAACATGCCCACATCATGGCAGATATAAAAAAATTTACCACAAGGGAGAAAAAATCAAAAGGTGACAAGGGGAAGAAACGTTTCGAAACCACTTTATCTAAAAGTAAAAAAAATCAGAGCCTTCAAAAGTGTCTTATCATGCTTGTATCATTTTATCAACAAAATGATTCTTTGAGCATCATCTTTGAACGTGTTCACAAGACTATACACAACTAGGACTTAACTTTTGGAACCAAACAAACGGCAGGGTTGACGTTAATATGACTCTTTAAGGATAATACTAAGCCTAATTTATATTTATAAAACTTAGATTATGCTAGCTTTTCTCAATTTTATAATCTTTGTCCTTTATCATTCCGACATACTATATTAGTTCCTAGTTAATTGCATCCTACAATCTCATCATAATCACTTTTAGAAGTGTGATTATCCACATAATTAAAGCCATCCTTAAGCACCCTCTAGAATTGAGTATTAATTCTAATATTTCTTATACAAGCTTTCAAGTTGTGACCTCAGAAGATAATGAAAAGTGACCCTGATTCCCATTAGCTTCTTAAATAGTTTGTTTCCAAAGATTACTCTCGACCAAGAGAAAATTCAAATCAATATACTATGTGGCAGGGAAAAGTCAGCTCATTTTGACTTTGAATGAAGTAAGTGGACCTGAATGTTCTCAAGCTCAAAAGAATTTACTGATTGGTGGTCTTGATCCCCCCCTCATTTCATTCTCTTTATGTGCAACAAACTTTGCTTGTAGATACTATACTTCAATATTATTTGATATAATTTATTGATGACGTGTAAAAGTATTATTAATTGAATGGCTATGATCACCCACTTAGGGGTGTTATCAAGTTGATTCGAGTTAGTTTTGGCCAAATTTAGGATCCAACACAATTAAATTAATCGGTTCGATTTGATTTTATTTTCAGATTTTTTTTTTGAAACCCAATCCATTTATGAATGATTTGGTTCGGTTCGGGTCAACGGATTATCCATTTAAATTTGATTTTTTTTCTTATAATTACTATTTTATATCAGGATTCATCAAAATATCCAATACAATTAACACAATAGGATAAATAGTAATTTTCGTCCCTGAATGTGTAGAGACCTAACAAATTTGTCCCTGAAAGATGAAAATTCAAATTTTAGTTATTGAAAGTGAAAAAAAAATGCGACAAATTCATTCATCCATTAACTTCCATCCATTACTTTTAATGAAAGAGCCTACGTGGCAGAAGGACGAAAATGCTACAAAAATGATTGTCAACATGACTCCATAATAGATTGGATCAAAATATCAGTAAATTTACATTGGACAAATTTGTCAGATCCCAAATTTCGTTTCATTTAAGGGTAAAATTCAATTTAGGATAAATAGTCATTTTTGTCCCTGAATGTGTAGAGCACTGGCAAATTCGTTCCGAGAGATGAAAATTCAAATTTCAATATATCCATTTATACGCATTGCAAATTTGCTACAACTATTTTCTTATCTTTTTAGCTACCGAGATCATTCATACATTGTTGGAAGATAATAGTATCATAGGATATTCATCAGTCTTTTTCTTCTCTCTCTACATATTCTTTTCCCGTTTTTTTTTCATGTCGTAAAATTGTCATCAATTTGTTGTTTTTACCAAAAACACATCCTTTACTCGTTTTCGTATTACCAAAGTCCCCAATACCATTCAAAATGCCTGTAGAAGTTGAAGCAACATCTAAGGTCGTCGGGTCGACATTGATTTTTGAAATATGATTTTGAACGAGGATGTGATTTGTTCTATTCTATTATTTCTCTTTCTGTTTGAATTATTATTATCAACGTTGATTTGGTTTTGTGTTCCTTTTTTTTAGTGGATTTTAAAAATCCTTATGTGTTAAACCCAGTCCTGTTTTAAAGAAAAGTTGAAACTTGACAACGTTAGATATGCACTTAATTAGTTGTTATCTTTTGAACTGATAAAATCACTTTTTAAAAGAAACTTCCTTAATTACAGGTTAGAACAAAATCAAACATGTTGAATTACAAGTTAGAACAAAATCAAGTGTGTTGGTACAATGGAATAATTAAATTATATTTTACAGTTTAGAACCAAAAAAAGGAAAAAATGAAGATTAAATTATATTTTATCCTTAAATGAAACGAAATTTGGGGCCTGACAAATTAGTTAAATAAAAACTTACTGACATTTTGATCCAATTGAAACTTGCTAACATTTTGGTCCAATCTATTCAACAATTATGTTGACAATCATTTTTGTGACATTTTTGTCCTTCTGTGCCACATAGATTCTTTCATTGAAGATAACGAATAAATGAATTTGTCGCATTTTTTTTTCACTTTCAGGGACTAAAATTTGAATTTTCATCTTTCGGAGATGAATTTGTCAGTATTCTACACATTCATGGATGAAAATGTCCATTTACCCTAACACAATATTATCAAATGTTTGAAAGTAGTAAAATTGATTCATTTAATACCATCAACATAATATTCTAAAATAGACTAATAATAATTAAAAGAAAATATTCTTCAACGAGATTTACTATAATAGTCTGAATTACAATTATTTTCTACAAACTAATTTCTTGCAATAAGTTTTGGTGCAACCAGATTTGTTACAACTAAATTTGGTGAAATAAATGAACAAAGTATGATCCATTAATATTATAAATATTTGTAGTTCCAACATTTGGAGTCCTAATATTAACAATTTTTAAAGACAAACCAAACAACTCTAAAATTTTTTATCAGTTCAGTTTTGATAAGATTTATAGATCTAAACCCATGACCCTATCTGTACATGAACAATTTTGATTGATTTAGTTCGATTTTGATCCAAATACATAAATGATTCAACCCAAATTAATCGGATTGATTTGGGTCAATTCGGATTAACATATGACTCATACCCGTAAACACCCGTACACTCACTAGGATCAACATGACTCTGCATCATGGCTACATAATTTCTATATGCTTTGCATTTGTAAGCATGAAGTATATATTATCTTTGTGAATACTCTTAATTTTGACCTTGGTAAAAATTGTTCTTCAAAGTTATCTCTTCTTGATTGATTTAGTAATATTCGGCCCCAAACATGAAACTAAAAGAGGAACAAAAAATTCCTTGTCTACAGTTTGTATATCCCCAATTATATAAAGCACACACATTTTATAGCACTTTTTTTCTTTCTTTCTCTAATGCATTACAAGAAAAATTCAAATTAGCATTGAGGTCGGCTTCGACACTGATGCTAAGTAGCGTCAGTTAGCCGATACTAAACTGTCACTAAAAATGCTTTTTATTACTTTTTTAATATATATATTCTTTTTAAATTGTATAGGCCATGGCTAACACTACAAATATTTAGAAAAATAAGAATTATTAGCATTCGCCTAACATACACTAATCAATAATTTTAATTCTTTTTTTCTAAGCATGAAAATGTAAAGCTACTCCCAGCTCCCCTTATTTTTAGTTTCCGACGATTGTTTACAACTTAAAATTGTTTCCTTGATTTCCTACTCACTCTGCGAACCTCCTTTCTTTTCTTTTCTTTCACTTATTGATGGTTTTTTTTTTGCTCTATTACGGAGATGGGCAACAATGACGATGGCTTCTTTCTCCCTCTTCGACCTAATTCTATCTTCTTCTTTCCTGTCTCTTGCAGGTGGTGGTAGCTCTATGCGTTGGCAACTCAAGGTGTTTTGTTGTGTGGTGGTTTGGGAGAAAAGAGAGAACATCACTGATAATGACACTTTTTTTTGGTTCAAATTTTAACACTTTTATGTTGGCTTAAGAGACGACTAGGTCGTCGCTTATAAACGTCTACCACGTTTGGCTGATGCAACCCAATTAGTTGACCTCGTTACCATTGAGCACGAGCTCGTTGCTTAGCCGATGACAAAGTAAAATTTTATATGACAAAAGAAAACATTATAATATATAGGATAAATGATTTTGCCTTTCAAGAAAAATAGAAAAATTGTTAGAAAAACAAAACTAAGATTGGCTAGTGGTAAGGAATTTAATAATTTGCATGTGAAGTTGTATTTATAAAACTCATTGATATATATAAAAAGTCTCGCACACATACTATATATTTCCTAATTTTAGAATTTCATATTTCTATTGCACTCTAGTGAGAGAATATTATTATATTTTAAATAATTCTTATGAGTCATGTATAATTAATTATGGTTTTTAGTTTTATGAAAAAAATAAGATTGCATATTTCTATTTTGTAGTTTTTAAGAAATTTTAAATAATACAAATTAAGGAATGCATTAGAAGAGTATGTTACACAATGTCTTTAAGAAATTTTTGCTTATTTTGTTGTTTGAGGATTTTTTTTTTTAATCTTTGGAACCAATGAGTTTTGGCACACTTCATGTTTAAGTCTTTATTGCAATATTAAATTGTCCAACAAGGATCTCAATTTTTTCTAGAATATTAATAACTAATACATATAATTTGGATTTAATTGCACATTTTACAATTCAACTATCATTATTTTATAAATTTTACTATTCCAGGTTTTTTTTATATTTTATCATCACACTTTTGAATTTTATCTAGTTTACCATTCCTTAAATGTGTAACAAAGTTCTAACTTGTTCCTAAAAGATGATGTCGTTTAGTTGTTAATTTTTGTAAAACGACATCGTTTTGTCATCAGCATTACAATAAAATGTGTGAAATTTAAAAAATATGATGGCAAAATGAGAAAAAATCTAGAGTGATAAAATGCACAAAAAAATTAAAATATAATGATAAAGTACACGAAAAAAAATTAAGTGGTAAAATTCATTAAATGATGATAATTAAGTGATAAAATATGTAATTAAGTTAATAATTTAATTATTTTTTGGGTCAGTCAACACATTTTTGTAATTAACTTCCTAAAATCTATGAAGAAATATTTTTGAAATTTGTAAGTCACATTGTGTAACACGAGAATTAAGATGAGATAACAATAATTCATCCCAAAACGATATCCTTTTCCTGTTGTTTATTTATTTATTTATTTTTTGAATGGGCCTGTTGTTTAGTCTGTCCTTTTAATGTTTGAAAATTTATTCATCAAAAAAATAATCGACAAAGTAAGCGATAAATGAACTTTCTATTAATGGTTCAAGATATATTATTATAGATGAAGATTCGTGTCCATCATTTACTTTCAATATTATTTAAGTTCACATTTTAGTGTGTTGTGTTGGAGCAATTGGAACATATACAATATATATCCCAAAATTCTTAAATGTGAAATATCAAGTTCTTGGGAAATAGAAGTTTTTTATTTGGCCAAAAAACCAATTGCAAAGGGGAAGAGTTGAGATAACTTTTTGACTTGATGGAAATAAATATTCCACCATGTAAGAATTGATGTTGCCAAATAGAAATCGGAAGTTTTGATCGTATAAATAATGATTTTGTAATCAGTTTTAAATGCTTAATAAATGATTATGCTAGTCCATTTTTATGTATGAAAAAGTGTTCTATGACGCTAATATCTATTTCAATAACAAGGACCAAAAATAAATTTTGGATTTATTATGTTTTTAGTCTTTAAATTGTTTAGACTTCTCATTTTTAGTTCCTAAGTTTTTATATTTATTTTTAGTCTTTTAATTTTTGAATTTTTTTATCCTTACTTTATTTAGTCCCTTAAAAGACTAAAAGTAATGAAAAAAATAAATTAAGAGACAATAAATAAAAATAAAAAATTCAGTAATTAAAAACATAAATAATAAAAACTTAGGGATTAAAAATTTAATTTACCTATATTTTAATTTTATTTTATTAGGGACCAAAAATATATTTTAGTTTACTTGATACTTTTTTATTCATGAAGCCTACTTCATATATATTTGCATTTTAATTTTTCTCTTCATTATTGCAAGTGATTACTTAACAAAACAGGTAAAGATAGTTTCTAAAGAAAAGAAAACTAATTTTTTTCTTAATTTTTTTATCCAAAAACTTTATAATATTTATAATTGGTTTTTTGCTTGTAACATTATTCTTTGAAGAAATTATTTATAATTGATTTTTTTTTACTTTTAAAAAATTATTTTAAAAAATAGTGTTAAAATTCAAAGTTTCTATTCATTATACCGGTGTTTTCAATCGTCACATATTTCATAAGTACTGGAATGAATTATTATATTTAAGTATCCCTATAATGTTAAAGTTATTTTATCATTTTATTTGTATCGAATTTCAAAAGATTTTTCATTTGTAGGAGTGAGTTCTCAAGGGACAGTATTGTGTTAATTAACATAAGCACATGGCTTAGGTGGTATATACTCCATTGTTTTTAAACAAGAAGTTTCATGTTTGAAGTACGTACTAAGAAACTTTTTGGTGATATGTTTTATAATGGATGTTCTTAACTCAAATAAAACTTCTCCCGTAAAATATATTTTTTTAATTAAATAAAAAGAGACAGTGTTGTGTGAGGTGATGTATTCACATATAGCTAAACAATTACCATGGTTAAAACTTAAAATTACATTATTCAACAATGAGGTTCGGTTAAAAATGTTCAATTTCCTACCCTTAAAAATTAAATTCTATTCTATAAAATTGATAGAGAGAGACACACCAGAGAGAAAGAAAACGATAGTGACTGCAATTGCAAAAATGTTCAAAAGCCAGAAAGCGGACTTTACTAAACATGGCTTTGATAGTAATTGAACATTGGCATCCCTCACCTTGCGTATGTATCTAAGTTTCGTAGCACTTGGATAAAGTATTATCAATGATGATGCTGTCTTCGATGAATCTGTATTTGAATAATGCAGCTATGATATGCATGTTTTTGAAAGTGACACATATGTATATTTTACCAATATAATTTGTGAAGCGGGAAAATCAGGAATAGACATTTGATATATAGTGCTAAGATTGAAGCGTTTTTAGGGAACTTGTATAAAAATATTTATTTGTATATGCAATGAAAATTTCATTCAAGAAAACAAAGAAATTGTTTGTCTATTTGGATTCAAATATTTGAACATTACTTTCCATATTTAATCAATAATAGTTGAATCATAAGAAAATTAATGAGTTAATTTTTTATATATTATCATTTGTTATTTTTTTTATATTATCAACTAACTAAAAATTATCTTAGATATGACTTTTAAATAATCAAATTTATAATTAAATGAAAGCATTTTGTTAAGAAAATCTAGTTTAATTGATTGAACAAGAATACATAAGTTATTGTAAATTTTTTACATCGTCTTTAACTCCCACAGATTAAATAGAATTCAATTATAATTATCAATATAAAATAATATGTTTATTGCAAAATAAACATAATGAATAGTAAATTATTGACATAATAAAAATGCGAAAGTAATATATAAAATAGATTAGAGAATGTCACTAAAGCTATAATTAAAATACTTTTTTAATGGAATATGATTGGACAACTAAGTAGATTTTATGTGCTATAATTGTCATTCATAATAATGGATGCAAAATACAATTAATATTATGGGAATTTTTTATTATAAAAAATGACATTTTTCACGTCCTTTCAAAGTTCATAGACATTATACCTAACGTAAGACACTTATTATGAAACATCTAATCCTTTCTGATATAGGGCCAGACATCTTCGTAAACGAAAGTATAACATTTTTTTGTCCAAATATATTCGTTTAATATCTTCTTTTATTAGATATATAGTATAGCACATAATACTATTAATTATTTATTGCCGGAGATAATTTTTTTTTTTGGTGGTGACAAATATTCAAACTATAGTCCAACTGTATGTGATTGGACCTTATATGATCCTGTTTAACTAAATTTGGTATACCGAATTAATCAGGAGGATATGGGTTCATAAAACCTTCTAATAAAAACATACTGTTTCATTCTTCAATGATTTAGTTCAATTGCTTCACTCAAGCACTGATGATTGTGTTTCCGAGAATTGTATAACGAGATACAAAATAGGGGATAAGTTACAAAATTAATAGGTTCGATCCTTGTTTAGAAAATTTCCATACATGATAATTTATTCACAAATTTAAACATCCAGTTTCAGCCATTCAATCATATTAATTATATATGTCTTTTACTGTTCACCTAAGAATTGCGGAACAAGCATTCTCTAAGAGCTAAAAACATATCAACCGGTGCTTAAAAAAAAAAAAATTATCTTAATTTTGTAGGGTTGAATTACACACAACTCAAAATTATGTGATAGCATGCATGTGTAAAAATCTATTCCAATAATTGTTGTCGAGTTTATTGGATCACTCGCTATTGAGCCCTTATCTGATCACATATAGATATTCAATGTTACAAAGTTCATCCTCGAAATATCTAGTTCTAAGTGTGAGATAGTGGAGATCCTAATTATTTAGGAACATGACTTAAATACAATATGTAATGTAAGTGAAGCAAAACCTTTATCTTAAGTGATTTGATTTTGTAGGATAAAATTAGAGATAATCTAAAATAATAAAAAATTAATTGTTATGATATTTTTTTATTCACAAAAATAAAAAATAATATAAAAAGATTTATAATAATTTAAATATCTTACTCAATAACATCATAAGATGAGTTTTGAAAGTAAGGAATTTTTTTTTGAAGGGCATGGAATGTGATGTGGGTAATGTAATGGCGTCTCAGTGTTGTGAAGGAACACCACAGGCACAGCACAGCAGACATATAGATAGGTGCCACGTTAAAACATTCTTTCCTTACGGAAAGAAACGGGAGAGACTCAGATTGAATGGCTCCAAACGTTTCTCCGCGAAATGTGGCTACTTGCCGCCTCTTTTGTTTCTTGTCAATTGTTTTGTTTTCTTTACACCATTATATATATATATATATATATATATATATATATATATAATATGTTACATATAGCTTTGATTTATTTATTTATTTATTTCATTTTGATTCTAATACAATAACAATACTGGCAAGTGAGGGAATGGAGAATACTAACAAGTATTCATACTTTTATTATTACAATCTTTTGTCGATATTTGTTTCTCTTTTTTTTTTTTTGACTTTTCCTAGATAAAATTGTGAGAGTGATTCTAAAAATCATGCAAAATTCTCTTTAGAGTGATATATATAAAATTAAAATTTCTTATTTTTATATAAACTTCACTTGAAATTATACTTTATTTTTACTCTAGCTAATTTTAGAGATAGGTTGCAAAATGATGCATTTGACAAAACAGAAATTAGTCACACCACAAATATGTTTTATAGGAAACGTAGATGGTAAATCAAGACTAGTATAAGTACAAAATATTAAAGCAATTACATATTAGAGATTCAAACTTGATATTTTTTTATCATAATATTAATATGAAATATTTATTATTAAAAGTAATGACTAATTTTTATTTGGAAGGTGAGTCCATATTATAGACGAGTATTCTCTCTTTAATATAATTTATTTTATATTCAAAATCAAGATTTAAAATTATTATTATTATAATTATAATAGAAGGGAGAATAATAATAAATAATTAAGAAAACAGTGGCATCAAATTGATCCTTAGATGGTGTTTGATAAATCTCCCAGCTCTACACTTGTGTTATTTTATTAGTCCAACTATTTTTTGTGATTTAAAATTCCTTCTCTTTCCTAATGTTGCGTGTACAGAATGGAGCTGTTTTGTGTTAAAAGTCAGCGTCTCTGTCTCTCTCTATAAACCCTTTCTCTTTTGTTTTGTTTGTTATTGAAGAGGAACAATCAGTTTCAACCCCCCAAAAACATGTTCCTTAATTTGCTTTTTCTTGCTTCTTAACAGCCAAACCCAGGAGAAAGCCTTTCTTCTCACACCCCCTTCTTAATTATCTCTAGCTAGCTCCAAACAAATAAAATTCCCACAACAATTGCATGTCTCTCATCATATCTTTCTCTAATTATATTGTTGTCTCAAGCTCCAACATCCATCATCTATGCTAGTTTCAAAACATGTCACACACAGGCCCTTCTTCCTTGCATAACATCAACAATCTCAAGCTCTTGTTCTTGTTCTTCCACTAATAACTAGGAAAAGAAAAAAGCATGTGCAGTAGCATCTTTGGGCCAATAATCATGGACAATTACCAAGGTGACTTAACTGACATACTCCGAGCTAGTGGTGGAGCATATGGTAGCACAGGCACAGGCACAGGCACTTCATCATCTGATCAATTACCTACCACATCTCATCATCATTCTTCTCACACCACCCTCTCTTATAATGATCACTGGCACCACCAACACTTCTCTTCTTCTTCTTCTGATCCCATCACTTTCTCTTCTTCTTCTTCTTCTTCTTCTTCTTCTGTGCTAATTCAAGACCCTATGAGCGGAGCCACTAACTTTGGTGATCCTTTCTCAATCATGAGAAATCCCTTCCTTCAGGAGCTTGACATGCCTTCTTCAGTTTCTGCCTACTTCACTGGTGGCTTGGAATTAGAAGCAGCTGCAACTTTTGGTGTCAATACTAATGCTAATACTGCTACTAGTTCTACTACTACTACTACTGCTGCTGTTTTTGCTGCTGCACACAAGATTCTTGAGGAACATGACAACAACAGCATGAGAAGGCCTTGTAAAAACATATTCTCAAACATGATTCAGATCTCTCCCAATGCAAAGTTACCAGTCTCACCCTATGATTCCACCACCACAGCCATGGCACCTTCTCCAAGGCCAATTAAGCCTCCTGCTGTGGTTTCACCCAACATTATGGTGAATGCAAACACCTCCAAGGAGTGCCTTGTGGACACCACAGGAATGCAGATCTCATCTCCACGGAATCCGGGTCTTAAAAGAAGGTCAGAAATAATAACATATTATATACTTTAATTAATTAATATCTGCACAAGTGCACAGAGAATCAAATTTAATTCATGCTTGTGGGTACATTAATTTCATGAGAGCAACATAAATTATGAATCACATATATGCTTTTAATTCTTTTTTCTGAAGGGGGTGGATGGGGTGAAATTTTATGAAAGTGGTGGTGACTATGGTGAAGTTGACACTGTAGAGAGAAAGTAGGGTTTGGCATGAGTTTGGTACTTGTGTTCCTTTTCTTGTGCTTTTCCAAATCGGTTTCCGTTGACTGGCCCAGTTAAGCTAGGTAGCTGCTCAAAATATGAGAATTGAGAAATAGTAGTTTCATATTGTCATGAGGACTAAACATGGTTTATTTAATGAGGCTTTTCGTAGGCTTTAATCCACCTGAAAAAAGTAGAGTACTTAAGAGTTAGCTTGGCGTGCCACACACACAATAACAGTCACACACTGAGCTTTCACCCACCTTATCTTAAATCACCTGAAAATTCCTATTCCTTCTATCCTGATTCATTATCATCTCATCATCACAGAACCGTATTCCTTCACTCACTGCAAAAAACCAAATTAAATTGCTTGATCTCATACTTATTATCGAATATTCTATATCTCTCTCTTTGTAATACTCTTATTAACATCTTTCCTTATATCACGCGTTGTTTGGTCAGAGTTTAAGAGTGAATAAGTAATTAAGATTTTGATATAATATTTAGTTTAGTTTTTTTTTTTTTTTTATGTAATTGCTGCAGGAAGAACCAGGCTAAAAAGGTTGTTTGTATTCCTGCACCAGCAGCTGCAAACAGCAGACAGACTGGAGAGGTAGTTCCGTCTGATTTGTGGGCTTGGAGAAAATATGGTCAGAAACCCATTAAAGGTTCACCTTATCCCAGGTTAGCCTCTTGTTAGTTTAGCCTTAGCCTTAGGTATATATGATCGATATATTATTCATTTTAAGATAAGACATATTTTAGGAATATATAATACTATAACTGTGGGCATAATAGCTACACCAAATATATATATCACAACTTCTCTTCCAGCTCTAAACTCAATTTCTTGTAGCTTACTATATATATATATATATATATATATATATATATATATATATATTGTTAATTTCTTGAATCTTGACCATTGAATATGGACCGCTGACACTTTGAGGTTTAAAAACAACTAGGCTAAAAACTTTCCCATTCAGAAAACACTCTTTACCCATATTTTTTATTAGAAAAAAATCACTGTACTAACAAGCAAACGTCTGGTTAGAGATTCGTCGTTTTCTTTAAGTTCTCTGAAAAAACTGGCAAAAAAAGAAGAAGCAAATGTTTCTTTAAATAAGTTGAACCAAATTCATCAGGAGAGTAGTTATGGTACTCTGACAAATCTAAGGATTTTCATGCAGTTATCTTTTAGGTCAATAGTTGAATGAGTTGTCACAAACGAATAAGAGATATGGTTAAGAAATTAGATTTTGTATTAACCCTATGTTATTATAAGTGTTGGAATATTTCTTTCTTATTTTCATTTGGGTGTTGTTATAGTGTTTCTTATTTGTTGTGGCATCTATCAGGGGTTACTACAGATGCAGCAGCTCTAAGGGTTGCTCTGCGAGGAAGCAAGTTGAGAGGAGCAGGAATGATCCAAACATGTTGGTTATCACATACACATCAGAGCACAACCATCCATGGCCAACTCAAAGAAATGCTCTGGCTGGTTCAACAAGATCACAGCCATCCAAGAACAACAACAATGCTGCTTCCAATTCAAAGAATTCAGAAGGCTCAAACCCCCAAAAGGGCACAGCTACAAGATCAAAGGATAAAGAAGAGAGCAACAATAATAAAAATAGTGAGGGCAATGTGTCCCCAGTTGTGGCTGGGAACTCATCAAACAGTGTGAAGGAAGAGAATATGGAAGACATAGAGAGGCATCAGATTGAGATGGATGAGGGAGAGTTCAGTGATGGACTCCCTTATAAGCCTAGTTTGATTGATCAGAGTACTAATAACCAACAATCTGAGGACTTCTTTGCTGCGTTGGGAGAAATAGAAGCTGACCCACTTGACCTTTTGTTCACACAGGGTTTTGGTGGTGCTGATGATCAAAGGGAATCCAAGGCCTTAGATCCATTTCATCTCTTTGATTGGTCAGGAGACAACACCAACACAAGTAGTTCATTTGAAGAACCTAATAATAAGAGAAGGTTATAACAAGACCTAGAAAAAAAAAAAGGCATGCGCGGCACCTCCCTCACAAAAGACCTTAATATTATGATGATCATGCTTTTAAGTTTTATTTGGTGGTGCAAATATCATTCAAGGTCATGTTATGCTCTTTTTTCTTATTATTTGGTTTGAAAAATCTGTCATGTGGGGGAGGGAATGAGAGAGAGATTGAGATTTCCACTTTTTCTGCTTACTACTGCTACCTTACCTTTTTCTTTTTCTTTTTCTTGTTATTTACCAGAACAGTCAGGGAGATAAAATTAGTAGAGTGAAAAAAAAGAGTGCTGGTTGATTGGAAGCAAACTCAACGAGTCCCACATTCCTTTTGGAATATTGGTGGATGGGACAGAAAGCTGAGGAACAGAAGGTTGCAACAGTTAAAACAAGTACATTCACTATAGACATGACTCGAAAGCTCAGTGAGTAGATTAATGATGATAATGGGATGGGACTAGCCCTTTCATCTTTTCAAGTGGGAAAAATTATTTAAAAGCTCATGCGGGGTTTTCTACACAAAGTGAAAAAAATAAGAGAGAGAGATCAGAGATTTTCTTGCTGAGATGAAATATATGAAAGAAGACAAAAGAATATATAGGGTTATAGTTAAGTTATATATTATATTATTATTATACTATAATATAGAGCTTGACTTTTCATATCAGTCATTTCTAGGATGTGTGACGTGAGAGGGGAAATGCATGCTTTGGTTCCTCGGCTTTCTGTTTTTTATTATCCACCAACACTCATGTTCATTGTTTTGAATGAGATGAGATTACTTTATTATATGTTTCTTACACTAGTTATTAATTACATTTTGATTCTATTGTTTTATTATCATTAAAAAAAATGGTCATTTATATATACTGGGTCTTATCTGTTAACATCGGTAGTTTTCTGTTTAGATAATAAAATCCAGCAAAACGAGGTTGGCATTTATAATTTCCCATGTGCATGCTCCCCTATTTGTGCTTGTATATTCATAATTATGTAGAATCCTCGATCCGTTAAAATATAATAACAAGTTTGGAAAAGACAATATATATATATATATATAATTACCTAAAAACCCTTGGCTGATTAAGAACTTGACCGAGGATATATGATGTTAGAGATTAGGTACGTAGTATATAAATAATATATTCATAAACTAGGTAAAAGCTACAATGATATATCTTCCGTAATTTTATGCTTCTGTGTGCATGTATATTTTGTGAATATATTCTAAGTGGAAGAGTTCAATTTTGCTTGACCATACACTAAGTATCTGTACCAAAATCCAAAGCTTATCTGAAAGTCCTACAGTTTACAAATTAATAAGGGTAAGCTGTACCTGTTCTTTGAGCCTTTTTGTGTGTGTTTGCCCTTTTGAGCTAAATAATTGTAATGCTAGTTTCTTCTGCTGAAGTTTGTGCAGTGCTTTCTAATTAAGAACTTTTAGTAAATGAGCATACATAATTAACATAGTAATGGATAGTTTAATTTACCTGAAAATAATGAAAAAAAATTCAAACATATTAGTGTATATATATGTATGCATTAATTATTAGTTCATTAATTATATGATAAACGTTATTAGTCAAATTTTATTGGTCCATAGTTAGGCATAAAATTATTTTTAGTACATTAAAAATTTATTTGGCTAATAAAGAGAATCAAGAATCATTTCCTAACTAACAATTAAAAATTATGGGCATGTTTGGGTAAACTATTTTAGAAACACTTCTAAAAGAAGAAAATAAGAAAAGAAATTGAGATTAGTTTTTTCATAAGCAAAAATAAATTCTCCATTAGCTAATTTTTAAAGGACATCAATATACCTTCTCTAAAAGATGAGATGACATCTACAAATAAGCTAATGGAAAACTCATTCTATTTTTTTTTCTTATTTTCTTCTTCTAGAAATATTTCTAAAAAAACTTACATCCAAACAGATTTTAAATTCTGTCAAAATGGGGAGATTATCAAAGTAAATTTTATTACTCACAATAAACTCTTTTCTACGAGCATCATTAAGCAAGACATATATTTTTAAGCGTATATTAATAATGTAGAAGTGTTGAAATTTAGTATATATTGTGCAGGACATGGAGCTTAGTAGTGTTAATTAATTAAGATTGACGAGTGGCCGGTAATATTCTTTCAGTGTTTTACATATTTTTCTAGGTAAACATTTCGCGACAATTGGTGGTAGTGGGGACTCAAAGTGTTTGTGGTGGAGTGAGAGTAAGGTCCTGTCCAAGGGAACTTTGACACTTAATATTTGCTTTAGGAAGTGTAATATGTATAGTACGTAGAAATGCAAATATACAAGTGGCTGAAAATCTGTTTATAGAGGAAAATGGCTCCTCAACAAGTGATCCATTTATGATCTTGTTGGAATTTTGCTGTGTTAGATCTCAGATTATTTTATGCTCTTGTTCCTATCTTGTCGTTGTTTCTCAGTGGTTGTGAATGGTGATCAATACCTACAAAAAGACGCCAATGCTTAAATTAGCAAAGGGATTCACACGCAAGTGTATAAGAATATATTGTGTCCTTTATATAATAATATGTCATGATAAAATAGGGAAAATAGTATCTCATATAAATAGAGAAAGTTGCAGATCAGATAAAAAAAAGTTAGTAAAGTAGGAAGATTTTATTCTTATGAGGGTTAAATCATGATTCATATCTTTCAAGGATTTTAGGATAATAAAAGTAAGGGGTTTAAGTCTAATCTTTTCAGATATCGAAATATGGTATGATTCTTTATCCAAATATACATAAGGTGGGATGTTAGATGATGTTTTGAGGGGAAATTACACCAAAGTCTTAATTGAAACTTAGAAAGAGAAAGAGAAAAAAATATAGATATAATATGTGATATAATATAATAGAAATAGAGAAATAACACATGTTAATGAGGTGTTTGATATATTATTGTTGACATACTAGGATTACCTAAGTTTTTAATTCTTAATTTTTTTAAAAATTTGATTTTTAGTTCTTAAACATTTTAAAAAAATAGTTTTTAGTCTCTAAAATCTTATTAAATAAGTAAAAATAATGGATTCTAATTTTTATTTAGGGACTAAAAATTAAAAAATTTAAAAATCTTAATTGGTCAAATAAAAGTTTAGTTACCAAAACATCTTAATGGAAAAAATAAAAAAAAAATCTTGGTCAGTTAGACTAAAAATTAAATTTCAAAAAAGTTTAACGACTACAATAACCCAACATATTATTACACTATTTTGAGGAATTCATCTTTTATAATCACAAGGGTGTTATCGTTATTGTCTTATCGAGTGTGTGATCATGTGAGGAAAATAACGAATCATAGTCTATTTTTGAATTATATATGGACCATGATCCATGATGAAAATTGTAATTCATCTTTGAATTTCACATGAACACTTACATTTCAAACTAAAATGTATCCATCAATGATCTCTAAGAATAAATTTTGTAAGTCATGTTTGCACACATTCTTTTAGATAATGAAAGTATACATTGACCCAATTTGTTGGGACACCAACCTTAGTGAAAGACCCAATCGTTTTAGAATATTCACATACTAAGACGGTTACAGACCTAAGACGGTTGTGGTCTATAATCGTCTTAGTATGTACTCATTCTAAGACAGTTACACCTGATAATCGTCTTAGAATCTGTTTTATTTTTTTTCTTTCTAAAAGTACTTTCTAAGATGGTTATGGGCTGAAATCGTCTTAGAATGGAAACATTCTAAGACGGTTGAGTCATATAACCGTCTTAGAAAAGGTACTGTAAAAAAAACATTTAAGACGATTCGACAACCATTTTCGTAAAGACAGGTCGACAACCGTCTTTAAAAGAGTCAAATAATCGTCTTAAAAACCTCTTTATGTAGTAGTGCATACAAACATATATGTCTACATATTTTTGGGAATTGCTCCCTTCAGTCCCTTGTACCACACTAACTTTGTAACTGGGCATGTTGTGGTCACCATTTAAATCTCAATATCCTTAACAAGCTTACTCGTTTGGGAAATCCATGGGAACCTAAATGCTCGAAGCTTTGTTGCAATAGAAATTCCCACAAAGGCATTTTAATGCTTAAGTTAACGAAAAAACTACATGTCCAAATATATCAGGATATGAGATTTTGGATCATCCTACTTGAACGTGTGTGTCCCTGTATATAAATTGATATGTCATATTCAAATAGGAAAAGTACTATCTTGGCTGAATACGAAAAGCTGTATCCTTTATTGAGATAAGTAAAGTTAGAAAATAAAATGATTTTATCTATAAAAGGATAAAATCATGGTTTTATCTTGGTATAGATTTCAAGACAATAAAGTTAGTTAAGCCATGATCTTTATAATTTTATAGATATGGGGATATAACTAATTAATATGATTTAGGTCCATCTAATCATTCTTTTTTTTAATATTATTATTTAGGGATTTAAATGGATTCTTGTAAGATTTTTATTTTCATAAGCTTATATATCCTTTCAGTTTTAACAGTTTTAAGGGTAATAAATTAAATATGATAGCCAGGAGCGTATTTACACAATGTAGTTAGACATTTTCCTGTTCAATTTCTTATATTATATTATAATATATATATATATATATATATATATATATATATATAATTTTCTTGTTCATATATTGTGTGTGTGCGCTTTACAGTAATGAATTTTAGATGAGAGTTTTTCAAATTAAGTTCATTTTTTAACAACCAAAACGAGATTTTTATATATAACTACCAGTGGTATCTAAGTTATATTACAATAATATGTTATTAGTAAACAATTTTAACCTCACAATATAATTTATTCTTAAAAATAGAACACGTGCACTCAATAACTATTTCAATGAATCCAAACCCTTTAGCTACTTAGTGCTAACCCGAAATTACATATATAAGCTATACAACATATATGATGTTTATCATGGAAGTCGTACAATTACCAAGCCTAACATTAAATTAAGTTCATTGTGCAGGTTAAAAGCATTTTATCTACCATTCGTCCATTTGATTGTATTCACACAAAATACATTTTTATACCTAATGTGAGCTTATTCATTGAAATTGACAATTTTACATGATTTGATATTTTAAAAAAGACTGTTCATGCAATATATATATATATATATATATATATATATATATATATATATATATATATACGTACAAATACTTGAATAAACAGGTCATGTGCATGTTAATGTCAAATGCATGTTATAATTAGCAAAAGATATGTGTCGACCTATAGTGGAGGTTTCTCTTCTCTCTAAAATGTGACATTTTGGCCTCAACACCTTCAAGCCACATATCTTCTTCATAATGGAGACAACTTTTATTTCGCTCAAGCTAAGTTATTGGCTTTAGTCTTGTCAAATCCATAAACTTTAGTGAAATCAGTTCTTACCCCCCCTTACAAATGAAGTCACTTCAATAGGTAGAGAGAAAACAATAGTCTATTTAATGCTTTTAATTGCACACACGGGCTTTTCCTCTACTAGTTGTTGATTGACGGGTAAGAGTCATTCATTATGGATTTGAAGGAATAAGGATGCAACTTAGCTTGTGGGAGTAACTGTTGTTCATGATGTTGAAGAAGGAAACGGTAGTCATCAATCGATAACACACATAAAGCTTAATGATTCTATGCTCTCTCTCTCTTTTTATTATTTTAAATGTTTGGTAATAATACCCTTTAGTCTTTTGATGAATGAGTAAACTTCTTTTCTCTCTCTCTCTCTATATATATCAACCCTAGTATGATTTGCGCATGAAACATCACATAGTTTGAATATATTGGTCAAATATATTCATAAGAAACAGAAAAATAATATCCTCGAATATGAATCATAATTGTGCTAATTTGACTTGGAGATCAATTATATCGAAAGTCTTTCTGGCGAGTGAATCTATGCATGAAGGTCAGGCAGTAATTCTCGCAAGTGTTGCGGTGGTACATAGGAATGGCAAAACGAGCCTGGTCTAGTGGATCGACCACAAAAAATGCAGGTCGGGTTGAAATTTTGAGCCCACATTCATTAAATGGGTCGAGCCAACCCGGCCCACAAAAATGTGGACCAAATGTGTGGTAGGGCCGGGCCAGCCCATCGGACCAGCGACCCACCAATAAAAAAATAAAAAATATTTAATAGGTAATTAAATTAGTGGTTTAGAGGGAGAGTGATTAAGAAGAAGTGAATGATTTTGAATCATTAACCCTAATACATTTTTATTTGGAACCTAATAATGAGCTATACCACATGTACAAATATGCTTTGATTGCCTACATCATTGTGAATCAAATTTCTAAGAATTTGTTAAGACTTAGAAGCTAATTGAAAACCATTATTAGACATGTATTCTCTACTTGCTTTTACTTCTATTAGACATGTATTTTATATTAAAAATCATTGTTATAGGATTAAGTTAATATATTATTAAATTTTAGTATAAATAATTACATTTGAATTTTTTTAATAATTTTTTACCCTTTTTTAAAAATTCTTTTTTTTTTAAGTGGGTTAGCACGCTAGCGCACTAACCCACTTTAAAGTGGAACAGACTAGTATTTTCAACCCATTTTACAAAAGTGGACCAACCCAGACCGGTCCACTTTTTAGTGGGTTGGGCCAGTCCGACCCATTTTTGGATGGACTGACCCACTTTGTCATTCCTAATGGTACAAGTTACTAGAGTATAAGCTCTAAGAGCCACTACTTCTGAATTAAAAATGACTTCCACTGGAGGAAAAAACTATCATATGAAAAAGACTTACACTTGAAACAAGTTATTTTAATCATATATATTCAATGCATTAATAAAAACAAAATATAGAAATATATTAGTTTATCAGTAGTTTGCTATAAATTAAATCAGTTTATTCCATTAATTTATTGGTATGAGAACTCTTAAGTTTGAAGTTCACGTAACATGATCCAAAGTAGTATATATACACTTTAATTTTAAATATTAAAACAAACACTAACTCAGTTTCAAACTTATTATGAAAAGATTAGTTACAAGTAATTATTGGCATGAATTATTATAAGTATATATTTACTTTTTTATTTTATTTTTATTTGACTTTTTTATTATATCACTTATCATATATTATCTTCTCATTTTATTTTAATTTTTTTCTTTCTATCTTTCTCTTTCCTCCTTCTCTATACACCTCAAAATTAGATGTTTATGAGATTGAGACTGCAAAAATAGAGACAAGCAGATCACAGTTGCGCAATTGATTAGTTATTTATTTTTATTATTTTTACTATAAAGGATGACTTATATATAAATAAAAAAGAGGTGTCGACAACGATTAATCTAAATAACATCAATCACATCATGATAAAAACTACGATCGGTGTCATGTAAGCCGTTTGCTCGATCAGTAATGAGATTCATACGATGATTCAAAGTTCTTTCGATGTTAATGTCAAATCCACTTTATTTGTTTTGAGTACCCTGCTTATTGGGCGGATTTGACGTTGTATTGACGTGGACCGTTAATCACGTGTAAGATCTAGCTAATTTAAAGTGTTTAACAACTTTTAATTAATTTACTATAATCATAGTAATCATGCTTTCTATTGAACTTTTGAATCACCATGTATATCAATATATCTATATTTTATTTTCACATTATTTACCACCCAGTTTGGGTAAAAGTTTTTGCCAAGTATCATCATGAAAAATGTCTTTGTATACTCTTAATAATAAAAAATTGGTTTTTTCGTATATAATAATTCCGAGTAACATAAATGAAATAAACTAAACATTTTAAGCCTGGAACTGGAAGGTTGAGCTGAAGCATTCTTTCGAGAAGGAACATTTTGCACTGAGATTCTTAGCAAAAAAGATGAGACCAAATTTAATTTGTAGTAACATAACATGAGTTGAGTTGGAGCAGCCTCCGACAGAGTCGAAGGACTTGATTTTGGGTTTTGGCTGATGCCATGAGAATTGCATTTTGAGTCCTTTATTTTGTTTTTTAGTTAGTTTTTGTTTATTTATCTCACTCTACCAAAAGTAAAATACTTAATTTTTGAATTATCACTAAAAAACAGAAATTCAACCGTTATACATACCTATAGTAAATGTTGACTATCCTTAATAATTAATTTTTTAATTTATTTCAAATTGTATGTAATAATCGTAATATATTGATAAATATAGATTTGAGCAAATATATAATTTGTTTCCCTTGTTGAGTTTATTTATATGACACTACTAGAAATAAGCGATTCAACGACGCAGTATCGACGACGGTTATTAGTTAACCGTCTTTGTATCTTACGCGGTGGCAATTTTGTAATTATGTGGCTGTTAACAACGATAACAATGACGGTTCTTATATGACCGTGGTAGTTTGGGTGATTTCGAAGACGAGTTTTATAAAGCCGTCTTTGTTTTAAGCAACCTCTAATTTGGCTTTTATATTTAAAATCCTAACTTCATTTCATTGCAGCCCGTAAGCCCTCTGCCCTAATCGACATTGTTGAACACCACCATCATCTTCCACACCTTTCTTCCGCCCAAATCTTCAAATCAATTTCAAATAGCCCAAAACCCAGTGTTCTTCATTCTTCATTTTGCATTCTGCCCCATCTGGATGTAGGAGGTGACCGTCTAGACGCCGCTGTGGTGTTTTGCTTGTGCGTATTCTTGTAGTCATCTGGGTAAGCAAGTAGTTTCCTTTTAATGCTTTTATACACATGCTTTTCTGGTTTGCTTGTTGATTTCATTTTCACGCTTTCAGCTTGGTGAAGTTGTACCTATTCTCTGAAGTCTTTACCTTTGTATTTTTATGCCGAATGGGTTTAGATTCTAGGTGCCAGTTTTTTGTTATTTAGGGTCACCTTGCTGCCAACCATTTCCCTAGTTTAGTTTGTGGAACTTTGATTTAACTTTTTCTACTGTCTTGGAGTTTTGGATTTTGTGCATGTTCGTCACATAGAGCCTTTCATTTTAGCATCCTATTTTGTTAAGTTCTGATTTGTGAAATGCATTTATATTGGATACTGATAGTTTGGGCAATTGGACTTTCAATTACTTTCGTTTTGTGCAAGGAGCTTAGTGCCTACTGTTTCAAACTTGGCTAATACCTTAGCAAGTTGTGTTGGCTTGCTTGGGTTAGAGAAATAACAGAATGATAAGAAATTCCTTCAATGTAGCTAAATTAATATATGGCAATGGCATACAAACGTTTCTTCATGTATGTTCTCTTCAAATAGGAAAATGTGACCATAACAGCTACAACCTCTTTCCTAGTTTTTAGGAGTTTAATATATTGTTGTTGACATTTCAAATATTAGGAGTTATGATTCTGTTTTTTAAATAATAATATCCTGTTATGCCTAGAAACAAGGGATGTATCTTTTATGCTTAGTACTCTGTATATAGAGCTGTGTCAATAAAATATTTTAAGCTTCTCTTTGATGGTGGTGTGTTATAATTCTTTTTGTTGCACAGTGAGTACTAATAGAAATAGCATCTACATATGTTGGATCTATAAAGCAAGGTTTGCAGGAGAATAGTTTTGTTCTAAGTTTGTGAAATTAGCAGTAAGTCATGGTAGGAGGGATGAATTGTACTTGTTGAGAGATGTGTTTGAGGTTAGATTCATGTTGGGAGATGCACAAAAAAGTTCATTTGCCTCCTCATGTTTGATCATACAAAGTTCATGAAGCTATAACTTTATTTGAAAAACAAAAAAATTGACACTTCAAGCATTTTAAAATGTATTTTTCATGGGTGTGTTATTACTGGTTTGGCATTGATAATATCTGCATTTATCTTTATAAGCTTTTACTCTTTATACTAATTGCTGCACTGTCACAATTTAAGGGTCTTTTGTGGTTTTAATATGGATGTTGTCATGGATGATCTGTGAGTATTAATTATAGTCTAAATTTTACTCACTTTTACTTTCAATTGCTACTCGTAATCTATTTTTCAGAGTTTGCTTGTGAGATGATATACTAGATTCAGCTTTCACAAATTAAAATGTTAATCAAAAGCTCATTGATTTATTTGAAGTAGGTTGTCTGCTATTCTCACTGTTTTTTTTTCCATCTTTAACAGAACCTGACAAAAACAGCTTCAATAGCAGTGTAGCTGATCAGCAGGTAGGTCCGATACTCTGGGTTTCAATAGTTGTGTTGAATTGGATTATTTCAGCTAAAAATAAGCTGATTTTTCATTGTGTAATGTGTATAAAATGATGCCTGGACTAAATCCATGTCAATTTCGATTTCAAATATTACATGAGAAGTGACATGAGTCTATATCCAAGATCTATTTTTACCTCTCAAATCTTCACCCATCAGTTTAGAAGTCTCCATCACTTCTGAGGATAAGTGTTTGCTTATTAATTTTTCTTCCTTTCTGCACTCCAGACAAATGAACTTTATCAGCTAGCTGCTGTTGCTTTCTGCTTGCTATCAGCATGGGTAAGAAAAACAAATGCTGAGTGATGTTACTGACTCCTTATCATTCTGTAGCTTCTTTTATCCATAAAAGTTGTCCACTCGTTAATACATTTGTCTGCTAGACTGCAATGTCATATGTATATTATTTTGTGGAAAACTTGTATCATTTGAAAACATGTTTTACGTATGTATGGATTGGGGGTTGGAGGTTCATGCTGCCTTCTTAGAAAAGGGATTTAGACCCAATATAGCCTTGTGTATCATCACTCTTATTATATGCAATATATTAATCTATTAAGAGTTAAAAATTAGCAATGATGCTGTGCATTTTGCTAACTTTTTTATAATATATTTCCAGTGCAGTGATAAGCTTGGCCTTAGTCTTGAGTTGGGTTCATTTATGGCTGGTGTTATGATTTCCACAACAGACTTTGCTCAACATACTTTGGACCAGGTATCATTCATAATGGATAACTTCTGAGATGTGTCAGACTTATTTTTCTTTGCATACATATAGTACACTACTACAAATAAGTCTGAGATGTGTCAGACTTATTTATTCCTTCTTTAATATTGCTACCCGAAATCCCGAACCATTCACAACTTTCTTTTCAACTTTGCTAACCAATAAAGGCTCTCCTGTTTGCACCATTCCTTTGCATTTGGACAAAAATGTTGTATTATCATTAATGATTAACCATGATGCTATTAAGTGTATGTTTGGTTATGCGTTTGTAGAACATATTTTTAATCTACAAAATTGATTTTGACACAGAATGTTGCTTGCAAACTTGAAATAAAAAATGATTTTGAGTGTGTAATTACGACAACAACTGGAGTCTAACTAAAATGTATACATGGAACAAATAACATGATTCAAGTTAGTGTTGATGCAAGAGATACTTTAATATATAACTTCACTGTGACTTGAGTCTAAAACTTGGAATCATGTTTTAATACAATGGCAAACATCAATATCAAAGATA
>PYAF01002530.1:1214061-1241553 GCA_007407185.1 Glycine tomentella | reverse complement strand
AAACTTGAAATAAAAAATGATTTTGAGTGTGTAATTACGACAACAACTGGAGTCTAACTAAAATGTATACATGGAACAAATAACATGATTCAAGTTAGTGTTGATGCAAGAGATACTTTAATATATAACTTCACTGTGACTTGAGTCTAAAACTTGGAATCATGTTTTAATACAATGGCAAACATCAATATCAAAGATAGAATCATGTTTGACCCATCTTACACAGAAGATGAGGTATGCCAAACGTGAATCCAAACACACCCTTAAAAAGAAATAACTATAGTGAGTTAAACAAGCAAAGTTTCTCAATGCTAGTGTTAGCCATACCTTCATCCAAGGTTCTGAAAATTCCTAGCAAAGTTCTGATGTATTTTTTTAGACTTAAAGCACCATGGACAGCAGTCTCCATAAATCTATAAGATCATTTTCAGCCTTAGAGTAATCATTCTTTGGAGGTTGCTCCAAAGTGATTTCACCAGCAAAATCCAAGTTAGGAATAAATGTTGGAGGTTACTCTCAACCTTGCTTTTTCTAATACCACCTTCACTTACTGCACTGAGTGCTTGCTTGAATTGTTCCTCTTCATGTTCTTGATGTACTTTGTTATAGTTGACCTTCTGGAGGTTGAAAAGTGTTTCAGAAATGTTTTCTTGCTTTACTGCCTCTTGTGGATTCACCTACATTCTTGTGTTATTGTCAGTGGATGCAACCACTGGCATTGTGGCAAGGGATTTGTTTGCTGGTACTCTAGCTGGAAATGGATGCTTTAATATTGGTTGGTTGTCTACTGTTTCAGTTTTGACCTTGGTTTTAATGGTTGTCCCTCTATCATTGGATAGTGATCTTCTCACCGGAGGGGATGGTGATCTTCCTTTCCCTGAGCTCACTAACTTTTCTTCAGTTAGAAGAGACATTTTTGGCATGGAGTCCTTGTCTATAAATGCTGAGGGAAACCTTGACCTTGTTTGCTTACTAGAAGAACAACTTCTAGACTGAAATAGAATTTCAAATCAAATTAGAAAAAAAATATATGAATTATGCATCAGTATGGCACAATTTCGAAATCTATATTTACACGTATTTCTTATAAGTAAGTATATCTTTTATTAAAAACCTCAAAGTTTCTATCATCCATGAGTCTTTGACCACTTTCATGCTTCATGTTGCCACTAGTACCATATTTTGGTAATTGAAAAGGTTAAATAGCTCTTGGTTTTTGAGAATCAATGGTGTTTCGTGCATTCCCAGCCTTCCATTGCTCCAATTCAGCTTCCTTCTTCTCCAATGCTAATGTGAGACTTGATATCTAAAAAAGAAAGAACTGTTTATATATGTCATGCATGTTACATTCAAAATTGCACTACTTATGACCAAAATCCAAACCTGTTCCTTTAGATCTCGGATTTCACCAGTTTCTTTGTTAGATTGAGCAGCTCCAAGTTCAATGTACAAAACCCTCTCAGCAAACTTGAGTGTGGTAATTGTCTCCCCAATAGCATTAAGTTCAGGATTTATATGAACAAACATCAAAGTTTTTGCATGCCCTCCTATTGATCAAACAACAAAAGAATGACAAATATGTTAAGTTAATTTTACAGAAATTCAAACAAGCAAACAACTATGGAAATAACCAAATACACTAATATATGTATTCAAATTTCCAATCTTTTATCTTAATCTAACTCCCTGGTCCCTAAAGAAATATCGTACATATAGTGCTACAATAGTAACATTTGTAGTAACAATAAGGTTGTCAAAAGAGAAATGGAAAACAATTCCAAATCTTAATGCTTCTATAACCTATTATAATAAGTAATTTGCACCAAAGGGGAAAAAATTAAATGGAAAATTGTTACCTAAAGAATCTTGTAACACGTGTGTTAGCTTGCTATTCCTATAAGGGATATGTGGACTCTTCTGTGCCAAGGCAGAGATAACATCCCCAACTGCAGAAAGCGATCTGTTTATATGTTGAGCCTCCTTTAGTCTCTCACCAACAGCCTTAGATTTTTCAACCCTCTCACTTCCAGCCAAATCCACAAGATGAATACAACCTCTAAGAATGGAGTTGGAAACTAACTCCTTTCCTCTAACACGAACAGTCAAAAACTACAATAAAAAAACCAAGAAATTAGTTGTGTATTCATATGTGGCAACTAGGGTGGCATCTGTATTCGTGAAGTTGACATTTTACCTATGAGAACGGCTGCTTCTCTCATTTAAAGCTGTAGCACCTACGACACGGTTCTTCTGACCAATTCTCATCAAGTCTAGAACATCTTGTGTACAAGTAACCGGAACTAAAAATGCATCAGGCACATTGATGCCATTCAATTGAGAAGTGTTTCGTATGTCAACAGTGGTGTGACCACTGTTTGCTTTTACCCACTTCTGCCCTTCTTCGGTACCTAAGGTAACATCAACACTCTTTGAATCCTTCTCTAAAGGTGTCTTTAAATCACTAAGGCAAAGACAATTAATTCAACATAGGAAGACCTTTTGAGGATCTGTTATTTCCCTTCTTGTCTTATCTCTGGCCAATAGGTAATTGTTTTCTGGTGTTTGATCCTCTTCAAATTCATCATCATGTTGTGGTCTGTCAGACCTTGAAATTCAGTGGAAGTAATCTTGTATGTGTTAAAACAAGATTTGTTGAAATTCAATGGAAGCTAAACCTCCTGGATTTATTGATTCTGATAAAAGCATGGTACTTCAAACCCAAGAAAGTTATGTATGTGTTAAAACAGGAATCTAGGGTCTGGTATGGAAGGTTAACCAAAACAGTATTGACTTTTGACTTTGTGAAAAGCAAGTGTGATCCATCCCTTATAAGGTTCAAGACTAATTATCAGTGCCTTTTTTTTTATATATATGTTGATGACATTTTCATCATAGGGTGGTTGTCAGCACTGACACTTGCTAGTATATTCATTTTTTTAACAAAATTAATGTCAACAGTGGTGTGAAGGAACAGACTTCAACAGTGGTGTAAACTTTTAGGTTTCAGAAAACAGCCAGCAGAGAAAATAAAACCAGAACCCAGTTTTAATTTAACAAACTTGTACTCCTTGTTCCAAGCAATACCTAGTACTGAGTCAGTGTGACTGCCATCTTTGTATTTAATTGATTTCTGCGAAAAGAAATTTAATAAGACATGACCAAACATATATACTTAAAAAATCTATAAGCATAAAACAAAATAATGATCAAAGGGTATGCTATCAGTTTCATGAACACTTTCTTGTCAGACAATCAAACTTTGAAAACTGCAGTTGGGACATCTGCAATTTCTGAATAAAGAAAGTCTAATAAAATGGTAAAAAGCAAAAATATGGATTTTCATACTAGTAGCTTCAATCCTCACATGCATAAGATATGTGCAATTTCAGTTCCATCTAAAGCTATTCACAATCCCAAATAAAAAGTAAGAAAATGCAGAAAACACCAAAAGATATTACCCAAACCATTAGTCAACAAATATGTACCCAAACTTTCTGAATAATTGATGCCTTAAATAACTTAATTTTGAGGTAATCATGTATTTCTAAGAGATTGAAATTAACAACAATGTAGAACAAACCTTTTTCCCATTTTTCTTTTTCTCTTCAAATCCACCCAAAACCACACATGGCTGCACCTCATCAATCTGAGAGCAAAGCAACATTACAAGGTATTCAGGAAAAAAATCCTTGTTTTTGTATATGAAGTTTCAGACAGCACAGATAACTGAATCTACTCAAACCACTTACAACATCAAGGTCCCAAATTTCTATGGAAGGTTCCATTGAACCAACAACTATGAAGTTCCCTGTGATCATATTAAAATTATTTTTAGCTAATAAGATAAAGTAAAGATACATGAAGCAGGTATCAAGTAAATTTTAAAGCACAAATTGCAATGGTGGTGATTTCAGGTAGTCCAAACCTAGAAAGTTACTGAAACTTAAGAAATTTTTTAAAGGTCTACACAATGGTAGTTAACAGCACATACTAATTTCCTTCTATTTTGTAATGAAGTGTTGGAACTTTTGTTTTTTTCTTTGATATACGGATCCATGTGTATTCACAAAGCATGGCTTTTGTGGACGCAACACAATGGATGCACTGCAGTTCTGCTTGATTCTAAACCAGAATGCTACAACAACCATGCTGGAATTTTCCGTACTGGCTGTTACATTAATGGAAACAATTTGTAATGGTTTTAGGCTTGAGACCTTTTACTTGTTAAATGTGCCACCATTTTAAGTAACTTGGTTAGAGTTTTGTTGACCTTTAATTAACCATTTGTACTTTAATGACTGCAAATCCTTAAAGTACATTGCATGCTTATAGACCCCAGGCTCTGAGTTTTGATAAACTGAAACAAAAAATGGAACCAGATTAGTTGTTGCTACCTAGCACCACTTTTTCTCGTATTCAAAAATTAAAATTGAAACTCTACTTGAATGCTATTAGACTGGCAATAGCCTACTTGACATGACAAGATTGAAATGCTACTGGTTGGTTAGCTTGTAAGCCTGGGGTATTCATGTATGGTCTTAGAAAGTTAGGTGGTGTTTCAGACAGCAGCCTCCTGATCAGGTTCTCTTGCTTTTTCTATTTTTGGCATATAAGTTGGTTGGGTTGCCTCAACTTTTTTAATTGAATATTTTTCAGTGATTTTAGAAGATACCATCAAATGAGATTCTGGGGACTCCTGGTAAAAGAGTTTCTGGATGCTATTTCTAAATGTGGTCCAAAAACAAAGCATAATCTTAAGGGAACACAAAGCTCTCTTGAGGACATTATATAACATATTTTGCCTTCTTGCCCTGTTTAAAGATATGAATAGATGTAATGTAATGTTCTATGATTGAATAAGGATGGCGGGTTATATTGAGAGGGTATTCAACTTGCATGGCATGCTCTAGTTTTTCTTTTAGAAACAATCTAACTAGAGAAGGTAGGCTATTTTTAGGTCTGTTTGTGTTTGTGTTTTTTTTTTTGTTAATTACATGATGTTTAAAACTTTATAATGAATATATAAACTATTTAACCCCCCCCCCCCTCAATAGTAACTGTTAATGCTTTTTTCAGAAGCTAAATTTGATACCTTCTAAAAAAGCTCTATTAACTTGGATAATATATAATCACTTCTTTTTAGTCTTGAACAATGCACAATGCCCTGTTATTTCAATAAATCTGCAACAGTTGAAGAACTTACATTGGCATATTCTACTTTAATTGATGAACACATCCAGAATGCTTGGATCAAATGTTTTGCACGATAAGGATACTCATTCAGTCATTTGCAATAGTGTGGGGGAAGTTGTAATGCTTGCAGGTTGGAAAAGCTTCTATCCAGAAGGTCAAAAAGGCGCAATAAGAAAGATCCAAAGAAGGACAATGAAATTAACTCTGAAGCAGATGGGCAGGACCTTTATGTTGAACGGATACGTCTTGAAAATATGCAACTAAGGTTGTAAAGTGCTTCTGTCTCTCTCCCTCTGCATTGTTCTTGTTGCTACTACTATATTTCTCGTTATCTTATCTTCTTTCTGGATGAGGACCAGTGCCTTTATATAATAGTAGCACTTGTAATAGATGCTTATCTGATGAATTTCTTCATGTAAGATTGACAATTATCTGCAAGTTGAATGTTATTGCTTCTAATAATCTAGATTGTGTAAATCCTGATTGTTGGCAGCTTCCATTCAATTAAAGATTTAAAATTCTCATTATATGCCCTGTGCCACATAAAATTTTGGTATGGTATGCTCATTACTCTGGAATTACAACCATCAAAGTAGTACAGACTCATGAATGGTTTTATATTATATTTGTAACATGTCCCTTAACTTAAAGAGCCCTTTGGCGTTTGGCTTTGTAGTATCAATAATGCACAGGTCAACCTACCTTGTTGAAATTCAACTTTTTATTAGAAGAATGAGGACAATGAAGATTGAACTCTAAATCACGTGAACTTTGAGACTCTGATACTTTGTCCTGAACTAACTATCCTAAAAACTTGTTAGGTGACAGAACTATGTTAAAAACTGAAGTTGTTAGGGGAAGTCCCATGACTGATTTTATTATTACATCTCTAACCATTAACAATGAACATTTCCAAGATAGTAGTCAACCTGGATTGAGGTATTTGGTCTTCCTTAAGCTTAAGTATATAAGCATGGAGAATTCTATTGTGATAAAATCTTTAACTTAATTATATATAGAAGTTTTAGTACGTCTACTGATTTGTATTTGAAGCTCATTATCTATGTTGCATAAATTTTTGAATGTGTGATGACCTGGTCACTCACTCATGTGATGACTTCTGCAATTTCCAATTTCCGTAATTTGTTGGGCAAGACCTTAATCCAAGAACCAAGATTTGATAGGATAATTGTTGTCTACAGGTAGATCTTCCTTATATCTCAAACTTCTGTTGAAATTTTGAAATCTAAGAAGCAAACTATTTTTCAGGGGAGCCAGAACCAAATCAAAAGAAGAACGAGGAATATATGTGAAGCATTTCAAAAACATTCCAATGGCTGATATGGAAATAGTTCTTGTGAGTTGCCTCATTTGTGAAGCTTTTAAAAAACATTCCAATTTTTATAACTAACTTCCTCCCCAACAATTACAAGTAATAACCTTGGTCAAGAACTTGTTACTTGGCAGCCAGAAAAGAAAAACCCTGGATTAACTCCAATGGAGTGGGTCAAGTTTCTTGGATCGGCTGTAGTTGGTTTGGTTAGTTTTTTAACCTCAATTTAGTGTTTTTGTTTTTGCGTTAATTTTTTTCTTCTTCCTGAACAAATGCATCTAATGTTCTTCACAGGTTGCTGTAGTTAGTTCACTTGATATGCATTCAGCTGATTGGTGGGTCATCATTGCTGTTGTCTCCACAGTAATTGGTTATATTGCTAAGCCATACTTCAAGTAAGTATGTTGATTGTTTCCTATCATTGCAAATATATGCTATGCAATGATTATTGTGAAAATTACCTGCATATGGCTCTGAAACTTGTTGTATTCTTTATGAACAGTAATTTAAAGAAATCTCTCCAGTTGGTGACTTGTTAAATTGTTGTCTTTTCATTAAATCATTCTACTTTTTCTACCAATTCTTGGTTGGAGTAGTCATTATTCAATAGTCATGTTGCTTATTAAATCTTGTTCACATTATCATTGCCGCATCCTACTAGTTTGTGATGTATAGAATTACATGCATTTGAAAAAGATTTTTAACCCTAGTTGCCACTAATTTCTTTTCCCCATAGGTTCCAACAAAACATGGCTCAGTACCAAAATTTGATTACACAGTCAATGTATGACAAACAACTTGACAATGGAAAGGGTACAGTTCTTCATTTGTGTGATGATGTCATTCAACAGGAAGTAAGTGACAGCTTGATGCATTCTGTGTCTTTTTATTGTCTTTAAATCAAATCAGTATATTGATAATTTATGTTAATGGTTTTAGAATTGTTTAGAAAGTAAGATAGGGCTGGCTGTTCTAATGGTGCCTGAAACTGGCCAGCTGTTTTCTGCCCAACCCTTAACTCTTTTTTGCTTTGGGTTGACTCTGCCTGATCTGGGTTGTTGTTGAACTCTTGTTTCTTCAATCTGTTTCTGTGTCTGTGTGGTGGGTGCTTACTAGTTTGTTTTTGCTTCAGTACTTGCTGGTTAGTCCATATAATTGTGTTTTGCTTTGGTGTTTTTTACCCTTTTGGTTGGATGTAATTGTTCTCAAGTTGTACTGTTATTAAAATGTCATTTGGTGAATGCCATCATATCACTTTTTTTAATAACAATTCTAAGGAGAAAGCATTTTAAGGATTACTCATGTTTGAATTGATAAATTGCAGTTATTGCAATGAATACATCAGATAGGATTACTCATGTTTAAGGATTACTCATTTTAAGGATTACTCAAGTCTATTCTCCAACTGTTTAAGTTCCTTCACAGTCAGTGTGCTTAAGACATCACCCATCAGGTGTCTACAAAAGGTATCAGAGGGAAATAACCATAACTAAATAGTCTGGAACTAGGATACTAGCTGCCATGACTCCAATACACACAATAGTTCTAGTTTACTCAAGCATGATTGTTTCTCATAGAAGATATTTGTGGTCTCAAACCAAAATAACAGCGTTCTGTATACGTATCTTGGTAACTTATTTTAGTGTAAAGATTAGTACTTATTTTGTTTGTCAAAAATGTCTGAACTCTGAAGGAATATTGTCTTGCAGCTGCCACAGATGCAGAAGCCAAAAATTAAATAGAGGATGATTAGGATCTCAAAGTTTACTAATTTATTTTAAATTGGCTGTCTAGGCATTAGGATTTGGGATTCATACTGGGTGTGTCATAAATTATACAGAGGATTTGGGATTCTTCTTTTTGTAATTAGAAAATAGTCATAACAATTTTCGTATTAAAAAGTTTATACTACTACTAATTATTGATACTGAAATTAATATTACCAAGTTAGCTTTTTTTTTCCTTTGCAATTTACTTCTTTACACCGTTTAGGTGAAGCTTAATCATGTCATTTATTTTAATTTTTTTACTGGAATGGTTTTAAAAAGTATGATAATTATTGTGCATATATTTATGACAAAGTATAATAACCTTTAGTATGAATCTAAAAAGAGTCAAATCTAGCAAAATAGAATAGTATATTATGCATGAAGGCAATATACTGTGAGGTGATGTTATTATTGTGAGAGTTTTATCATCAAAATAAGTTTTACATTGCCACGTGCTTCATTTATTTAATGTTTCTCCTTTGACTTGGTGTTCAACCATGAAATTAAATGTGGTGCTTTGATTCCTTTGGAAAAATTGCTCTGTAGGTATCAAAATTATAAAGACAAGTGAGTAACCTGCTGTTTTGCTTACTTATTATTATTAAACCATAAATTTTATTTATTATTATTAAACTATAAAATTTATGAAGTTGTTTTTGTTTTAATGAAGTAAATGCTCACAACTTTATAAGGGATGTGATATAAAAAAAACCTCAAGTGTACCATTAATTTGTGATTTTTTGTATGTATTATTTTTTGTTTTTTTTAATTTTTTTTAACACCTACGAAGACGGTTATTAAGAAAAACCGTCATCGTATGTCAACATACCATGACGGTTTTTTGTTAATAACCGTCTTCGTTTGCATTTAATTTCAATTTTAATTTTTTTCATGTAAAATACAAACGAAGACGGTTATTAAGGAAAATCGTCATCGTAGATTGACATACAATGACGGTTGTTTGTTAATAACCGTCTTTGTTTGAATTTAATTTTAATTTAATTTTTTAAAATAATATATAAACAAAGACGGTTATTAAGGAAAACCGTCATCGTAGGTTGACATACAATGACGGTTTTTTGTTAATAACCGTCTTTGTTTGTATTTAATTTCAATTTAATTTTTTTAAAAATAAAATATAAATGAAGACGGTTATTAAGGAAAACCGTCATCGTAGGTTAACATACGATGACGGTTTTTCTTAATAACCGTATTTGTTTGTATTTTAAATTTTAAAAATTTATTTTGAAATTAAATGCAAACGAAGATGGTTATTAACAAAAAACCGTCATGGTATGTTGACATACGATGACGGTTTTCCTTAATAACCGTCTTCGTTTGTATTTTATTTTAAAAAAAATTAAATTAAAATTAAATACAAACAAAGACGGTTATTAACAAAAAAACCGTCATCGTTTGTTGACGTACGATGACGATTTTTCTTAATAACCGTCTTTGTTTGTATTTAAAATTAAAAAAATTTAATTTTGAAATTAAATACAAACAAAGATGATTATTTACAAAAAATCGTCATTGTATGTTTACATACCATGACGGTTTTTCTTAATAACCGTCTTCGTTTGTATTCTAAATTTAAAAAAATAAAAAAAAATTAGAAACGAAGACGGTTTTTTAGAACCGTCGTCGAAAGTACCCCATTTTCAACGACACGCGCAACAATGACGGTTCAACAACCGTCGTCGTATGGCTTAAATAACCGTCGTCGTAGGCCTTCTGTGTAGTAGTGTGAACACCGTAAAAAAAAAATTTATTTATAGGAGTCAATTTTTTTTAACATTTCTATGAAGAATCTGTATAAAGATATTTTAAAAGATTTCAATTTGAATATATAACCTCTGAATTATCATTTCAAAAAGGATATCTAATCCTCATAGATATCTGTAATAAATACTAAGTATTAATTATCTTATAGTAATTTTTTTATTTCAAGTGCATATTTATTACAGTAATAAAAATAAATATTTTAATTTGAAAATTAAACCTCTAGATTATCACTTAAAAATAGAAATTAAACTCTCATAGATATCCCTAATAAATATTTATTATCCTAAACCAAACATACCATAAAGTGTGTGTCATTGTGACATCTTATTGAGCCGAAGTCTATAGGGAAAGAAATCTGAGCTAAATCAACACTAAGTTTAGACAATACAAAATCAGGAACAAAATTATAAACATGAAATTTCTCGGTCATTGTCAAAGCATGCTTAGCTAACTTATCTGCAACTTGTTTTGCTTCTCAGAGAACATGCTTCCAGGTAATATTGCCTTCGTGAGCATGAATATCATGAATAGATTGAACAATATTACAACACATGTGTGTCATGCAAACTCTTCTAGAAAGCAACTGCACTGCAAGCTTAGAATTAGAATCCCCTCTTATTTTCCTCAACCCTGTGACCAGGTCAACTGCAGCCTTAACAATATAGCCTTCAATTTTGCTACTAAAATTGAGCTTCCTTTCAAATTCGAAATAAATCCACAAATGAAAAAACTTGTATGGTCACAAACAACTCCTCCACGAGCCAACATTCCACCATTATCAATAACTGAACCATCACAGTTAAGCACCACTTCATCAACAGCAGGAAACTCCACATGAAATTCAACCTATTTGAACTCATGTCCAAATTTGGGAAATGATTCAAACCTCAACAAGTTGTCTTTGTAAGAATGAGCCATACATAAGCCTTCTTAATCACCACTTTTGTAGTCCACTTCTCCCCTTGGAATATAAACGTATTCATCTTCCACCAAAGAGTATTAAGCATGATTCCAAATAAAAGATTTCAACTAACTCCATACATATCCCTATCAATGAGGAGATTATTACTCAACCACAAAAGCCAATCTGTAGTTGAATAGAATTCTCCCCTACATCAATTCTAATGAAAATTTTCCAAACCAGTTTAGAATCTGAGCAATCTCTAAACAAGTGAAATAAAGTTTCCTCCAACTCAACACAACTAGGACACAAATTCGAATGATCATTACAAACCGCATTCTTCTAGAGTTCGTAAGGATACATTCATGGCTAAGCTTCCATAAAAAACCTTTCACTCTCTCAGGACCCTTCCATTTTCTAATCCTCTAAAACATATCAGAATTTGGAGTATGCATAGCTCCATTCATCTCATAAATAAATTTCATATTGAAAACTCCATCGCTTGACTTCCTCCAAGCTATAATGTCATCTTGATTCATATCCAGCCTTATGGTCATATTAGTAACCATTTGCAGCATAGTAGGTGGAAGATAATCCTTAATTAAATCAATCCACCTCCTCTCATCTCCACTAACATAATCCGCTAAGATTTTTGCAATTCAAACTCGAGTAATACTAGCAGATAAATCTGCCAATCTTCCACAGCCTGGAATCCACTTATCATTCCAAAATTTTATTGACTTTCCATCCCCAACCCTCCAAATAATGTTTTGACAGTAAGTATCCCAACACGAATATAGACCCTACAAAAAATTATTGCCTTGTCTTAACTTATTAATCACCGAAATAGGATTAGAGCCACAAACTAGAAGATTTTGAGCACAAAATCTCCAGTTCGCTCTCATCATAAAGGCTTGATTAACATGTCTCATTTTCCTTGGTCCTAGTCTTCCATGCTTTTTAGGATTACAAATCTTATACCAAGAAACTAAATGCATATTTTTGTCTGTGGAGCTATGTCCCCAAATAAAATTCCCGCATGCTTTATCAACATCATCAAAATGGATTTAGGAAGAAGATTGGTTTGCATCACATAAGTTGGTAAGGCTTGCAGGACCGACTTAGTGAGAGTAATTCTTCCTGCAAAAGACAGTGACTTCGCCTTCCAAGCACTTAATCTCTGATGAACTCTATCAATTATAAATTAGAAAGTATTACGAGATGGTCTATTATGACATATTGGAAGTCCAAGATCCTTGCCTAAGTTAAAAGTTCACGACCAGTTTCTTGCTGCAAAGCGTTCATACCAGTTTCAATACAAGCACTGCCTTGAAGAAGATGTGGCATCCAAAACAATTGTGATATTCGCAGAGTAAGTGGGTTACTAAGCTATTTTTTTATTATCTAAAATTATTAGTTGTTAGTTTTTGTTACGGGAAGAAATTCAAATCCACGACCTCCTCTCCCTCCTCCATTCTTGCTTCAACCACCATATGTTTTATTTTCTGAAAAACATATTTCAGTTTAAGAAGGAAAAATAATAATAAACAAATAGAAACATAGTGACAATCACGTGAATTTTGTTGTTTTACTTGGATAACATCATGAACCCACTTGTGAAACTAATTAAAATTAGGGAGAGTAAATTGTTTTCTGGTTGATTTAATTTTAATGTTGAAGATGAAAATTAGCACAAACGTATGCATTTGCTAATCTTTCATTTACATGCATTAGTTCTATTGGTGCACAGAAGTAAAAATTTCTACAAGCACAAACCAGAACAGCTTGCTCGAATATAAAGAAGAATGCATCTATAACATTCACCTCTTTCTATTTTATAACTCAACAAGAGGCTTATCATTTTTCATGCAGTTGTTGGTTGCAGTTATAAGCAACTATAGGTATGATGGAGACGAGTTTGATGAGAATCTGGCTCATTTAGAAGCAAACATTCTTCATCAAGTGATCGACAACAAGGCCTTTAACGACGATGAAATCATAAGAATTTTATGCACAAGAAGTAAGAAGCAGCTATGTGCAACTTTCAGTACCTTTAGAAATGAGCATGGCACAATTACCAAGGTAGTATATTCAATTGAGATTTAAATTGTTTTACTTTGTAAATAGATAGAAGTAATGACACATTGGTATTCTTTGCTAATTGTAGGGATTATCAACAGATCCAAATGATGAATACATGACAGCACTGCGTACTGTCATTCGTTGCATTAAGAACCCTAGAAGATACTTGGCTAAGGTAACTTGAGTCATCAAATTATGTTGGCTACCATTCTCTATTTTATTGTTTATGTTCAATAACTTTTATTAAACATGTATACATTGAATTAGGTGTTATGCTACGCCTTGAATGAATTGATAGCTGAAGAACATGAATTGAGCCGTGTAATCATCACTCGTGCAGAGAGGGATTTAAATGAAATCAATGACCTTTACTTCAAAAGAAATGGTGTCACACTTGATAGTTCCGTGGCTAAGAATACATCAGGAAATTACAAGAATTTTCTTCTTGCGTTGTTAGGAAACAATTGAGTTTAACTTATTTGTGTTTCGTAAAGCAAAAAAAGAATATATTTGTGTTTCAGTTTGCTATCTCTATATATTTGAGAAATAAATACAATTATCAAAACCAATAAACGTAACTGGCTTTTGATACCACAATAACGTAGCTTACTACATATAGCATGGTTGATTCATGGTTTTGGCATTTCATCAAAATTACTTACATGTGTGTGCGTGTGTCCCTCTTTCATTTATTATATTATTTCTCCCTCTCATTAAAATAACTTTTCTTCCAATACTTGTGTGAAGTGTGACAGTTAACATCAATATGTTGAGGTCACATTCCTCTGTTCCTCAAAAGACGGGAATATTAATAAGAATGCAACAATGCTGATAACTTGAAAGAACCCAAGGTATAAAACCCTAAGAACATTAAAAAAAAAAAAGTAAGAAACAAACAGAATCTCATGAAATACTAATACCAATCAAGTGTCCCGAGGTTTTTGCAAATGATATTCTACACAACAGAAACAGAGTTTATGTGTCTTTTGGATATATATTATTCTTGTTAACTAAGCAAGATATCAAGGAAAGATAAAGGAGTTATTTCATTTTTTATCTTTGAAAAATCTCATTGTTTGAAGATAACATACAGGAAATGAAATGAATGAAAATTGAACAATTAAATAACAAATTATGCAACGACTAGTTTTATAACGATTACTTAATGGTTACTTGTGCAACAATTAGTTTCATAATGACTACTTATACAATGAATAGTTTTATAACGACTACTTATGCAACAACTAGTTTTATAATGGCTACTTATGCAATGTCTAGTTTACGCTTAATTATTTTACAAAAGGTTTCATGGTCTTAGAGTTGCCTTTCAAACATTGTAGATGTGTCCTTCATTAGAATACCATAGTACTCATTTTCCAATTCTTTCTCCATTAAGACTGATAGTTTGGCGTTGAGAACATTTCATTCCCTCATTGCTTCCTCCGCACCAATCAATTTCACAGGATTGGTAGATGTTCCTACTCTTTTCCCCTTACTCTTCCTTTTGGCTACATTTTGCCCCATTGGATGGACAATTCGAGACAGTGGCAGCTTCAGAATCTTTTACCAGGGTTTCTGGAATATAATAAGATGAATATGCCCCAGATGCGGAAATCTTCGTCCTTTTAGAACAATTTTCACTAAACTGGTATAACCATTTTGGTTGATCTTTCAGAAGTCGCCAAGCATGCTCCATACTAAAATCACTTCCTTCATTGATATCGTTTGCTTGTAATGACCCTTGAACTTTTGCACGCCCAGAATAATTTTTTGTCATCGTGATTTCAGTTGAACTAATGAGGTGCATATCTTTTTCAATTGTAAAGGCTAGTTGAGACTTCCTTTTTGTAGAAGACCCTTCTATTTCCTCAACAACGATATCTTTTAGCCCAATTCGGATAAAAAAAAATTGCAATCCAACTTCATCATTTGAAAACATGGTAGAATTGTTTGGTGTGATTGAAAGAAATGCTTGAGAATTTATGATGGAAGAAGTTTGAGTATTTGACATAAAATAATTTGGTGATGGTGGTAAAAAAGAATAGGGAAAAAAAGGAGGACAATTTTGTGAATTTTGAGTCAAAGGAGGCATGTGGTAATTTTGCAAAAAAAATTATATAAGCTTGTCAATCAAATTAATTTGGATCTATTTTGCAAAAATAAAATTTAACCAAGATTGAAATTGGAGAATTGAGATTGATAAATGAAAAATGAGAATGAAAATTGTGTGTATATTGAATCAATTTATAGAATGTTGTTATCTAACATTGTGTGTGTAACAATTGAACAAATCTACAAATTTTACTCAACAGTAAAATTTTGTAATCAACTTTTATTGTGCACACCTATGATTTGACAAGCAACATTCTTTTTTTTACTCTCATTGAGTCTCTTCCTCTCTCTCGTCAGATCATCCTCGTCCCATCTCATCTCCCCCCCCTCCCTTTCATTTTCTCCACTTTTCTTCTCTCCTCAACATCCACACACCCACCCCCTCATCTTCCCTACTCTTCTTGTTCTCTCCTCGGCACCCACCCATCCCCTCATCTTCCCCCCTTCCCCTCCTCCCCCCTCTTCATCTTCTTCCCCCCTTCCCCTTCTATGTGATGTATTATTTTGTTTTAAAATTTTTGTTTCGTGGTTCTCTCTGTTGCAAAGAAGATCTGATGTTTTTTTTTTTTAATGGATCTTATGTTGGTTTGGTTTTTTTTGTGTTGTTCTTCATCTCCTTCCTCTGTGCTACCAATTGTTTTTTCTCTCATTTTCCACCTCACATTTTACTGTTTACAAATGAGCAGTAATTGTTTTTTAAAAGTGTTTGAATTTTCAAAGTTCTTCACCAAGAATTGGACCTCCAACATGAAAAACTTGAGGGATGTTTTATTGCTGGATCTGGGAAAGATCAGATCTTGAGATTAAGATCTATTCTCAAGATCCAGTATTAAAAATGCTCTAAAGGAATGCAAAAAAAAAAAAAAAAACTGAGTTTGCTGCAAGAGAGAACGATCAAATTTTTATCTTTTTACCAATATTTGAGCCATCCCTATACATCTGTAGTGTGCTCTTAGTATTCATTAATGCCCAGAATCCAGAATTTACTGTACACGCAACAGGTACTCCTTGTCTGCTACAAGGGGAATCATCAAAACTGCAAATACTATTTGCACATTTCTTAAAATACCAGGCACCATTCCAAGAAGTAAACTTTGGTCATTTTCTGATAATATATTCCAAACAATTCCACTATCCCACTGTCGAAGCTCTCAGTAAGATGTTCATCAATCATACAAAGCCAGCAATGACAGGAGAAAAACAATAACCTAAAAATAACTCAGTAATACATTTTTGTTTGCCAACTATCCATGACTGATCACAGCTTCACCTTCACCAAAGATAGATCATCAAATACAAGTTTAACACATTAACTACAGAAGACATATTGATTAAAATAAAGAATGTCACATAACAAAATCAATCAACTTCAATTATGAGAATCACACAATTTCAAGGGCAATAAAGAGACCATATGTCCATATCTACAACATGATAGCAGGACAAAAGTAATCAAGTTAGAAAAGGCTTGAAAACATGTTATGACTTGCCAAAAAATAAATATTATGTTATCGACTTATGGTATGCTAATAAGTACAAGCACAAAATAGAGTATAGCAGCATATATAGCCACACGCCTACACCACATATGTAAAACATTTAAAACACCTAAAAATAAGCAAGGATAAAGAGTTCAAGAGTTAATCAAGATTTTTATTGAAGCTAATCACAATCGTCTGTAGAGATGAAATTGAAAAAAAAAATACCTCAAGGCTTTAATATCACTACATGTGCTGGTGCTACCATTTTCAACTTATGCTTATTATCAGCTACTTGTCTATTTCTCTGTTAGTAAAAAAATCATGTTTACCTAAAGTCTTCTTTTATAAATTTTCATGCAACCTGTTCCACAGAGCAATTTGACATCTCATGTCCCTTTTCATCTAGGTCATTTGAATCTATATCCAATTTTACATTACAATTAGAAAATCGATTATTCACCCTCCTGTTCCTTAAAATCACTTCCGATTTCTTCATTAACTTGATGTACTTCTTCCTGACCCTCAACAGAGGATGCTTCTCAATAGCTGATTTATTGCTGTAAGCTTCCTTTAGAATGACTGTACAAGTTTTGTTCCTGAAAGATAGATAAAACATATGGGGATGCCGCTCAAATTATCTGTGCACTTTCTGAGGCAACCCAAAATACTTCTTGAGGCAAAACAACTTCTTCCTCTCGGCTGAATGCTCAACAAAAAGGGAAAGTAGCTCATGAAGAACTCCCACAATCTTTTATCTGCTATGTCACCATTTGGATCCATGTTTGAAAAATCATCATAAGGTGAAATATATGAAAGCCTCTGAAATTCATTTAGCCAGTTCTCAATCTTCCTCCTTAACCTTAAACCGTTTGATGGGAAAAAATGGAAATTCAATGGCTTCCATTGGACCACCAGAGTACAAACCTCTTTTTATGGCATTTTTCTCCACTACAGAATAAATCTTTTCTCCACTGTCAAGAGCCAACCCCTTCAATTCATCTTCCACGTCTACAAACCTGAAGGATTCATCAAGATTTTGTTCTGGGTGCTGCAGAAAATCACTAGGCAACCCCAAATACCACTGCATCGCCTGAATTATCCTTAAACGTAGAACATGCTCTTTGGTCATCAATATCATCTTCCTCAACCTGGACCTTAAGTCCTCCCTGCATTCTTCATATACTTTCTTCTCATCCCTGTCAATCTCAGCAGCTTCCAGTGTCAACCTGAACCAAGGAAGATTGTATTTGGGACCCATAAACTCCCCAAAAATCGATGGATATTGCCTCATAAATCTTGCAACCATCATGGGCACATCTAACTCTAATCCCCTCTTTGACACTGCAGAGATAGGTGCGGGATCCCAGGCAATGCAGTTTTTGAGGGCAATGATAGGCTTGAGCTGAACGGAGTGGTGGATGTGCTAAACTGAGTCATAGTATGAATCTTTTTTCCATTTCATATACACATCCACATAACTGTACCTCTGAATGTGCAAAAAAGGAAGACTCTGCTGGACCTTGTATTTAAAGGAGAGTTTGATTGTTTTGACTGCAGATTCCTCAAAGTTGAAGAACATTGAGGCAGTTTTCAGTGAAATGAACCGTGAAGTTAATAAAATACTTGGTTTGTGATTGACAACTAGTTCCTGAGAAAGCTTAGCATTGACTAGGAAGAGAGTTTGACCTGAAGAAGATTAAGGGAATGATTCAGTCACAGATGGAATAAGAGAACAAACCTCTAAATCAATAATCAAATAAAGTTGTAACAAACAGCAGCTAGATTAACAAACATGATGGCATAGTTCAAAACAGTGCTAGCAAACGAAATTATTCATTTGCGTTTTAACAAAAGGTTCAGTAACTATTGACACACACACACACACACACACACTACTCCCTATTCTTCAACATTGGTTTGCTTTGCTTTAACAAAGGAAATAAGAAACGAAACAGACAAGAAAGAAAATAACATTCCCAGAATCAATAGACAACAGTGAGGGGTGGGCATGGTTTTGGGGTTTATGAAGATCCAAACAAAACCAACATTTATATCCATAAACAAAAAAATGATTGTTTTTAATAGGAAAGAAAGAAGGTACTATAACATTCCAAATTCGAATAAAATATGAGTAAGCAGAAATACAATTATATCCAACTTCTCTGTAAAGCGAAAAAAAACACTACGGAAGCCGTCGCGCACAACCACCGTGATTCTGAGTTCGATATACACATTCGTGAAACCTCAACCGTTCAACGCCGCTGCTCCACAACCGTCCGCCGGACCGAAGGCCGCAAAGAAGATCCGGCGGCCGGAGAAGAATTTAGTCGGATGCGTTGGCGAGCGAGAGAGGGGGATAGGTTTTTTGGTTTTGGGAGCGCTGGATGCGGTGGTTGGACTCCCCGGCGACGATGCGGTAGAGAATGTTGCCCAAAAGGCTGTAGGATTGTAGGGCTGTAGAGAATCTGAGTTCACTCCCAGTGATGAGGAAAGTTCATCTCTAGTTCGTTAGCAGACCTGTCAAAACGGGCAACCCGCTCACGACGGGTTGACAACAAAGTGAGTCGAACTGGGTTAGCTTATTTTGATAATGGGTCAGATTTTGGCTCAATCCGCAAGGGTTGATGGGTTGACTCACGAGTTGGTTCATGGGTTAGTTCACTTTAAATTTAAACAAAAATAAAAAAACATTAAAAAAATCACAAAATAAGTGTAGAAAAATATAAATTAAACTAATTTAAGTAAATTTAAATATTACAAACTGCATCAAACTTAACTTCAAATTAAATATACATGAAACTCAAACAAATATAAATATGTTAAACAATATTAAAATAATAAAACATCAATCTAATTCCTTAAATATCAAATTTTCATATCTCAATCATTAATATTAACTTGTCTAGAAAGAGTATTAAAATCATAGTTTGACAAAACAATTTCATTTTTATCATCTTCATTCTTTTCATTATCTTTTTTTTTGGTCCAACCCGCGAGCCAATCCGGCTCATCCGGGTGGATTGAGGGTTAAGTGAGCCGGGTTCAAATGACCTGAGACCTTAGTGAGCCAGCTTTTTTGTAACCTAATCCATCAATTTTGCGGGTCAAAACAAGTTGACCCACGGGTTAGGCCCATTTTGACAGCACTATTGGTAGGAGATTTTGTTTTTTCGAGTTTTAATAAGGTTAAAATATAAATTTGTGATACTTATATTTTATGTAATGAGAAATTGAATTTAGTATTTTCATCTTTATAATAATGATTTTTTTAGCTTATAATAATGTTGCATATTAGGCAAACGCACTATTCTTAATTTATTGAGTAACAATTTTTTTGTCTTATGCTTTATCTTTCTTTGAATTGTTACTTTTTTTTTTCTCTGACTATTTTTAAAATTAAAACAAGCAATAATAATTTTTGTGTTATATATCCGATTTTCGCCTTTTGCAAATTGAATGAATCCTGTAATTGTAAGCCGTGGATAATATCAAGGGTCCTTGCTCTTGCATGTGATTTATTTACTGTTTTTATGACTTGAAGAGAATTATCTACATGGTGCACATTGATAAAGTATCTTCTTAATAGTAAAATTGTAAAAAAATACTAAGATAAAAAGGAAAGGGATTAGGAATTTAGGAGAAAGAAATTACTAAGAATTACCTTGCTTTCAGTCTTTCTAAGAACTATAACAAGCATCGACTACACATAGTGTTTTTTTTTTGGGGAGTTGATATTGACCTCTACAAATTTGTAAATTAAAGAATTTTTAATTGAGAAAAGTAATTTATCAGGAAATTTGAAATTTTTTAATTTAAAATTCATTATTTGGATATTTTTATATGAGGAATTTAAATTTTTGAAAAATAGAATTTTAAAAATAACTAAAAATGTGAAATTTGAATTTCCTTATAAAAGGTGAGAAATTGAAATTTTCTTCATCTCTAGAAGCTCTAACCGCATCACCTTTTGCTCAGTCTCAATCTCGGACGAGTATTCCGACCTTCGCTACTCTCACGGCACTCACCTCACGCGTTTTTCCGTGCATGATGTTCAAAATTTTAAAAATGAAGAAATTTAATTTCTTTATGCAAACACAAAATTTTGAAAATGAAGAAATTTAATTTTTTTATCCAAACACAGAATTTTAAAATAAAAAAAAATTAATTGATGCATTTTAATTTCTCTAAATTTTAAATTTTCTGAAATTTTAAAATACTTCATCCAAACATACTCTTAAACTAATAATCGGTTTGTAAACATTACATAGACTTAAATAAGTCCAAGGTCTTCTTCGTATGAAAAAGCAAAATCATTATTGTTCACACTTATCCTTTAGGCTTTTTATTTTGTAGTCCATGGTATTATATATATATATATATATATATATATATATATATATATATATACTTGTTTTTCTTTTCTTTTAGAAAGATACCCTTCATATACTAGTTTCATTTCTACTACATTTCTCATCTCTTTTGTTTTTGGAATTGAAAAATGATAAAATGAAAAGACACTTTTAATATCAAATAGAGTGTCAATGACATATTGTAATTGTCAATAAAGATCCACCTAGAGAATTACTACACAGTTCCGAATTGTAAACAATTCTATCAAGTTAAAGTTATTTAACCATTTCCTAAGTGTGAGAGGATCTCTCTAGAAAGGATTATAAAAAAAATAAAACAAGTAGCCTAAGGAGATTTGAACCACTGCATTTTCTCATCTTTATTCACCACAATTACCCCACAACTTATCACATTATCTCTCGTTTATAATGATGACGTATTAATTACTTGGACTTTAAGTGTAGTTTTTAATCTAATAAAATAAACATGAACTCGGGTTTTGCACTTAATTAAGGACATAATCCACTTGCAACACCAAGTGTTTAAATATAAGATGTGTCAATCAACAGTCAATTTATGCAACACCCCATGGGTATTCATAAACTCACTCGAACTAAAAATTAGGCACATTTTGAGGTGGCTCAACGTGGCACGTTAGCTTCATGAACTATTTGGCCTTCTCAAATTATGTCCAATTGGGGGTCGGATCCAATGAATAGGAGATGTATCTGGATACTCTGAAGAAACAAATGGTCTTTAGATGAATGATAGAAGCTGAATATGAGAGATTGACTTGTGTGGCAGGTGAATTAAGATGTTGGACTTAGGTAGTCAAGTTAAGTGAACATCAAAGTTTCAATCACTGTACGGAGCCCAATATGTGAGTGGTGTGCAGCTAGCTTTTGACTGCATACACTCCATAGGACAAGGCTAAAATGTAATCAGTTTATCTCAATTCTCAAGCAGTAACTTTTTGATGTACTTAGACACTAACGGGTCATAGGAAAAAAGATTCCTCCACTCGAGTTTGAGAGACGGTGTTCCATATTAGTCAATCAGTCATACGGTTAGATACTGTTTTGTAACTTTTAAATATCTTTTTATTTCTTATAATTTAATATTTTTCACTTTTCATTTATGTAAAATTATTTATTTCTTTTAGTTTTTATAAATTCTGTTTATTTTATTTTTAGTTTTTAAAATACTTCAAATAACACTTTAAATAATAATAAAAATTTATCTGAAGCAATATAAAAACAAAAAATAAAACTAACAATTTATAAGAACTAAAAATAATAATAAATTATAAGGATTAAAAATATACTTACAAAAAAAAGTGTATTAAAAATTGTTAGTTTTCAGCTATATGTTTGAATACAAGTTAATTTTGTGTTGAACTTAAAATTTTCATTTTTTTCCGTCCCACGTTTGATATAAAAAAAAGCATTAAACCTCCCTTAATGAAAGTTCTAATCCTTAAAGACACATGCACTTCCTCCTCTTATTTTTCTTTTTTCTTTTATTGATGAGGAGGTATTTGATATATTTGGAGTTTTTATTTAACTCTTAATTAATCCTCCTATTACCGAATCAGTTCACTTGAAGATAAAATGATATTTAATTATAACACTAATTTTAAGTAAGAAATTGAATCTCGTTCCTTAATTAAAATATATGAATGTCGAATCACTTGTATGTAGCAAGGGTTTTCAGTTTAGCTGTCCTCTTTAAAATGTTAATTCACCAAACATTAATCGTTTGTCTTTGCTTGGCACTTTAAGCATATAATAAATGTGTTTAATTTCTTCCTGAAGAAAAGAGAGGATTGTTACAAATTTACAATTGAGTTGGTTTAAACCAAACAAACATGACAACTTAGATACGCCGCGTAATTTTTTCAATAGTATCCGGCATTAGCTTGTCAAATTTTCCGTCTAGTCATCAATTGCATAATTGTCGGCAAATTAATTAATTCACTACTTACAATAATTATAAATATGCCTCAAGGTGCGTAAAAACGTTCCCAAAGGATGATATGGATACTTTAACAAGACAACAACCAAATCCTCTCCAAGTCACGCATGTGGAGAAGATTGATGCCTCTTAAGTCAATTTTGACCCCATTAATTTCATTCACTGTCTAACAGAAAATATCTATTTTGATTGTTTAAAATAAGAGGCGACACTGTTATCTAATTCTTATTATTCTTTATGGTGAGAGTTTTTATTGGCTATCCTGTTGCTTTTCCAAATGTCAAACATTTTAAGTGACGGAAGAGACTTGCGAGGGCCACCAACATTATAAAGTATGCCAACTTTTTGCAATTGTGTGAATAATCAATGATCAAGGATCATTAAAATTGAACAGACATAATCATCATCTCATTCAAAATCATATATATTGATTATTTTCTCAACTTATGAGCCAATCAGTCAATATTGATTTATATTAGCTTTTGACATTTTTCCATATTGATGTCAATTAGTTTGTAATACCATCTTTTGGAATATACAAAATCGATCATTAGAATGACAGATGGAACGATGAGGTGCATTGATCCTGAAAATATGATCTATAGGATACGGAGTTGAACTTGAACAAACAACCAAAATAGCAGATATTTTACAAGTGTAGATTTGATTTTGGTATTTGAAAAACTAAACGATCACCGACTAATAATGTCCTGTCAAAATGTTTCACCCTAGGATTTCTGAAAGACATGTGCTGGTCGTGCAGAGTCCAACGCCCATTAGTGTGTTTTAGATTTTGGTTGACAAAGTTATAAATATATGGTTTGAAATAAAGTTAATTACAAAACGATTCTAATTAATTGATTGAATAAGATGTTTAAATACTATAAATTTTTTAATATAATTTTCAATTTCTATTGATTAAAAAATTTAATCAATTTTGTGGTTTTTTTAAAGGTTATATTTAAATATTTAATGAAAAATGATTCTTTCTAAAGTAACATAGTACATTTTAAAGAATAAATTATTGTTAATTAAAAAGCGTTGAAATTGTAATAAAATATATATGTACATATATATTATATGGGGTTCGTTAATGTATTCATACTTTTTTTAGTACGGGTATACAATCACAATCAACACCAAAAATTATTAAAAAAAAAATCCAATTATTTCTTTTATTTTAAGCAGTTTCATTAAGACTATTATAGTAATTAATTGAATTAAAACAAAACAAAAAAACAAAAAAATCTCTTCCTTCTCGTCCCCTCCCCAATAACACTCCACGAACATCCTCTTTGATGATCTGTCTTCAAACTTCATGGACTCTGCTGAGGTGCTTATAAAGTATGATTTAATCTAATTAAATCCATGGTCATTGTAACTGGAAGCATGCACGAAAGTACTTCTATTTGCACCAGTCATGCCTTTTTAATGTACTCACTTTCCACTTCTTAGAATTCTTTATCTAAGCTTCATTGTTTTTTTATTCCATTCTAATCTTGTTATGGATCCGATCCGATGCTTACAAATTGTTGCTTCAAGAAATGAGTAATTTGAGGCTGGAATTGGGTTATGGGGACGGAGCACCAGTTGGTGTAGGAGAGAGAAAAGTGGGGGAGGGAAGAGAAATGTTTTTTTAAATTACATTAAACAGTAAATTACTATGATATTTTTAAAATAAATTTACTTAAAGAGAAGAGTTGTTATGTTTTCTGTAATAATTTTGGCATTGGTTGTTAATGTATCCATACTAAAAAATAAGAGATGAGTATATTAGTAAATTTTATATTAAAATTATAAAGTTAAAATTTTAATTATTAATTTGTTATTTATTCGTTTAAACTGTATTCTATCCTCTAAAACATACTTCTTCATTTTAAATAAGTTAAATACATATTGAGTATGGTAGATAAAAAAATACGATAGATAATGAATAAAATTATTATATTACTACTTTTTTTACACAACATTATTGTAATATTATTAATTAAATTCTGTGTAATGGAACATGTTGAATGATTTACTAAGAAAAATTTAGTACAGTTTCTGTAATTTAGAAAAATAATTAAGAAAATGAATGTTGGCTTTTTTTAGCCATTTCGATCGAAGCCAAAAAAAAATATCATTGAGAAATAAAAAACAAAACAAGAACTACAACTTTTTTTTATCGAAGCCAATTAATACGACTATGTTTTTTTAACACATTTAAGTAAATAATTAAGCCAATTAATCTAGTAATGGTTTTGGACACCATTCAAGTGAAAAATTACGATTTTCATCACATAAAAAAGTGGTTCTTGAATTCTAATATGTAGAAAAAAGAAAGAAAAAAAAATCTAAAACAACTAAGTAGTAGTTTTTTTATATACATATAGCAACATACTCATTATTTTCAAATCATTCTGATGAGATATACAATCAGGTGGATTATTGTAATATTGGTGATCATAATAAGAATCTGCTACCCTAACAAAGCAAACCCTAAGATTTGGTAACTCTTGAAGTAAATTATGACACAGAAATAATAGCTCCAAATTTTGAACTGTCAAGTCGATTACTGTGGAAATTAATTTACCTGCTGACAATCGTAAAATAATGTGTTTTCCCTTGTTTAAAAAAGTGTTTTTCCCATCTTTTTTATCGTAAGTAATTTTAAGCATATTTGTTGGGTTTTTAATGTGAAAAACAAAAAATGCTTGGACTCAGATTTTGGAGAAATATTTTATCTTGGGGACAACAAGATTGTATACTGCCCAATTCGGACAAAAAGCACAATGTCTTAAATACAATACCTAGTTTGTTACTCATCCTTATTTTTGGTTCATATTAGTATATTTGACATTTGTAATAATAACATTTTAGTAGAAATATTCATGGTTCAATTGAGCATAAAAGATTGAATGAAACGGAATTGAAAATAGTTCGTTTAATTGGACTGAACTGAAAAATGATTTTGTTTAATTCGACGGATATGGAAAATTGTTTGTCCAAAATAAACCAGATTATTTCATTAAAATATAATTAATAGATTAATATATATAATATCTTTAAAAATATATTAGTAAATTAAAATTGTAAAAAAAGTTATGACATGTTTCTCATAGATTTCCTAAAACTCGATAAAATTTGACAAGAATTGGTTTTAAAATTTTAAAGTTGTATATTTTAATTTTGAATCTAAATTCATCCAATTTCTTATAAAGATAAGAATCTAAAAAGTCAAAGATGTCCTTAACTTGTCTCATTGTTATCCTAATTAATTGATAATCTTATCACTTAAATATGGGGTCAAAGATTTCATTTTTACTTTTATATATGAAAAGTCATCTATAAATCAAGAGAGATAAACTTCTTAAATAATATTAAGGTTAACCTTGGTAGAGTAATTCTTGATTCTCTATCTCAGAAATACCTTAAATTGACCAATACATTGGTTAATAATGGTAAAAATCCAGATCTAGATAGATAAGAATTGGAAAAGCTTTTTTTGTATTTCATGTAATGAATCCTTTGCATTCTTTAAATCAAATACTAACTTTTAATAATAAAAAAATAAATAAACCTCTCTTTCAATATAAGCTTTAATAACAAACAATCTTTCTATTAGTGTTGTAAAATTCGGTTTGGACCGGTCGGTCATATCAGAACCCAGTGACCAAACTAGGCCAATTTCATGTTCTAATCGAAAATGCAACTGACTCGGGTTGACCCAGTTAAACCTGGCTAAGTTTTCGATTGGACTGGTTCGACCTGGTTGGGTTTCCAATTTTTTTTTTTGGAAAAAAAATTGGACTTTTTTAAAAAAAAAATTGGATTATGGAGTTTGGATAAATTTTTCTTACTCAAATAATGTTAGTTATATACTTATATATAATAGATACATATATAATTTTGAATTTGTAATATATATCAGGTCAAATCGGATCAATTATTGTCCCACCGGTTAGACTACTGACCCACTGACCCATCACCTTAACCAGTGGTGGACCTAGGAATTTTTTTTTATGTCCACATACTTAGTGGCGAACTACCCCCAAAAAAAATTTTTTGTAAAGAAAATTTAAATCGACGCAAATAATAGTTTGACCAAACATTAAATCCCAAATTTTACCAATTCTCCAAAATAAATATGAGAATATACTGCAGTACATCTATACTTAGAATCCAACGATTGCAAATTCCCAGTCCTAAAGCATTTAGAACCCAAAATAAGTATAGAAAATAATAAAGCAATGTATGCCCCAAACAATAGAGTCTAATAACAAGAAAAAGAAACACAAATACAACAAAAGTCACTTTCAAAGCATATTTAAATAGAAATTATAAAACAACATATGGAAGTTTTTTATCTGCAAACAAGAACCATAAACTAACGAGAATAATTGATGGGATCCCACAGTATCCAAAGTTTTGACTTGCAACATAAAATCTAATGTTGGTTCCTAATTTTTTATAAAATAAATAATTTGTTGCTATTGAGGAATCTGGCTTTTACAAGATTGTTCATCTTGC
>PYAF01002530.1:1182581-1195329 GCA_007407185.1 Glycine tomentella | reverse complement strand
GATTTTCTTTACAAGGTATGCATCTGTTGATCTGAAGTTAATATCAACTGATATTGGATCAACTATGCTTATACATTTTTCCATTTTCCACATTCCTTAGGTGATTGATGAAACATTGCGTGTGATTACATTCTCACTAGTGGTCTTTCGGGAGGCAAAATCTGATGTCAATATCAATGGTTAGTCCATGTTCTGCCTACTCATTTCTTGTCAATATCAGAATACTCTATTTACAATGATTTTTTAAGACATTATTGCATCTTAAATATTATAATATTCTATCAGTTTGACCTTGGAGGGCGAGATATGATAAAAATGTAAACAAAGCTATCCTCTTCTTTCTTTTGAACTTAGTTTTGGATAGTGTACAAATGATGGCTACTTACTAGTATGATTTTTGTTCACTACATAAATGTTACGAGAATATCATGATGTGGCATGAACTGTAATCTTTCCTTCATGTTACAAAAGTACTAACTGCATATGGGGTGATACAGGATACACAATTCCAAAAGGTTGGAAAGCGCTTGTGTGGTTCAGATCAGTTCACCTTGATCCTGAAATATATCCTAATCCAAAGGAATTTAACCCTTATAGATGGAATGTAAGTTGCCAAGATTCATTTTTAACTAATTTGAATCGGGTGCATGTATTCTGCACTTGTATATGCTCTTTATCATTTAATTTTCAATTTGATGATGTTGATTCATAGAAAGAACACAAGGCCGGAGAATTCCTTCCCTTTGGAGGAGGAAGTAGATTGTGTCCCGGGAACGATCTTGCCAAGATGGAAATAGCAGTTTTTCTTCACCATTTCCTTCTGAATTACCGGTGAGCAGCATTGCTTAAATTTCTTTTCCAGAATAAATTATACTTATCCATAGTTTATAAGTTCTATGATTGGACCTAAGTCGACATCTAAATATATTGAATTCGTTTTGAGATGTATAAAATCCAATGGACAGAGAGGGAATACGTACCTACTAGGATTAGTAATATCATTTATGATCTTTTGCATGTCTTATTCTTTTTTTCGCATTTCATGCATATTCTAACAGTAACAGTTTGCTAAATTGAACTGTTACATTAGGTAGCTAATCATGCATGTATCAAAAGGGGAAAAAAAAGATATGGAGCAATTTATTGATTCTAACAAGCATTTTCTTAACAATGTTACTTCTTGATTGCACAGGTTTGAACAGCATAATCCTAATTGCCCTGTGAGATACTTACCACATACAAGGCCCATGGACAATTGCTTGGGAAGGGTCAGGAAATGTTCATCTACAACAACCTAAGAGCACTTGTCTATGACTGTTTTTAATTTGAAAATCCATCTCCATGTTTTCCCTCAGCCAAATGCTTCCAGGTTCACTTCGAGCTACGTTGTCATAGCTTCAACAAAATGGACAAAAAAAGAAAAAAGAAAAGTTTTTCACAGTACATACAAATAAGTGTAATTTCGAAAGCTCCATCTACCACCCTCTTTAAGCACTAGCTAGTAAGTCTTCCATCTGGTCCATATGTTCTGAAAAATGGACAAAAATAACTGTTTCATTAGGTATTTGTTTAAAGGAAAGAATCTAGTTTCTATTTCTTGTGCTTCAGGAGAATTTACTAATGTGTGCGTCTACAGATCGGCTAAGTATAATTGTATATACCGCACACAATTTTTGTGTATTAAACCAATTAAAATTAAACAATTGTGTGATTGGACGAACTCTACATCAATATTACATTTTGAAATAATGATGTTCCAATTCAGAATAACCAAGTACATGAAACTGATCTATAAATCAGATTATCTGTACAAGTCATGCCACCAGATGACCATCCACATCATAGTGATAATTTTTGTCTTCCAAATTGCAATGTCAATTGGTGAGTGCTAAATGCAATTGGTTAGCTCGGATGAAAATAAAGTCCATTTCCCAATGAAAATCACATGATGTCTAATTAAAAGTGAGCACCATTAGGAGTGATGCATGTGCATAGAAGACTAACAAACATGCTCAAGATATAAGATAGGTTTGATGGTTAAGGGAAAATAGAAAAGAGAAAAAGTCATAGATTTAGTCTCCTCTACTATCAAAACTAACAAATTAATAACTAACATTGCTCATAAAAAAAAATGCTAGATTTCCAATCTATAAACCTAAAACCTTCACAATAAAATTTAAAAGGCCAGTGGGACTTTTTCGGTGTAGATCAAGCAATTGATCTCATTGTGATTAATTGGTGACACCTATAATAATTGCTAATTTTCTCAAGAGCCTTACATACACTAAACTGAAAGCCGAATACATCAAACAATTCTGGATTTGGCATCAGTACCCAACAAAATTCAATGAATTAAAACCTTAGGCAGTGATTTGATTGAAGCCTAGAAAGGTGAACTGAAATGGCCATACCTAAGTCGAGATTTGAAAGTACAAAAGGGTCATTTAAAATAGGCAGGGGCATGTGATCAAGTATATTTCTTAGCTACCTTCATCAAGAAACAAAGATGTTGTAAATCTATGGAGAAGAGAAAGGAAGTGTTGGTAAACCCGGATGGACCGGAAACCGGGCTTGCAACCGGGTTGGTTCAGTCATTCAATTAATAGGCACAAAAAATTATATATATAAAAAGAACCAAATTATTTGGTATAACTTTCATAATTATTACAATATTTTATAATTTTTAATTAGATAAGATTTTCTTAAAACTCATTGTTAGGTTGAAAGTTCATTTCAATATATCACATATACAAAATTATTTATTATTTTGTTCATACAGATTAAAATCAATATAATATAAATATTTTAAAATATACTAAAATATAGATAATTTAATTATCTTTTTATTATTATTTAATTTTGACAAACTTTGACACAAATGATCTTAATAATATATATATATATAAAGTTTAACGGTTAAATCAATAAAAATCATATTTTATATCAAGTTATAAAAATGATATAATAATTATTAAAGTTACCTAATATAATTTAATGTCTCATATTCATGTGTATATATTAGTAAGAGTGCATTAGCAACTAACAATAAATTTTGGAGAAAAAAAATTCATCATCTTTCACTTATAATTAATTTATTGTAAAGATATATTAGTAATTTAATACAATTTTTCTAAAAAAAAAAAAAAGAAAAACGACAACAACAAAGAAATGCTCTCATTTCTGTCTCTTCTCTCTTCTGTCACCTTTTCACATTCCAAGAAAAAATTACAAACTTACTTTTAACTTCTTTAACCCAGCACCAAATCATTGACAGCAAATGAATCGGTCAGAGCTCAAAGAGGGAGATGGGGAAAAGTTAAGGGAAAAGTGCATGAAGATGGTACTATGGGTTCTGTTGGTGTTCAAGGAAGATGGTGATAGATGGTGCAGTGTTGTCATGGAGACAACAGTGGCTCGTGGTTCACAGAGGGCATTGTGGTTTGTCGATGTTCGTTCATTGGTTGCGGGTGTGCTGGTTCGAGTCTAAATCAAAATTGTTGGTTGCCTCTTGGAGGTCTTCATAGGAGAAGACAAGGACCCAAAAGACGATAACTACACTTTGTCAAATTCTTGTATTTCTAAAGGAACTAGATTAATAAGAATTTTTTGGTTGGTTTTGGAGGCCTGAATATATATTTGTTTCTTCATTTGAACAAAAATAATAATAAACAAGGCAACAATTGTAATGGAGCTTGCTATTCTAACAGATAAACCAATAGCATTCATGAATCATGATGCAGTGAAACTAACTATCACATATTTATATGTATATGGAATTAGCATTAATTATTTTTGTTATTTTAGCCGTTGAATGATTTTCCTACTTACGTTGCAATGTCCTTCTAAAAGAGCACTCCTTAATTTGTTCCATTTTAAGTTCAACTATGCCATGAACAAACCTTTCACTACACACGGTGATAATACTGTACAGACAATAAGCAGAAACAAGCGGTATATAGTTTGGTTCGAAGACAACCTGTAGTTGCTATTCACTTTGAGTTGCTTCGGATTTTCATATGGATGGAAGTGGGTTAGCCTGTAAAAGACTTGAATTTTCAAGAGTGTGAATTATGAACAATGATTATTACCAACATGAGAGAAGAGAGAGAAAGAGAAGAGAGAAGTGACTTATCAGCACTTTTATGATGGTTTTTAAAACATTGATATTAAATTAATAATGTATCCTTATTACAAGTGAAGAGATGGGTGTTTTTTGTGTGTGTATGCACGCATTAGCATTTGGACCAAAAATCCAATTTTTTTTTAGTTTTTTAAAATTTAATTTAAGGATATTATTGTTTTTTATTATTTAATTCAAAAAAAGTCAATGGTTTTTTAGTCTAAAACTTTTTGTGTGTAAAAAAAAATCAACTAAGGTGAATATTAATATTCTTCTCTCTATATATATGAAATTAGTTTTGATATTTAATTATAGCCATTTAAACGGTTTAGTTAATATTATTTTATACTAGTTTAGTTGATATTAAAAGCACAAGAAAATATATCATATACATGTTAAGAGCAATGAAATGAAAGCATAGATAAATTTATACATTTTTATACAGGATAGGATCCGTTTATACTAAGTAGAAGTTTAAATATTTATACCAAATCTCATTCATTGATACGAATCAATTTAATGACTTAATATATTTTATTTTAAAAATTAGAAAATTGAATATGTGAACCACTTGCTCTTTCTCTTCATTGCTTGTTTAATTTTTTAATTGTTATTTTTTTATTTCTTGTTCAATTGAAGTTGAACAATATATTTTTCGAAAACGTTGATTGAAACTATATTTTAATTAACATTAACTAAAAAGTAATCGTATTTAAGATCGACAAAAAATTAATCTTAGTCAAGTTTGTTCAAAGACAATCATGATCAATATTAATTACAGCTTTTATTATTTTAAAAAGTATTATAAAAAAGATTTAAGTTTTAAAATATTTTTTTATAAATATCTATCCATGAAAAAAATGTTAATTGATAAGATTAGAATTTTATCAAATGGATTGAATTTTTTAAATAAGTTTTTAATGAATCAAAATAAATTAATAAATTATTTTAATCCAATCCATTTAGGATTGATTCAACCCATCTATTTTGTCCCTCCTAACTCCTACTCTATAAATTAGATTTTGAAATTATTTTATAAAATAGTTCTTAAAAACTAAAAAAAAAAAAACAAAAACACAATCAAAGACACCCTTAAGTTTTTCTTCTAATTAAAGTCTTAATAGATAAACTTGTCCATATACATTTTAACGAAATGAAAATAAAATAAATAAATAAAACCTCTCTGAAAAATTAAAATCAACTTATATACACTTCAACTTTTTTAGAAAGTACTCTCATTTAATTTCTCTAAAAAATTGTATACACAATTTAATTTTAACTATAGGAAAAACTTAATTTATGTTACCTTTCTAAAAATGCATAGGAAGAAGTCTGCACAAATACAATAGAAGTCTAGAAATGAAAAAGCACCCGGTTCCAACGCACAAGTCACGACGTAATACTTCAAACACTTAAAAACGCTCTCTAACACGCAAAAAAGAACTGATAAAGCTACAAGTTTCAGAAGAAATTTGAACGAATTCCCATTCATCTAAACATCTACTTTCTATAAACAAAGTACATGGACAGAGTGCTAAGGTAACAACAGCTCTAAAGAAATTACAATAAAGATTCAAACAATGGTTCTTATCTACATGAAGGATATTCCAAGATCCAAAAATATAGAATTAATCTCCTAATAAAGGTGAAACCTGCACAGTCACAAGAGCCTCCAATATTATATGCAAAATATATAGACTATGCCAGCAAATGATATTTAGCTGCCTGGCTGTCCTACTCAATGCCATGGTTAATCTCTCCTCATGTCTAATTCTTCAAACTTCCATTAAGTATGGATCTACACATTTAAAAATGCCAAAAAGTTAGAATACTACATTATTTGATAGAGATAACAGGGAATTAATAAGCAGCCAAATGGAATGTCTCCAAAATGATAAACCAAGTGACATGTCTGATCAATATGAGAAACTGATGTGCTCCTTGCCCTCATGACTAGGTTATATAAAAAATAAAATTCACATTTCCTTGGCATATTTAAAGATAAACCTTTGGTTTTGTCATTTTACTTCTAAGTTGCATAAAAAAAATTCTGTCTTTTACGGATGTATTATAGTAATCATGAATGGATAAAGAGGGGAAGAGAAGATTTTTACCCCCTTTTGGGATTTTCTCCCTTTCGCTGATTTCGTTGTAGCATCTGCAAAAGCTTGTGCAGCCTCCGCATCAGCTTCTGCTGCCTCTGCCTCCTTTGCTGCCTCCTCTGCTTCTGCAATGGCAGCTTCTGCTTCAGCAACTGCTCGAGCAGCAAATGCAGCTGCCTCTTGTGGAGTCATAGACCTTATCTTTTCTAACTCTAAATCTATCTGAGATCTAGTAAGGATGTTGGTCTCATCCCTGTCAATTTTCATAGAGGCTTTCTGCCTACCTTCCAAATATAACATGGATGAGTTTCTTCTTCTGTCAGAATATGCTGCTATAGGTGCAATTCTATACTTGCGATTTACCTGAAATATTAAAGTCAACCCTAAGGCAAAATCTCTAATAGAAACAACTTAAGATAACTGCCACAAAATGAGAACAACATCCAGAATACTTGTCAAGCTCACATTAAACCAAATGTATAAAAACATTAAATCGAGACAATGGATTCCTAGAAACTATATTATAAAAAATTGTTATAGTTCATACCAAAACACACAAACTTTGTGCAAGTCTATGCATGAATTTGCAGTTAAACAATGCATAGCTGTATAATCCTAACCAATTGATTACCCATAACCAGCATCCTACGTAAGCAACAGTGAATAACATAAAGCATGAGTAATAACAATGTTTTAAATCCCGGATATCAAAGCGTAACAGACGGCCTCAAAAATGCAATAGCAAGATAGTGGATAGTCGCTATTTTGAAATTTTTGTATAGTTTACAAAAGTAATTACATAAAAAAATCTCAAAAATGATAAAAATTAATGACACTCATAGTTAAAAATAAAAAGGCATAGATGTCTTAAACAAGTAAATGCCAACAAAAGTCAAATGCAAAGTTCCCTAGATAGGAATCATCAATTATCAATCACTATCTTCTAAATCCAAATATTCTCTATCATTTTCACTACTGTTACAGTCATAGATATCATTTTTGAAAATTGAAATCCCTAAAATACCTACCTCCAAATCCTAATGTCACATTCAAAGGGGGGTTTTGGAATCACCAAATAGCATTGCTATGCCCACCATTTAGCCTGCTATAGGCTGCTATTTAAAACCCTGAGTAATACCAGCAACAACAACAACAACAACAACAACAATGAACAACCTGAATAAAATGTTGATTAGAGAGTTGTTTCTTACCATTTTAGTTGTCAAAAATCACTACTTACAATTGTTTCACCTACATCTCTACTTTATTCCTTTCAGCCATCTCCCTAACCCTCTTGTCCTGGCATACAACCCAACTTGCACCCCACACACTTCGTCATAGTCTTATAATGAGTAACTGTAGAGTTTTCCTAATCAAACAGAGCTTAGACTAAATGCTTCAGTACTTGTACAGGAAACAGTAAAATCTAGGCCCACTCCTTTAAATGACAGTTCCATGTTTCCGTCTCATTCAATATTCATGCTCCTACATTTAACCCGTAAGGTTGTAAAAACAATCAATCCACACTGGTGAATGAACAAACTGGGTTTGATACCACTCAATTTAGAGGAAAGCCTGTCCCTAAGAGTCAGGCAGACTAGAGAGGAGAGCCTAGTCCACCTATAACTAGGATTTCATTTCTCACAATGAGACGTGACATAATTAAACATGTAGAAATATACCTTGATCAGTTTTCCACTTGCTGTCAAAAACTTTAATTTTGCAGACAACATACTTTTTAAGCCAGGCAGTGCCCAATATTGGTCCTACAGATTTCAAAGCAATGAAATTCAACTTATGTTGAATGCAGAAACAATATAACTTAAAACATATGAAATATGAAGCAGAGCAGTACTTTACCAAATGGAAATTTCACCAGTAATAAGCATCATTACTATCATATGAAGTATATTAATGTTTAGAGGTGGGGGACAAGATCATTCCGCCAAGGAAAGATCATAGAATAGACCAAATGTACACTCAAGATTCAAGATAGTGATCTTGACATTAAATGAAAGCAGTGAAGTTGCACCTCTATTGATTGGGCTTAAATAGGTCACCTCATTGTTGGATAAATCAAGATATGACAAAGGAGGGGTGAAAGATCATAAATCAAAAGATTGTAACACAGACTGTAAAATCCTACCAATAGACGCAATGTTATACAAAAAGATACACATGATTAAAAATAAAAACAAAGATAAGGAAAATATATTGTAAATCATAATTTAAGATAAACTTAAACTGAAAATTCAAATTCCTAGATTTATAATTATAACTCAACAAAATAATTCATAATCAGTCACATAAAAGACAAAACATAAGTTTTTCATAAGTCAATCATAATCAGCTAGCCTAAATCCCTAAAGCAAATCATACAAGCATCTCCAATCAGGTGCATGGACATATTTTGTTCAGAAAAACAGAGGTGAACTGAGAAAGAACAGAGGCAGAAGAAGAAAAATGTCCCACCACAGCAAATGTCCAAGGAAGAACTACAACCATCACAGAAGGAAAAACAGAATCCCAGCAGCCCAACTAGAAAAGAGGAGATGAAGAAGATGAGGTAGAAGAGAGAAGACAAAGCACAACAATGCTAACAGGAGAAGATAGGAGAAATGAGAAGGGAGTTGTGCAAATGAGAGGCAGAAAAAGACAGGGATATGGAAAAAACGATTTTAGGGTTTCTAAACAGGTTGAAGTCTCTAAGCTCTAGATGAACTGGGTTGTGAAATCTGACTCAGAGAAACAATCTCCAGGATCAGAATGGCACAGCAATCCCTCAATTACACAAGGAAGATCACAATCTCGCTGCGATCTCACTTGTTCCCGATCATAAGTCCAATTCAGTACGCTATTAAGGGAGAAAATCATATGATTGTGCAATCCTACAATCTTCATCGTGATATTGGCAACAGTGGGTCGCCCCACCTTGGAACTTTTAAACCAATAGGAGGACAACTAATTTATCTCTCAACACTTATGCTTTTCTTTGACTTTAACCTTGAGGGGCTTTTCTTTTTAGAAAGCCATACATTTTTTCCCTACAAATCTAAACTAAAAGACCTTGTATGGTTCCATAAGCAAATTTTATGTAGATTGGACAATTTAATTTTATTATTTTATCAATGTATCTAGGGCAAGCAGAACAAACAAAAGTTAGGCTTAGCACTTCATACCTCTATGAAAGCTGCAATAGCTGTCTTATTAGAACCACCATTCTCGTTCAAGCTAGTGATTGCTTCCATTATAAGCTTATCCAAACTGTATAAAGTAAACAGGGAAAAACATATACAGTCAAGATAGACATAAATCAATTACACCAAAACAATTCAAGGAAATGAAAGCTTTTTAGGATACATGCAACAAAAATAAAAAAATAAAAAATCCGGCAAACATGCCAGCAATTAGATCAATGATCTTAACACTTGGTAACTGGTAAGAATTCCTTGCTGGGAAACAATTGCAAATAGCACCACTGAAGAATCACTTTTTCAGCAAACCAGGTAGCTAATAAAATACCATATGAAAACAAAACAAAGAGTCCAACCTTAAATTAGACCTCTTTGGACCAGGAATATGCACAGTATCTCTAGAAACTTGAAGGGGCTTAACATCAACAATCTCTTCGTCACTAGGAGCAACAGGAGTGATAGCCATGGAGTTCTCATCCTGTCTCGGGACCTGATGCACCCTTCTGACTGATAACCTAGATTTTTCCCTAGAGCTCCATCCATTTGCCATCACGCTCAGATTTCTCCATTTATCCTATCCAACACCTCATATCAGAACCGCACAAACAAGTTATGCATAGTAATATAGATGGACCAACACTAGTTCATTACAATGAAAATGAAATAATGAACCTGAACAAAACAAAACATCAACAAACGCAACTACCAAGATAACCAGACCTTGAGATCCACATTTGACCGCAGGTATAAGACATTACTAAACTCTGGATCCTTCAGTATGGTGCGCCATTTACCAACACCATGCTTGACAACTCCAGCTTTAAGTGCTTGTTCCTCTTCTGCAGTCCATTTCTGCTTCGGAGCACCCATCACGTGTAGATCAAAAACACTCTCAGCTGGTGAGCAATAGTAAATTACATAAGCATTGAGTTTAGCTCTAAATACATAATCACAAGTTTTACAGTCATAACACATTAGAAGCTCTTCCAATTACTTTAAATTATATCCCATTATATATTGAATTTTACAAATTCTTGACTCAAGATTCATAATCAAAATATCTAAGAAAATTTCAACTTTGGGCTTGATTTGATTTTTAAAGACAGCATACAATCCAATAACTGTACAAATCACGCCACTCATGTTATTAAAAATTATTCAATTCACTACTTCCATTGTTAATCCATTGATTCCAGACACCATATAGTTCAAAGATGTGTTTATAAGGTCACACATAGCACAAAAACTAGAAATTCAACGGCGGAAGCTGATCGGGAGCGTGCAAAGAAAACCCACAAATCCATCCATAACTTGAACTAAGGGAACGGAAGCTACAGAAACATGCAAACCACTGTCCAATCAAATAAAAAACTATGGAATTCAACATCAACAGAAAACCTAATCAGAATTGTTCATCCAAAATAAAATAGAAAATACCGATACCATAATCGGACCTAAAACAAATGAATTTTGGTTTGTTCTACAAAACCCTAAGAGCAGAATTTGAGAGATATCGGCAAGGAAATACTGAGAAGAGAGAGAGAACGAAAAAGAGGAAGAAACCTTAATTGGAATTGGAGGAAAATTAATCGATTGGTATTGGATTGGTGATTTAAGGTCCCAGATTTGTTTGCATCCCGCGCCAAATGCCCTAACCGGACCAGAGACCCAGCATGTGCATTCAACAGATACATGAAAAGAACATCAATAAATACAAAAATTATGGCCTTAACTAAGAGTAAGAAATAAATTATTAAAATATATATGTTAATGGATTTACTTGGATTAATAGTTCGAAAGATACAATCTTATGATAATAAAGAGTCAACATGATAATTAAAAAATGTACATTGGTAATTATGACTTAAGGATAATGTATTAGTTGAGGAATTGTACTTGTACACTACTATTAGAAAATGAGGGATTTTATATCACTTTCAACATATTGATCTATATTTCTTTTACAAGTTGTTTTTTTTAAATGAGTTTATCTATACATTTTTTGTTAAAGTGTGATAATCATGTTATTTAATAAGAGAACTAATTATGATGTAGTTTTTAAGATGTATCTTCCTTGTGGTTGATGTGAACTTAGGGGAGAGATCTCACCCTTTTCAGTTTATTTATATTTTGTCTTAGTGACGACCAATTTAAGATTTATATATCTTCGTGAATTTATGTTTAGTTTATTTTCTTATTGAGACCTTGAGTTTTGTTTGGAGATTTGTTAAGATGTTTTAATGATATTGTATCTTGGAACACACACCTATATGTTTTACTATTTGAAGATATTTCTTATGGATGATGTTTATATAACATACTTGAAAGCATGAAAACAAAAAATATGTATTTTCATTAATTAAACTAATTCAAGAGTTTTAAAGAGTTTAAAAATAAATTTTTCCATGTTAAAGTCTTAGTGTTTCATATAATGACATTTGAATTCATTACATTTATTAATTGAACAAATAACAAATCATGATAAATTTTGATGTTTTAAAGATAAAATCTGTTCAATTAAAAATACAAATTATTTTTTTACTTAATTTGAATGTATTTATATTTAATATAATACTAAATATTTTAAAAATAATATATTTACTTATTTACATACATATTTTAAACGATACTAAATACAAATAATATTAAATAAAACTTCAAAATTTTATAATTTAATTAAACTCTTGCATCACATAGGTATAAAATCTAGTATAAACAAATTGACACTTTACTACAGAGATAGAAATTGACAGGGGGGAGAAAACTGACAATAATATACTATATGAAAAAAAAGTTTTACAATTTCATTAAAACTAAAAAAAAATATTGATTACCTTGGCTGGAGTGAACAAACCTTAAAAAATAATATATATATATATATATAAAGAAAGGGAGTAGTAAATAGTATAGTAATACTATCTAAAAATAATAATAAAAAGTAATGGTGACAATAGAACAATTTATAAAAAAGAAAGAGAATGATTGTACATTACGAATTTTTCTTTAACATACAGAAGATAATATGAAAGTGATAGCATGAGAGTAAGATTATATTTAGGTAAAACTAATTAAAAAGTTACTCACGTGTTTAACAAAATTATTTATTAAAGTAGTTGAAAAATATAAAATTATAGAAATAAATATATTTATATGATATTTTATATAATTTTCAGTTTTATTTTGTGGATAAAAATATATTTGGAGGTGTTATAATTTTAGTTTTTTTATTAATTTTAAACTCTTGCAATATTTTATTTATAGAAAAAATATTTTTATTGTATTTTTAGCTTCAATTAGTATAATTTTTTTTTCATATTATGTATTCTACTAGT
>PYAF01002530.1:1152220-1182481 GCA_007407185.1 Glycine tomentella | reverse complement strand
TAAAAAAAAGATATTATAATTTATAAGGTAAAAAATAGGAATTATAAAATAGTGGTTTGAATATTTATTTAAAAATTCAGAAATGATAATTAAAATTTGAAGATTCTATTCATATTTGGAGATTTATATGCCTAATTTATTACGTCAAGAGTACTAAACTATTTTCCCATTTATAATTCACAAAATCTTTCTGAAGTATTCTTTCCTTTTCTTTATTTGTCTTAATTAAGAGCTTCCTTAATTTCTCATTAAAAGCAAATATCATTTTTTTTATCTATTTTCATGTATATTCTTCTTTGGAGGTATTTCTTGATTGAAATTCTGATAGACACTAAATATAAACATTTCTCTAAATTATAATTTAAACTTGGCTCACCAATATTTTTTTTAGGATACCACAATTCTTTTTAATTTTCACTATATTTAGACTTCATTGTTAAAAATATCATATGTTTAACCTTTTTTTAATAAATATTTTTTCAAAATATATCATATCGTTAACTTATTATATATATATATATCTTAAAATAATTCAAAATTTAAATATATACAAATATTTATAACCATTTTCAAATAAATATTTATAAATGTTTTTCCAAGACGGTTCTAATCAGTTCTAGGGTTGTTGCTCTTGCATTCACATAAATATATCATATTACCTTGCTAATCCGAGAGACAAATAGAGAGAAGGTTCCCAAAATTCAAAATTTTCAAGAGTGAAAGAGGGAGAAAACATGAAGAGATTCTACCGGCAGAGAAAGAGTACTACTAACAAGTCGTCTTCTAAATCAAGAAAGAAGTCTAAAGTTGTTAAGAAATGTCCCGGTAATTAATGGTCTCTATAGCTCTAACTTATAATCATTCATTTGATCTTATTATTCTCTCATGGAATGAAACCTTGAAAAATCAAATACAAGATTACTATTATTATTATTATTACTATTTGTTGACTTTATAATAGTGTTTATTTTTCAATTTTTTCTCCACAGAAGAAGATTATAGTTCAGAAGAACGTGTTTTGCGGATGTTTGACATGAATATGATGTATGGACCTTGCATTGGATTGACAAGATTACAACGTTGGGAGCGTGCACACAAGATGAGTTTGAACCCTCCTGAACAAATTAAGTGCCTTTTGGAAGGTGACAAAGCTCAATTAAAATGTCTCTGGCATAAGTTAAACATCCGTGGAGGAACTCTTACCATTAAAGAAACACGGGAAGGAACTTTTTTTATTGAAAGAAAAGATTATTAATATTAATATATGGTTTTAGTCTCTGTTTTTACTAATAGAGTTTAAGAATCAGATTTAACTTACTCTTTGTTGCTTATTGTTGGAATGAACTTTTTTTTATTAAAAGAAAAGATTATTGATACCTAACTGTAGCGTTGGTCTGGTTTTACTATTAGAGTTTAGTTTAGGATTCTTATTTCCTGTTTTTATATGAAAGATGTTCTTGTTTTGATAATTCCAATTTCATAATTTTTTCATGATTGTTGATGAATCATTTGATTGCCATTTTAATGTTTCCGTGAAGGTTCATTCACTATTTTTGGAGTATAATGTTTCTTTGTTTTCAATTTTATTTTGATTCGATGTCACTCTCAAAACAAATCCAGAACAGTTAAAATCTGGATATCAAGATATTTTAAATTTATTGGTTGTTTCATTTTAAACTAAAGCAGGAGGTAGTTTTAGGAGATTTTAAAGGAATCGTGATTTAAAACTGAATCGAATGAATACTTATAATAATATTAAGATTAATTATTTTTTAACTTCTTAAAATTTGGATTCTGTGTGGTTTTGATTACTCAATTTTTTAACTGATTAAATCTTTCTATTTTTAATATTAAATGAATTTGATTCTTCTTAAAATAATATTAGTAGTTTATTTTAATAACTTATTTTTCATAAGTTACCTCAATAGCTTATTTTGATATATGAAGAATAAATTAGCTTAAAAGATAATAACTTTTTTTTGTTCTCAATTTATATATTAATTTATTTGAAATTTTGTTTTACCTTTATATTTAATTTAAAAATCTTCTTATCTTTTTTTTATTGTTCCAAAAACTCTTTTTATCAATTTTACAATTATTTGCTAAATTATTTTTTATGTTTCTTTAATTATATGACCTCATTTAAATAGAATTTCAAATATATATGATTAATTTTAAATAAAAGATCTAATTTATATCACATTTTATAGTTATACAAGTGAGAGACATCCAAATTATTTTTTATAAACTAAAACATAAATGTTTAAGAAAATTATAAAGAAAAACACTTTTTTATTTTTGTCTTAAACTAAATATTATTAATTAAGTATTTAAATGTCAAAAAATAATTTTAAACAAAATAATTCTAATAAATTTTATTTAATTTAATTTTACTTTTCTGAAAAAATTAAAAAAATTAAAGTTTAAACAATGAGTAAAATCACCAAATCTTTACCATTTTTTATAATACAAAATCTAAAAATTATTATCCTACTTTATAAGATTAAAAGTTATTAAAAATAAATTCAAATATAAAAAAATATTAAATATGTCCTTTTACATTATTTGATAATTTATTAGTTAATTTTATCAAATATTTTAAGTTATATTCTAAAACTTATCTATAATGTTGATATAGTCTCAAGTTAGTTGAGAATAGTTTTAAACATAAATAAATGTATATGTTATTGCATCCAAACATAGTGGTAGATCTTAAATTGGAATCTTAGACTATTTTGTAGATCCCATAATGCCACATAAAATTAAAGATTTCTCAAGATCTTCTTCATTTTTTTCTTTAATAGTAGATCTCATTTTGAGATCTTAAGAGAGAGAAAAAGAAAGAAATTTTATTCCCTTTTGAATAATATGCAGATCTTAAAGGATTTTCTACAAAAACTCATTCTCCATGTTGAAAATCTCTTCAACTCTTTTATTGATAGATCTAGTGAAGATCAGATTTTAAGCTCAAGATCTTGCAGTAAAGAACTAAACCTTCCCTTGGTACACAGCAAGTGGTTCTATGATATGAAAGAAAATTCTAAAAGCAATAATTTGATTAGTGATATACACAAGTATCTGCACATTATGCAATGAGTTATTACGACGGAAAGTTCAATGTAGCAACATATATAACATGTGAAGAGAAATATTAACTATAAATCAGAGTGTGGACTGCTGATTTTGCCATTACTCCATCATGAATCCGAATTCTGTCAGCACTAATATTCAAAATTCTGAATATAGGAAAGTAGTATAAAGTATACATTTCAAATGATTATAGGAAAATACTAGTACCTCATAAAGAATACTTTTCAAATTATTAAAGCGAAAGCGAGATTAAGGTAGAGGTCTGAATTCGTATACCAAAAATGAGTATATAATGATATTTCCCAATAACACATTTTTTGTTCTTTTAATTTTGATGCAGAAGTAACCAAACACAAAGAAAGTGGTGTCCTTCAAGTCTAATACTACACATTCAACATGATTAGAGTTTCACCAAAATCGGATTAAATATTTGAAAAGGCTCTGCTCACATGGCTCATTCCGTTTGGCATGATCTACGAATGATGCTCGCTGCTTCTATATCAACTAATAAAAACATTCAAAATACAAAATCCATCCAAAATATAACAAATGAAAAGGGAAGAGCTTATCCACGTGATATTCAATCTAAGACAAAAGCACTACTTGAACGAACATGATCATCACATGGTCACACTATACCTTTACACCCTATCACTTATTAATATTTGGTATAAAAAAATCTACAAAACCAACTGATATAGCTTGTATCTGCCAGCTGATGCATGGAGGCAATGAAATTAATAGAATCAATCACTTCAGCATCATACCACTATTTCCTTGAATCACATTATTTTATTATATCTCTAAAAGCTAATAAATTAGTCTTTCCTCTTGGCTTTTGTTTCTACCTTATCAGGTATGCATGATGACCAAAAAGTTGGCAAGAGAGTGCATGCAGCTTGTATCAGCAGTCCAAGTGGAAGTCCTGAAAAGTCACTTGCTGTTACCTTAATACATGATGCAAGTGCAACACCAAGGTATCCACTCACAATGAATGCCAGGGCTACACAAGACATAAGAAATGCCATTATAGAACCCTCACATCCTGGTGGACACATCTGTGCTATTAGGACACTGAATGGCAGAATCTTAAAGAAAAATAGAACCTCCAAGAATCCTGAGAAAATCACAACATAGAGCGAGTCCGGCACACCCATTTGTCGATAAAAGCCTCGCACAAACAAGAAATCTGAAATCATCAAGAATGCCATCATTGCTTGAATGGCTGATATCAGTTTCCTTGGTGGGACAGATTTGAAGTATTGATTATATATGATGCCCCATAAGAGCATTGTTGCCTGGCCAAACACCTTGGAGATACCCAATACTGATGAGTCTATTTTTAAATACTGTGTCTGGTAAAAGAACATGGTCCCAGTAAGTGTAGGAATAATGGCGTAAGATGCTGTAAACCATGATATTGAATATGTGATTTCAGGCTTTCTTAGAGCAACCAATAGCTGTGAAAGCTGTCTCCTTATTCCACCAGATGGACTCTTTGGGAGCCCAAGAGAACTCTCACGAACCGAGATGGTTATAAAAAATTGGAGGGCAAGGAGAAGGCCAAAATATAAAAACATGGATTGTGGGGAGAACCGGCCAATAAAAATGCCGCCAAGAAGGTTTCCAAGGACTCCTCCTGCAGAGGAAGCTATCCAAACAAATGATTGGAGGTTGCCTGAGGAGGATGGTTGCGGGTGCTTGGTTGAGGAAGGAGTTTGCTTAGCCATCTCTGCAACAATGGCATCATTTGCAACCTCAGCTATTGAAGCACCTAGATTACTAAGAAGGAGGTATATTGAGATAGTGAAAATAGACATGTTTGATGGAGAGATTGCTATGACCAGCCATGACAGTGCCTGCAAGAAAGCTGCAAAGACAGATTCAAGGAAATATTTTAAGAATTAGTTATATCAACGCAGAAATTAGAAATGCAATAAAACTATGAACATTGGTATCATGAACCAATTATCTCATAGGCTTAACCTAATAGGTGAAGGCTAATGAGTGTTTTTATATTATATCTCCAATATGTCCTTTCACATAAGTGCCCTATGGCTTGAAGCTCGTATAGTGCAGAAGCTCACCTACCTTGTGCTATAATTCAAATTTTTATCAGAAGAGAATGGGGAGAGACAAGGATTGAACTCTAGACCACTTGGTCACAGAGGCTTCGATACCATGTCATAAAACAACTACCCAAAAGCTTAAGTTACTAAGTGAAAACAGCTGAATGGTTTTATATTATATCTTTAACAGCTAGAATGATTTTAAATTTCATAAAAGATGCGATTCTCTTTAAAGATTTAGTTGATGACTTTTGCTCAATATAATTAAAAAATATCAAGTTCCAAGAATGAGTTTGCTTGCCAAAAAAAAATGCCATAAAGCAGCTCTTATAGATGAGAACTAGAATGAAAAAACTTCCATACCAATTCCAATGTTAGAACCAAGAAATTTAGTAGGAAATTTCAACCCAAAAAAGAAGGGATTTTCCTTAATATAATCGAAGATTATCAAGATCCAAGAATGAGGCTGCTTGCACAAAATTGAAAAATGCCATAATATTATAAGCTGTTCTTACAGATGAGAACTTGAATGGAGAAACTTCAATACTAATTCCAACTTTTGTAACCAAGAATTCATGGAGGAAACTTCCACCAAGAAAAAGAGGTAGAAATTCATGAAAAGTCAAGCCAAGCAAAATGTTGGACCCAGAGGTCACCGTTTCATGCTGTCTTTAATCAAATCATACAATTGGTTAGCTACTTGCCCCTACATGAGGTGAGCAACCAATATCATTCATCAATTCCCTTTAGATCAATATTTTGACTAGGACTGGCATATTAGGGTTTCTTGCTAATTAGAGAGGAGATGGAATAGCTTATAAGTAAAAGGAACAAGATTTTTAGACCAACGAGGATAGAAATAATCATGAAGTTCCACTATGTACGTTGCACTATGTTCCAAAGTCCAATAGACATGGAAGGAGTAGGTTTAGTTACATCAATCTTTTATGTTAAATGAAACGGATGATGTACAGGTACCAACTGGAGTGCATCATAACTCATAAGGATATATAATTATGTATAGACAATAATTGAATGAAATAAAATAAAGCAGTAGATTCAAGTCTCAGATGACAATGATAAGTTCACAATCCTAATTCACATATTTTTAGGTACAACAGATGAATCAGAATAAACTGACAATGGGACTCCAGTTAGCAGTTATTTCAGTAACGCCAGCAACGCTTCAAATAAACAAATTCAGAATGAAGAGACTAAAGTGCAGTAAAACACATATTTGGGTTTTTCACTCTTTGTTTCTAATTTTGTTTAGGAGTGATGACTGGCCAAAATCCTGGAGATCCCTGCCTTAGGCTTGATACAAGGAAAAATAGATAATATATTACCACTTTGCCAGCTATAATTTAACGAATTTAAAGAATCTATAGACAGAAAACATGGGACTTAAGAGATTATTACATCAAATAGTTTCCAACAAAAGCAAAAAGAAGTAAGATACTATCTCATTATTTTCAAGTCCAGAATCTCAATCCTACTTTTTCTTCATTCCTTTTTCTTTATGCTTTTCTTTTTCCATTTAAAGCATCCCACACTGAAGAAGCAACTTCTTTTACTCACAGTTATACACACAAAGGATCAATTCATTCATTCATCAATTCTCTTATCCAATTCGAATAAGGAACAACAAATTCTCAATTTCCATATCCCCACATCACGGAACCAACAACTAACTGTCGGAATGTTGCAAAAGTGTGCAACTTGGCTCTAACATGATCAAATCAGAGAGAGAAAGCAAAAGGGCACATAGAGAAAGCAGAAAGAGTGAAGATTAGCGTACCTCCCAGGGCGATGTAGGGAACTCGGTGCTGGCCAGAGATGTAGACAGAGTCAGAAACGAGGCCATAGAGGGGCTTCCCAACCATTGGAAGATTAGCGGAACTCTGAAGAATTTGAAGAATGGAAGGATCCACATTGAGACCATCTTTGAGGTAGAAACTCACTACCAACCATGGAAAACACCTGAATCCTTGTACCCAATACCCCAAACCCAGAACTTTCTTCGTCAATTTCCCACCACCGCCACCGTCTGATGCCACCATTTTTTGTTTCACTTTCGTAACCGTTAAGGAAGAGAGAGAAAGTATATGTGTCTAGTTTGAGACCAAGCAGAGTTTTAATTTTTAACAAAGGAAAGTTGCAAAGAGTTTCGGGCTTTTTAAGGAAAAAAGCAAAATCAGGTGCTGTTCTATGATCTGTGTTTTCCCAATGACTAAGATTTGCACTCATAAGTGACATTTGTTGTTACTGTCTTTGAAGTTTGAACCACATTGTTTTGTTAATGGGTGACACGTGCTGCCATTCTGTGCTCTCACTTTTCCTTCTTTTCTTGTTGCATTGCATCCCTTTAACTTTTTTTCTTTCTACAAAACAAATAATTTTTTGCAGTACAAAGTAGTTATTGTTAAATATATTGGTTAATTTCTGTCAAGACGGTGAACACAAATGAAATAAGTATTTTTTAATATAATTTATTTTATTCTCAAAAAAACCGTAAATTATTTGATTAACAAACATAAATCATAATCATTTGTGTGAAGGTAAATAGATTTATATTTACATGTGTATTTTGTTTTTCGCAGCTGTTCTTTCATAATAATCCTTGTTCCTGTCACAATCAGATTCTCTGGAATATTCCTGTAGGTAGATCTGATCTGGGACGATTCTTTTTATTTTCTTTTCATTTTTGGTTATGCATACGTCACACTGAAAGGTATGCCAGCAAGTTTCTGTACGTGGAAGCTCTGTAATTTTTTTTACACAATTTTTATTATTAAATTAAATTTATGTGAATATTATTAAAAAATCAATATATATTTTAGTAAACTCATAAAATTTTATTTAATAAAAAAGATGCATCACTTTCATTGTTGTGTACAATGGAAAAAATCATAATTTTTGTGTTAATAAAACAAGCAGAGATCTCCAAAGATGTGTCCCACCAATTTTGGACTCGGAAGTTAGAGAACAGTGTGGCTTTTTTACCAATTTAGTATAACTTTCATAAGTATTAAATTAGTATAGTTTTTTTTAAAAAAATTGTTAATATAAAATAAGTAATACTTTATAAGTCAGGCACGTAGGGGCTTCAAAAAATGTGGCATTTAGGTTTGTGACAGTATATAACCGTCAAAAACTATTATTATAGACTACCACAAATTACACACATGAAATACAACTTATCTTACATTCGTAAATAAAAAATAAATAAAAATTACACTATACCGAAACTGTGCTCCGAATTATTTGTAAATTGGCCATAATCGGGGGCTAATTCATATGCTACTTTAATTTTTGTCATTCTCATCCTTGTCATGATATTATATATTTTGAACTGCTTTTGCTAAATAAAGAATCTGATATCATAGTATACAAACAAAGGGGAACATGATATCGTCGTTATGCACACGCTATCCTTTTAAATGAGGAGATAATTGAATTATTCCTTTCATTTGATTACACAAATGTCAAATAAAAATACGAAGTTATAACGTTTGTGCACCATGATAATTAGTTTTCATACGAAAGAACCATGATAATAATAATAAATAAAAAAAGGATTGTGCACCACGTAATACTCATCATGAAAAAGGTAAAAACAACTATTGTTTTATCTTCACCATAAAAATTTAATTGATTATTTTCCACCATGAATCTAATCCATCTACAAACCAATACGTGATGGACTAATTAAAAACATCTATTACCGACTCACAGACTAATCGCAATATGTATGGCGAAGTCCCAGCCATTCTAATCATCATACTATTCAGTATCCTTAAAGAAACTAAGAACTAACCGCAAAAAGACATTGATTTTTAGAACAAGGATGACACCTAAATTAATAGACTAAAAATCTATAAAAGGAGGCACAATACTTCATAAGAGGTCCACCAGGCACCAGTCCAAACAGAAGACCACCAAGTTTAGTATATCAAGCACAGGAATCTCAAATAACTAAAAGAAATTCCATAAAGTAATTTTCCCTATGATCCCAGAAATATTTCACTGTGGAAGAAAAGATTTGACCAGAGGATAGGCAAAAAGAGTGTTACAAATGTCAAACCAACTCAGCAGTTCCAAGTGATACAGTAATTAACCAGAAAACTCAACTAAGAAAAAACTAATTCAAATAGATTATTCAACAATTGGTTCTTAACCCCTTAAATCTGCTTCGTGCCTTTATAATTTTCTTCCAACAGTCATTTGCCACACGTATGGCAACTTAAAAACATATTGGAAATTAAGAATTGTGATCTCAACCAACAATCAAAATCCTACTCCATGACTGCAACTCCTCCAGCAGCTTTTATTTTTTCTATTATTTCATTTGCCTCCTCTTTTGTGACTCCTTGTTTTAGCACTACTGGAACCTTTTCTACAAGATCTTTGGCCTCTTTCAATCCTAGGTTAGTAAATGCTCTTACCTCCTTAATCACCTTGATCTTTGCGGCAGCATCAAATTTCTCCAACTTCACATCAAAAGCTGTTTTCTCTGCCTTTTTCTCCTCAACCTTCGGTCCAGCAGCACCACCTTCTGTACCCATGTCCATGCCATCTGTGGAAATTGGCTGCAACTTTGGAAGTTTTAATCTTTCTGACAAAGTAGGCATAATTTGACCACGTTCTTCTTCCGATAGTGCTCCAATTTGTTCTGCAAGCTGAACGATTTTTTCTGAGGGTGGAGGTCTGGGGCCATAGGGATCATAGAATTGAGGAATTTTGTACTTTATTGGCTTAGCCTGAGGATCTTTAGGAACAGAATCAGTCTGTAAGGCACGAGATTGCAAAGGCCCACGTGTATGCGGACAAAGGAGACGGAAAATTAATCTGGAAAGGGGCATAAACCTCATCTCTTTGTTCAATCAAAATAGTGACTCATGAAATCAAGAGGTTGAAAAAAGATGCTCTTTCAACAAACTAGTAGCACCACCCCTGAAAAAAATTCCCAACATGCTAAGGTTGAGCTGCATACCACATGACATATAACATACATGATAACAAATACAACTTTAGATATTTATCCGCATTCTCACCCCAGTCTCTTCGAACAGAGATCACCACAAAAGAAGGCAGAAAATGCTAAACACATAAAACATCAACTTCTAACACTTCCAATTTCAATAACAGCAATGTTATGTACACACTCAGTACACCCATATTTCTCTATCTCTCTTCCTGTTACATCATATTATCACCAATCATACCTAAACTTGTCTCTCTTTATCTGTCTAAGTGTCAATTACTAATTAGCATTTGGGTGTCTACTCATCATTTTCCTTCCAATAAACATCATAAAATCAAGGAATTGGGAAGCTATCTAAACTAGAATCCAGATATTCCCGCAGAATATCTCAAAACACTCTTGTTACAATCCAAATCAAAACATCAAATGCTCATCTCATATTTTTCTGCCCCAGATACTGAAATATGCATATTTCACAATTCATACACAACAAAACAGGAACCATAATTGAATCACAACAAACTCCCAACTAAACAAAAAAGCTAGTAAGCAAATTGAACTTAATGGTAGCCAATAGAACGAAACACAAAACACTTTATAAATTTGATACTCCAGCAATCTACAAAGGAGAAAAAGGGGGTGCAAGGCCATTCCATTTAGAGGATTAACTCAAATTTGCAAGTTGATAGTATATGAATTGGAATTTTTCATGGCGCTGAGAAAAACCACTTAACAACAATAGTGAGGGTGATTAGCTAGTTGAATTTGTCGGTTCTATCTATCTAATGAAACAGAGCATTTCCTTCGATTGAAAAGAAAAAAACGAAAGAAAGAAACAAGCATGCGTTACCACCAGCACGAAGTGAGTGTTGTTGGACTTGAAATTTTCGCTAACTGGTGAGGTGAAATGGTGAACGAAGAAGGGAAAATGTGGAATTAGGGATTGCGGTGCTGCGAGTGAACGAAGCAGATTGTGGATGTGGGCATGCAACTTTGGGCCAGGTTAACCCATCAAAATATTTCAACGGACTCTGTTTAAATTTAATATAAATATAAAAAAAAAAACTGACCAAATATAAATATAAAATTATAGTATGTAAAAAGTGTGACAAGTATGTTATGTGTATAACTTAATAACAAATAGATTCCTACAACTTAATATCAAATTGATATTGAATATTATATTTTAATGACAAAATGGTCTTAGAAACTTCATTGTCATATCTAATTGTTATACTTTTTTCACACATTCAGGACTAAATCATAATTGGCATTCTTTCAAATATTAAATTGTCCTTAGGATTTTGCCTCGGTCAATGTCAAGCCAAAGATTCTCTAGCTTAGGTTGAGCCAACGTTGCCTTGATCAAGGCCAAAATGCCCTGGTCGAGGCAGAGTTGAAGATGTCATGGTATAGGTCGAGTTGAAAATTACCTAGCCAAAATTGAAGTGAAGATACTCTAACAATGGTCAAAGTGAAGATACTTTGGCTAAGACCTAGTTGAAGACACTCTAGTTGAGACTAAGTTGATGTTTTAGTCGATCGAGACTGAGCTAAAGATGATTTGACTAAGGCTAAGTTAAAAATACTTTAGTCCGAATTGAGTTGAAATTACTCTAAGCGAGGTCAAGTTGAAACTCTTCTAGTTAAGGAATAAGGATAAGTTAAAATTGTTTTAGTCGAATCCACATTAAACATATTATTTTCATTTTACATTTGAAAAAAATTGAAATAGTTAGGACTTATGGGTTAATCCTCCTTAAGCCCTAGTCTAGACCCGATATTAAGTGTTGTGTTGTAAAAGATATATATGTGATCTAGATCTACATAGAAGAAAGAGAAAAAAATGAGATAAAAGATAGGTGAATGCATCATATAATATATGAATGCAATTATTTAACTTTACAATTAACATTTTTTTCAAATGTTATTTAGAATAAATATATATATATATACACACATTTGGTGGAAAAAATAGAATAAAAAAATATAGTGAAAAATGTTTCTTTTTGTAAGCATTTTAGTGAAAAGTATTAGCAATACTTTTAAATAAATTAAGAGAATAAAAATATAAAGGGGAAAGGAAAAAAAATACTCTAAGTAATGATAAATACCACACGGACTATATTGGATTCCAATAAAAAATTTTCAAAAATATTTTTAGATAAGAGGAACAAGAAATAAAGAACTAAAAATAGAAAATCATAACAACTTAAACATATGATTTGATATTTTAGGTTTTAAAAATGAAAAGGATATATTACTTTTGGAAATAATTTTTAAACACTACACTTGTCAATTTTCTTTTATTTCTTATTTATATGAAAAAAGAAAATAATTTTCAAGAATAAGCATCTTTCACAAAAATTGTTCGACAAGTTGAGAATATTCTTCTAACAAAAAAGTTGTACACAAAGATAAAATAACTATATAAATTATATTTGACAAGACATGTTAATTAAATTTTAATTTTTTATTAGTTGAAAATTTTGTTTTATTATTTGATAAATTTTTTTTAATAACTTCAAGAGTTTATTTGAAGTAATATTTTTTAAATTAGTTTATTTTAAAAAATTAATAACTTTTATATTTTTTTATTTTTATCCTCAATATATTTATTCAATTTTCTACTTATCTTTTTTAAAATAAATAATAATTTTATTATTTTTCTATCATTTTATATTTTTCAACTACTTAAACAACTAATTTTATTGAACACTTATAATTTAATTAATTAATTTATCAATTTTTAACTAACTTTTAGATAATTTTGTGTAACGTAGGCATGAATAAATGTGTAACAACAACATCCCTCACATTCATCAGCCAAGGTTTATTTTAATCGTTTACAAAGTTATTACATCACATTGTTCGATATTGATTAACAAAATTCCATTTACTCAAACAGAAACATATATAACAAAGTAATTAAACAAGTCAAGCATACAATAATGTCCTCTAAGGTCTAGGTGTGCCCTCGACATAGTGTGTAGCACATCATTGTAAATTTTGTTCACTTTTCCCATACTTATCTTCTTTTGTCGTCAATTTCCAAATGAAAGCTGAAAAAAAATAAGAATTAAAGATATTCTTACAGTCCAATGATGATAATAGGTTGAAGGGGAAATTGATAAGCTTTCACTCGAGGAGGCTGGCTTTTGGAATTGTGTTAGCGTTCACCAGAAAAGGTTTCTTTAAAAGATTTGTCACCAATAGAAAAGGTTTGGGGCATTATTAAAATTTGTTTTCAGTTCTCTTCTGAGGCTGAGTGAATATTCAATGTAATGCCTTGATGATGCAAACATCCATAAAGCTTCTTTTTCTTCTTCATCAAAATCTATCTTTCTGTGTATCTTTCTAGTATCTATATATCTATATATTATGTATAAAAAAAATCTATATATCTATATATAAAATAGATTAGCCGTGGTTTTAAGTTCCTAATGAAATGTAATTGGCCACTCTGCAGGTTTGTCAATGTGTTCGTTATGATTTATGAATTGCCTGAAATAAGTTATGTTGTGACTTACCCTTTCTCACTTTTTCAGGGTTATTTCAAATATCCAGACTAATTTGCTCTTCTAATTTTTCATTTTTATTCTACTGAGGTAATTGAAAATGTCATAACAAAGAGTCAAAGGACAAATCATTTAGTGATATAGATACTAATTGTTTCAAGAGAGATCTTTGTGTTTTGGGACCACTTTCATTCTAAGAAACATTATAAGTTACAATTCTTAATTTTGAAAAGAAGAGTCTATCTAAACGATTTCTGTTTTTTCCTTTTACCTACAAATCATAATAAATTTCCTTTTATTGCAAAATTGTCCTAATATAGCTTGCTTATTCTTTGAAAATCTGTTATATTGTCGTTAAGTATAAATTCTGTTTATGCTTACTCTAGCTTTTATAATATGTTAATTTGTGCATGCTTGTCTCTATGAAGTCAGGACACTGCATTTCGATACCTGTGGAACTGCATAGAGTACTTGGATAAGGTACACACGTTTGGTTTCTTCCCACTCAGTTGGATCTTTCCAGCACAGAAATGAACTGCTTAGTAGTTTGGTTTCCTCTTTGTGTTTTTAAGGCAGTTCGCATTATCCTGGGAACTGATAATGATCCAGGTCAAGCAATAGCAGAAGAGCTGGCACGGCGCCTTGGAAGGTTATATATCTTGTCATTTATTTCCATGTTAAACAGTGTCTAAGTACCAAATATATCCTGTTAGTAATCAAGGTTCAAGACACATATTCATGGTATCTCAAAATGTATTAGGTTCATGCATGCAAAGGTGTCCATATCTAACTAATAAATCAAAATGCTAACCAAATCTGGCACTCTAATAATGGTTCAGAAAGTTTATTGGATCTAACGGAACTAAGAATAGGTTATGCATTGTGTTCTTTTCCAGCACTTGAGGCTTGTGAAATAATAAATGTTCACTTTTGCTTTACTTTTTCAATTGTGACATGTACTTGGCATTTGTTTACTTATTTTCCTTCCTTTTTTTTCTTCTGACATCTGGTGTTGGAGAGTACTCTGGCCAAAGAAAGATGAATTCGGCTCTTTCAAAGATGCAAATGAGGTATAATTCTGGTTCTTTTATATTATTCATATTATCTTCCCTCCGTAGGGTAACTGAAAAAATTCAGTTCACTAATGGATTTTGGAGCTTCTAAAAAAATTACCTTTTTCAGGCTCAGTTAGTGACATGACCAATGTTACTAACATAATCTTTAACACTCTTTTAAATAGACTTTTTACTTAGTATTAGTTAATATTTATTGAAAATGTAAAATTTGGTAGGTCTCATTTGAATTAAACTCATTTATGATTTTGTAGTTTTTAATTAATTTTAACTACTTTTTCTGTTTCATTATAATTATTGTATAAGAAAAAAATTATTTAAAATAATTATTATTTTAGTTTTTTAATATAATATTACTTACTTTTTTCCATTTATATCTCTTATAATATTAATGATAAACTACTAAATTTATAAATATATTAATGATGACATAAGGTTAATTTTGTAAAATTATTATTATTCTATTTTATCTATTTGTTATTTTTTATTTGACTGTGTAAAATAATTTAAGACAACAATTATTTTAGAATGGAAGGAGTAATAAAAATGGTGTATTGGAAGTAGTGAGCTGCTAGTAGTGCTCGACATGACATACTATTATGTTTGTATTTGTATTTTACACCTTTCAAATGCAACAAAATACCATAACGATATTTCAACCATGGTTTATGAGCCTAGGTTCTCAAATACATGGGAGCTGATGCTTTGAAGAAAATAGTTGAGAATGCAGAGCCATATACAAATGCCAACTAGGTCATTTCATCTATGAAAATGGATATAGATTTCAGTGCTCATGATGAAAACCATGCATATGCCTGGACTACTACAAAAATTTAGTCATACCAGGAAATGTAAAAAAAAATTTAGTGTGACCATATTCGGATTATTTTTAATTAAATTTGGTATCGAGACATATGATATATATGGTGGCTAAATTTTAGTTTGGTCTGTGCCAGTATTTCAAGTGTGTGGACTGTGTGTTATGGGATTTTAATTGGGTTCTTAAAGGATCAGAAATGAAATACTTTTGACTATATATGGGCCTTCAGAATAGCATCTTAATCAAACGATTATTTGCAAGTGTTTCTGCCATTCATGATTAGTTATATGATTACTTTGAGAAAGACAAGATGGAGTCAAAATTTTAAGTTAGTGTAATAACAATATGTAAAAGGCATTGGTTTCAAGAAATGTTTTTATTGGAATAAAAAAATTACAATTGTTCATGATTTTTTTTATATTTTTCTATGATTTATACAATAAATATTTTTTCTTTTAATTTTTTAATCAATATCCTAAGGGTAATAAAATCTTATATAAAATTAATTAAGAATAGTTGCTGATGACAATTAAGATGGGATACATGATAATTTAATAGAATGACCGGAGCAATGTTTATGAAGTTGTCCATTAAAAGGAGTATTAATTATAAAAAAAAAAATCTAATAAAGGGACTATGGAAATGGAAGTTCATGCTTTGGTCACTGCAGTGGATGGAGAAGGGTGGCCGGATGGAGCTAGAATAAGGGACGAATCTAGAGGGGGACAAGGTCGAGTCCCCATTTCCATGTAACTTTATATATATATATATATATATATATATATATATATATATATGATGTTATGAAATAATGGTTAAGGTTAATTAGTGTAAATTTGTGTAAAATTAGTTGTTTTTTAAAAAATTATTATTTATTAAAAATTAAACATTTAAACAATTATAAAAGAAGAAAAAAAAAGTTTTCAGCCCCCTTTTTGTAAGGTTTCTATATCGGTCTCACTAGAATGTTTTGCTAGACATATGTTAGGCAGCCCCACTCTAGTATATTTGTGCTAGGGCCTTGCATTGGCACTCCTTACTCATCAAATGCTCTCTCTCTTTAATAATATAGTATTTTTTTATATGTAGAAATTAAAAACGAATATTATGAGATTCATAATAACTTCCACAATTCACTCAATCAACTAAATTATATCGCTTAATATATGCATTATATTATTATAAGTAAAGAGCAAACAACAATAACTACAAGATTAACAATTTTTTTAAAATAATAGTCAGGTGATATTTGAGCTTATGAGTGTAAACAAGATTAGTAGAATACTAACATTGCCTTGACTTGAAAAAAAATTGTTTGAGAATTTGATTAATCTATTTAAACAAGTTAAATTTAAATTTTGAATTTGATTATTCATTTAAAAAACTTGAAGTTGAGTTATTCAATATTTTTTAACTCTATAAGTTTTTGCTATAAATTTATTATTTAACATATAACATGATGTTAGTAGGTGATGTAAAAATAGAAAAAAAATTATAGACAAAAAATAACTTTTTAATTCTTATATCTTTTTTTTAAGTTTTAGTTATTATTTTTTATTTATTTTAGTTGTTGTCATTAATTTATTCCATTAAGCATAATGATGATGACATTACCATGATATCATAATCATGATGTGTCAAGTCAGCAATGCCATTATATGATGTTATTAAAGACTAAATTCAAAATGTGACATATTTGTCAGAACTATAAATAGAAAGAATATAATATGTTATCATTCTTAAAAAATTGGTAAAATTCGAATTTTGTTCTTGTAAAATTTTCTCTCATAAAATTATAATATCACATGTTGATTCGTTCTGGTAAATCCAAACCAATGTGAGGGTTTCTGGAGATTAAAATAATCACAAATTGCCAAAAAGTGGCCACAAATTGCATAGTAAATTTTTTTTAAAAATGTAATTTTTGTTTGTGATTTTTTTATATTTTGTGGTGATTTTTCTACCATTTATGATAATTTTTAATCTCACATTTAAAACCTCGACATTCTAATTTACGAAGATGAAAAATAAACAACTTTTTTTACATTAATGAAATATAAACATTACCAATTCAATAACAACTAAAAACATATTTTAGTCAAATAAAAATTTATATATTTGTTGGGACAAAAATAAAAAAAACTAACATATTTACATGAACTAAAATTAGGTGACATATTTTAAAAAATTTAAAACAAAAAATAACATAATTGCATGAACTAAAATAAAATGTGAGATATTTATAGAGACTAAAAATAAAATAAAAAATTACATATTTACAATAGCTAAAAAGAAACAAAAAAAAATGTATAACAAAAAAACGTAAAAAAAACTTGATAATAATCCCTTGATACATCAATATTTTATAGATCCCTTTTTTTTGTCACTCTTTAACTTGTTTGGCTTCCAAAAGTCGAAAACCCACTTTCTTCCCCAAAACGAAAACTATAAGAGAACTCTTCCATGGCTTACACCAATTCTAAAATTCTTCATCTGATATATGAATCTCTTTATATCGTTTCAAATCCACCTTAGAAATAGGAGGATGAATTTCTTCTTTAGTTCTTTAGGGACTCCAAAGCATCGTCCATCAACTGAAAAAGGAAAAGGTCCTTCCCTAAAAAACAATTTATCTTTATGGGGGACTTATATCAGCATCACCACTACTTTTACCCACTTCCATCATCAACGAATCATTTACTACATATTTCTTTTTCTTTTGTAGCCTCTTTTGAAATACTAGTAGAGGTTTCGCTCACCATAACTTTTTATATATTTTTCTTTAAGAGTTTCAGTGCTTAATATCATTCAATTATTAATTATTGTTCAAATTATTTTAAGATAATTATTTTAAAAGATAATAAATTTATCATATATATTGAGTTATAATTGAAAGATTTTGTAAACTTTTTTACATTATTATTGTATAGCATATTTTTTTTCTTTTTGTAACATGTCACTCATTACTTTTAATCTTTGGACATTTTTTATTTTTAGTTCTTGCAAATATATTTTCTTTTATTATTTCCAGTCCTTAAAATATGTTATATTTTTTTATATTTATTTTAGTCTTAAAAAATATGCCACTTTTCTAACCCGTGGTGATATTATTATTATGATATGACATTTTTTATGACAATCATTTGTTGCTAAAACATTTTTTATGATACTGACAAAATTATTAGATTATTATTTAACCTTATACGAGGATGATATCATCATAGTTAATCATGTAAGCATTTAATGTAATTCATTACCCCTATATTTGGTTGGATGGAAAGAAAATAAAAAAGGAAAGAAAATTTTAAAACTTGAATTGAAAAGAAAATAGAAGATAAGAAAAATTTAAATTTCTGTATCTAAAAAATATTTTTTTTTAAATAAATAAAAGGAAATATTTTGTTAATAGTGTTTTTTTTCTCTCTATTTTCTTTTGTTTTGTTTTCTCTCCTACCAAACTAATCTAAAGGATAGAAACAAAAGTAAAAAAAAAAATATAAGGGTTAAATTAAAAAAAATTACAGCAACAAATGGTTAAGTTTTTTTTTTTTTTTAAATATATTCGGACGTGTTTACTCTGCCTTTGTCTCACCTACCTTTTACCAAGAAAATACTTATTGGGCCGGGTCCTAAAGGATAAGACGATAGCCCACCATCCTTTATTTTACATTCGAAATCTGAAAGACTGAAACAAACGCATTCAAGTTTTTGAAATCACTGTCTTCGAGTCTCTTTAACGACGAAAAATTCGACCGTTGCAACTTGCAATTCTCTCGCTATTCAGAAATTTGCCGCTTCTTCTCTTTCACTTCTTCCAAATTCAAATTCTTCACTCACTCACGCACGCTTTTCTCTGAATTTCACGATGCGCAAGTCCAGAAAAGCAGAACCCTCAATCGACGTCGTTTCTTCGGAACGCAGAAACTGGAGCAACATCTTCAAATCGCTGGTTCAGATGGTGCGCAGCCAGCAGAACCAGCTTCATTCCTTCGCGAGCCGCCACAAGTTTATCGACGACCACCTTCGAATGCAGCACGAAGGGTGGGTCTCCGATGTTCGATGTCACAAAGATCAAATTTCTCAGGTAATTATTGTTCTTTTCTCTCTTTTAGGGTTTCCCTAAAATTTAAAATAAATAAGGTGGGTTTATTTTTGTACTTATTTTATTAATGTTTCCTTTGCCATTGTTTGTGTAGATGAATGGGATGTTGACGTCTGAGGAGAAGAAACTGTCGCTCGAGGCGGCAAAGGCGGATTTTGCGCTGGGTGTGAAGCACAGAGAGGCTGCTATGTTAAAATGGATTTTGGGTCAGTCATTTTTCTTTGATTTCTTGTAAAAAGTTTTAATTTGGTCCTAATTTTAGGGGGAAAAAATGTTTGGTTTTGGTTCTTGGTGTTAGATTCTGAATTTGATGTTTTATTCCTGAATGTTTTGTCTTCAAGGAGTAGAGAGTTGATTTTGTTGTTTTTTCTATCAAGGAAGGAGATTGGAGTGAACTTTTTGTTATGTATAGTTTCTTGATATGTTGTAGATTTTTGTTATTTGAAGTGTCTGAGTTGAGTTTTGGGGGACACTAGAGAACATGCATTCTCTTTGACCCCAGACTGGAATTATTTGCATAGGAGAAAAGTTACATTAATAATTTCTTGAATGTGAAATTTTTTATCTGATATGTGACTGGAAGAAATGGCTAATAAGGTGAATTTCTACTGTCAATCTTGGAAAAGGTCCTGGATGTAACATGGTACATGATACTTAGATTGGGATTATTTGCATTTCCCTGATGTAAATAACTTTACATGACTGCAAGAGTTTGCTTAGGTGGTTAATTATGGATTGGAGAACCCATTTTGAAAGTTCCTGGTCCTGGATGATGAATCTCTCCTAGCATGCTATGGATATTTTTTAGTTTCATTTTTTGGATAAGATGCTTTAAATTATTAAAATCTTTTATTTTTTCTACTCAAGGGAAAGTATTGTCAATTGTTGAAATATAGGGGTTTGAATTGTTATTTGAAATTGTTCTAATTGCATTTATTGACTTGTATTCATTTATCTTTTGATTGCAGAGCATACAGAGGATGAGTTGGCGGATTTTAAAGCATGGTTTGAAATCCTTTCTCGTAAATCCTCTAATGGAGAAGTATGTTATTTGTTGTCAGCCTTGCATATTTGTTGAGTTTTTTTTATTATATTTCTTATGCTTTACATTATGCTGAGCGGTCACTTTTAACAGGATCAAGGAACAGCATCTAAGGATACTGACTTGAAGAAGAAAGGAAGCACGAACAGAGGGAACAAGCCCACTAGGAATACTGCAGAAAAAGAGAAGTATTCCAGTGAAATCAAAGATGAGTTTAGTAGGTTAAAAGGTGAGTATGATAAGCTTGCTTTAGAAAAATATTCAGAGGTGACGGCACTCTTGGCAGAAAAGAAATTTGTGTGGAATCAATATAATATAATGGAGAATGATTATGCTGATAAATTAAGGACTAAAGAAGCTGAAGTAGAAAAAGCAAATGAAAAGATAAAGGTACTTGTTTCTAGCATGGAGCAGCTACAATCTGAAAAATATGAAAAGGATAGTAAAATATCAGAATTACAAAGTAAAATGGCTGAGATGGAAGCTGAGACAAAAAGATTAAACAAAGAAATATCTGGACTTTCAGTGGAGTTGGAATCTTTAAGGAAGTTCAGGAACAACCAAGTTACACCACCTGTTTTAAATCGTTGCACGGAAGGAACTAAAGCACCTGAGTTGGGAGTTGTTAAGAGCAACGGGAGTAGAAGAAATATGATTACCAAAAAAGAAATATGTACTCTCGATGCACCAGTTCCAACCAAATCCTCTGAAAAGGTATGGCCTGCTCTTTTACTAATTGCTTATCTTCCTATGTTGTCTAGTTAACTTTGTCTGCTTTGTATTATTCATGTTCTTTGCTGGCGGTATCATTGGTTACTGTTGGGCGTTGGCTTTCATGGATCAATACTTAAGAGTTCAGGATTTTGTTCTTGGAACATGGTGTATGTTAGTGGTAGCCTGCTTTCAAAATCCAAATGGTAGAATTTTCTACTAAAGTATGACAACATATCATATTCATTTCAATTGAAATGTGTTAAGGTCCAAGAAAAGAAATTTCTTGAATCCCTAATTCAGTACAGTGATATTCTGAACAATACTTTCACACACCAAAGATACTGAATAATGCTTCTTTATTTATTACTAAAGAATGAAAATACAATCCAAGAGATTACTCTCTTCACAAGGGATTTTTCCCTTCTCTAACATATATTCCTCTACACCATCTCATAACAGACCACAGGTTATATATATATGTCAACCTGCTGTTATCTTTTTAACTAACTAACCTCCCTTCTTATTTCTACGAGAGTACACTCTCCATATTACCGGCTTCTCACTCTTTTTATTCGTAACAAAATGTGTGTTCATAGTATGAGTTCCCCCTAACCACGATTTGTCTTTTATTGTCTGCAAATACTGTTTTCTTCTTTATTAGCAATCCATTTCTAAATTTGCAACTTCATGCATTCCACAATAATTTGTCAACCTGATAAAGTCAGTTTAGCATATTTATTGCTCATTGAGCTGCCTTACATTGGCTATCTGATACGAAATTTTAGATTTATATAAAACTTCCCATCATGATGTCATGTTCTAGCAGTGTGGATGGTATTCTCCAATATCACTTCTTGATACTTCCTGTATGTCATGTTGAGAGTGATAGTTTTAAAATTGAGAAAAAGAATGCGTTACTTATTTGTTTTTGCTTCCTGAATCTTAATGTTCAGGGGACAAAAACAAAGAGCATGAAGAGGAAAGAGGCTCCAGTTATTCCCACCTCTGAGACTCCAAAGCTATTCTCTTCCAGCTTCAAGGTTCCAAAACTGAAGTCCTCTGTAAGGGTTACCTGACTGATGACACCTTTCCGATAACTTTTAGTGTGTTACTTAGGATATGTCAGTCTTGTATGCATGGCTTTTGTATTATATGCTCCTTGTGTAAACTATGTATTATGTATGAGCTTTCTGTTAGGTATTGATTCATTCTTGCCCTTCTAATAAGAATATTTGGTGTAATGCAAGTTTGGAATAAATTCCACTTTTTAGGTAAATTAAGTAACAACCTTTAATTTGGACAAGTTCTATTCTTAAATCTTCTAACGAAACTGGTAGATTGTTAATATTGTTACCATTCTAAATTTCTAATGAAGTAAATAATTTCTAATCACCAGTGTATCAAATCGCTTAAGTTATAATAGTAATGAGTAAAGTCACCTACACAAAGACATTGCGATATTTGGGTATTTAACACTAAATTTAGTAGACTATGAAAGTTTGGATTATAAAGGAACTAAAATTAAAGACAAGTGCATAACTTTAAAAGTACGAACGTTAATTGTGGAATTTGTCGAACACTGGTACGCGTAATGAATAGGGTTATATCAATGGTGAAAATTGTTGGAGTTTAAAGTCATTGGATTCACTAATTATCCTTATTCAATTAAGTCTATGTTATCACTAGCCTAAGAATTATTTTAATGAGGGTTTAATGGCAAGTAATGAGATTAAATTACAACAAACTCCAACAATATTGAGTTCATTTTCATTATCTTTCTATTAGTTTCTCTTTTCTCAGTGAATATGAGTAGCTACTTGTTGGAGTTTGATGTAATTTAATCTCATTCTATGTGATTCATATATTATTTTTATTCAATAAAGCATTGTTAGTTTCTTTTCCATTACTAGTCCCCTTTTATATGTCAAGGGTGTCTAGTTCAATTAGTTGAATAAGGATGTGTGAGTTGTTGTAAAATTTCTAATAGTGTCTTCAATTTTCATAAGTAAAAAAGGTCTCCTTCTATATAGTGATTGAGCTTTTCTGCTTGTGCTTATCAGATTGGCTAGCTTAAGATGGAAAATTTATTGACTCGCTTAAACTAGCATAGAAAGTGTCAATTTTCCTTTGAGCTTACTCGCTTAAGCTAGCACAGAAAGATAGTAAATGCTCATAGAGGCAAGTAGCTTAAGTTGACCAATTTTTTTTTACAAGCTTAAGCTAGCACAATATTTTCATCAACCTTAAAAAATAAATCCTACAAATGTAATGGTGATGCTCCAAAAACTTTCTGAAGCAACTCCCAGAAATGAATCACTACAAAATAAACAAAAAGGACCAAGATCGCGAAAAAAAAGCAAGAAAACTAGATTTTCAACTATGAAGAGTATTTTTTCATCAGTCAACTATAAAGAGTACATTATGTGAAAAGAAAACTATCAAGAGTATTTATTAAACAAGTAACTAAATAAGACACAAACAAAGTTAAAAAACATAAGAGATACCAAATAATTACACAAAAAATACTGTTAAAAAGCAAGTGTAGGAGGCAATTATAACCTATCTATTTCAATATAAAAATAAATTTATATATATATATCATAATTTAAATTATTTATTATAAAATTAAAAATAATCTATATATTAAAAATATTAATTTATTATAAATTTAAATTATAATATGATTATAGATTTTAAAATAATTATAAATTATAGTTATATATATATATTATGTGAAACAAACAAATTTAAATATTAGTTGTCTTATGTTTCAAAATCTTCTTTCACAGGCATTTTTAATATATAGATTACAAGACTACAATATTATTATTATTATTTCTTTGAAATATAAAACTCCTCGTACAACTGATACGAGTGCACAGTTACCGCACATGTAAAACAAATTGAATCTCATAAGATTTTTTTTAATAATCTCACAAGATGTTTAAAGAATATTCATTAGTGAAAAATATTAAAATCTTGATAAATTTTGGATAAATATAAGCAATTTAATATAATTTTAATTAGAATATTAAATGTTTTTCATGCCATCCAATTGTGATATAATTAAAAAGTGTTGATTTTTGTAATAATTAATTTAAAAGTCATATATAAAATATTTTTTAATTAATTGATAATATAAAAATCTTTAAAAGGCAATCCAATCAAATTTAGTTAGAAAGTATGGCATTTAATATCAAGAATATATTATCTGTGATAAAATTTCTATATAATATTTTTTAAATAATAGACAATTCTTTAATCTCTAATTACAGGATAATAATTCTTGGTCACTACAATAATATTTAAATATGTTTACTCATTCTAGCTCACAATTATCAAATTTCTCTCTTTTCAGTTTACTAAAACATTAGATTGAATACAAATCATTATAAAAATTATTCAATATGATTATAATCCCAAAACATATCCATTTTAAACAACAAATCATTATACAAATTAACTACTAAAATTTTTTCAACAGAAAATCAAATAAAAATCATTTGGTGTAACTCATTACTACCCTACCCTACACACAACACCAATTATTTGCCGTAGACTTTCTCTTTAGGCATTACTAAAATTTGGGGTGTTAATCAAACCGAAGGATTAATTCAACAAAGTCGATAATTCGAACTAAATTTATTAAATTAGTTTGATTTTTTTTTCTGATTGATTTGGACCAAAACTAAATCAATTAAAATCAGATATTGATTCAAATATCAAATTCATATTTTTCAAATCCAAATCATCTTGAATCAAACTAATTATATATCTTTTATTATTAGTTTTTTAATGCTTAATTTACCTACATTCTTTTGAATCTTTTCATTGTATTTTAATTCTGTTTGTCTTAAGATTAAGGTTTGTGTTAAATAATTTAATTTATTTCCTTTTAATTATTAATATATAGATGAAGTTTCATAATTTAATCATGTGCTATTTTTTATAATGTAATCATTTATAAGTTAATAACATTTAAATAGTTTTTTAAACAAAACATTTAAAATGTTGTTTATATTGTATTATGACATTATTTTTTTATAATCGAAAAAAATCATGTTATTTTAATTTTTTAAAAATTATTATTTTTTAAAAATTAATCAACTAAACGAATCAATTAAAGTAAAGTAATTTGAATTTTATTTTCCCTTAAATACAACCAAATCCACCCACGAACACCTAAAGCCTTAAACGAAAACGGCAAAACCCTCTCTGCCACTTCCGCTTACAGACATCAGACACCATGAAGTCCTGTTAGAGAAACACGCAAAACAAAAAAACTCTGCAATAAAGGAACAAGAAAGAAGCATGCGTCTTCGTTATCCCCACACTCTACGTCCCTTGTTCACCTCCTTAAAACTCATCACCATGACCACTCAAACCCTCTTTCACTCTTCTCCATTCCCAAACCTCAAAAACACGTTTTTCTCTCAAAGGCGCCGTTTTCCCTCTCATAGACCCTTCTTCACCGTGTTTTGTTCCAAACCCATTTCAAGGAACCCTCCATCGCCACTCAGAACCAATGGCTACCACGGTTCCTCTCATGCCAGCATCCCTAGACCAGGTATGTTGCCCTTTACTGTTCGGGTTAGGACAACCTTAAACGTGTGTAAAGTTGCTAACTCTTTTGTGTTGCTGGTTTTGTTTTCCCAAGTTCAATTGGAGAGCCCTATGGAGAATAGTGTGGAGTTTCACTTAAATATTTTGAAAAAGAAGTTAGAGGCTATAGGAATGGAAACTGGAATGTGTGAGCCAGGGCAGTACAATCACTTGCTATGTCCAGAGGTGTGTCTTTTGCCTTTCTTCAAAGTTGAATGCTTTTTTGAACACTGGAAGGTTTTCAAGTAGGACTTGTCAACTGTGATGTTTTGATGCTTTGGAAAGTTTTGCAGTTTTGTTAGACCTTATTTGAAGGGGCAACTTTAATTTTTGTGTTGAGGGAGTAGATTATACTATTAAAAATGACAATCCCCGAAAGAGTGAATTGAAGAGTTTTTCAAACCATTGTATTTAACTTGTTTGTTTTTAATCTCCATTTTTCTCTGGGATAGTGGGACTATGTAATGAGAGTAGTTCATTCTCCTTACATGGATCAACATTTAATACATCCCCAGTGGGATTTGAACGTGATTTTTGCATTAGGTAGACGTACAGTTAATATTATTCGTTTTGTTAGTGCCTAGGTGGCGACCAGGAAGAAAGGAGCTTATCTCTTTACATTGCACCAGATGGGTATGATATTTATCATTTTTCTCATAAACTAATTTGACTCTATTTCATAGCTGATTGGACATCTACTTTGTTTTAATTTTGGCAAATTTTGAGTTTTAGGGGATCTGCTGCTTGGAATTGCTTTCGCGGAAAGTGTGGGTGGAAAGGCAGTACACAGGTTAGATATTGTCATTTTTCAGCAGGTCAGGTCCTGACTAACACCGGCAGATGTGGTATTTGGTTCACTTTTCTACCTTCTGCTGTAGGCCTTTGCTGGTAGCAATTCTGCAAGAACTCAAGTACACCCGGTTAAAAAGATAAGAAAAATTACAGAGGAGGAATTGGAACTAGAACCACTTTGTGATGAGGTTATTAAATTTTACCTTATCTAATTTTGTCCATGCGCTTTATGATTTTTGGGTGAGCTATACTAGTCATCTGAGGGGCAAATATTGCTCATGACAAAATCCTGTCCTTCTTTGGGTGAGTGTTGCTTGATTTTAGATGAATTAGTGAAATGATTTTGGTTAAAATTTAGTTTGAAGTGAAGTGGTGTATGTTTGGAAGCTTTTGTTCAAAAGAATCAAAAGAAGTTTGTATTCTTCACCCAAATTTAAAAGCTACATCAAAGTTGCCTTTTGCTAGAAACAGAGTTGGAAACATTTTCACATTTGAGATAATAGCAAAATGTGAAACCAAATGTGTGAAAAACACATTTAGTGTTTAAATGCAGTGATGCAAGAAGTATCAACTAGTTCTTAAATTGTACAAAATTTTGTGGACTTGAAATATTTCATGAGAACTTTTAATGGTATGGTTGGATTTATAAAATTAGTGTTTGTAAAAAGTTATTAAAAGGTTTAATTTTGCTAAGTTTGACACTTAGCGTCAATTGAATTTGATCCTGTCCCATTACAATTGTATATCTATTGAATATGCTAATATTTATTGCTAATTTCTGTCCCTTTTATGCTATTGAGTGCTTTATGTCTTGGCAGCAGAGTCGTTGTTTTCTCATATTGTTTCTCTTTTCTGCGTTTAGTTATGGCCTATTTGTTCTGTATATGCATGAAACTAATTATTGAAAGTAACAAACACAAAGTGGTGGGTTGTTGCTCACTATAAACAGAAATACAAACAAGCCTTTAATGATTAGAATTGATACCTGATGTGTCCTGCTTTGTATGTTTTATTTACATATAGTTAGTTTTTCAATTGTATTGATAATATTTTTTGTTCATTTCCAATCAATGTGGTGAATGCGAGTTTGTTTGCCCTGTTTCAGCTGGTTGTATACTTTTCAGAGCGCTTGATTTCAAAACAGACTCTGGAGAGAAATGGTGTCAAGCAGAGAAAGTATGAAGATCAGGTGAAGTTTACCGCTAAATTATGAGCTTAATTTGAGTGACAGAATATTTACTTTTTAAGATAATAATGATCCATTTAGTAAACAATGTAAGTTTGATGGTACTGTTATCAAGACAAAACAGATTTTACATACTTTTCAAATGATTAAAGAATTAGGGATATAATATTCTGAATAGGAATATGTATCTTCCATGTATGATAGTTCCTCTACATTAAAATTCCTTATGATTGTCTAGTTTCTTTGATTGAAAAAGAGATCTGAAAAACATTTGAGGTTGGTTTTGGTTTCATTTACGAGAAAATATCCCTTGGTGTATATGTAGTAACTTTGAATTTGATGATATGACTGATATCAGTTACACTTTCACCTGCTGGTTCATTAAAAAGGCAATGTTAAAAATGACAGTTTTATATTTAATATTACTTTTCAGTTTTCAACAACATTTATTGATTAATTAGGCAAGGATTTCCATCGATTTTTATTTAACGAACATGATACTTTGAAAGTTCAACTATTTCCAAGGGTAATATATAAGCATTTACTTTCTTAATGTTGCTATTGTTCTATTCTCACTCTTTTGTTTTACACGTGACTGAACTGTTACTGACTGTTTCTGTGACATGTTTGGTAGATTGTGATTGCATTCCCGTATCGTCAAAATGGAGGGCTTATTAGTTGCAAGTATCGAGACATCAATAAAATGTTTTGGCAGGTATAGCAATTACTGATGTTGCTGAGAATTAATTAGTATTGAAAGTTAAAACAACAGTGATGGAAAACATCTTTACTTATTTTGGTGAGCATAATTAAAATAACATCTCTCCTACTAATTATGTGAACATGGAAGTTTTTTGTGTAGATTATTAGTGTTGGTGCCTTTTAGTTATAGGCATGTGCACTGAGCTCTTCCTCTTACGGTCTTGTTACCTCAATTTATGTATTTAAATTCAGATACTGCCTTATGGGAGATTCTAAGTAATTTTGATTAATGCCTCCACCATCTTTGTTTCCACATTCTCTCCCTCTCTCTTCCTCTCTTTTTTGGATTAAGAGCTTCACAGTTAGTGGTAGTTGGTGAGACATAACTGATGCACAACACAATGGGAAAGCAATTTATGGCCTGGTAACAGTCAAATAGTTCAGTTTTCCCAATGGTTTCCTGTATCTTTATGGATAAATATTAGTAATGATGGATGGTGGATGCGGACTATTGTAGAACCACAAAAGCATGGTGGCTGTAATAATGAAGAATAATTTATATGCATACTAAACAAACTGCTGAGCAGAGATCAGAGGGGCGGACAGAGATTCAGAGAACATAGAGGAAATGAGGGATTGTTAGTCTGTGGGATGCATATAACAGGAATAGAGAGAGAGAGGCTCATAAAACAGGAACAAAGAGAGACTCAGGATATAGACATATAGAAAGATTGGAGAAGGAAACAGATGAAAGTATTAGAGTAAAAGACTGAAACAAAGAAACAGGCCAAGGAACAGAGAGGTTACCTGTGAAAACAAAGATATTCATTCTCCAGAGATGGATTGTTAACCAGAGATTGTCTTCTATGCCAGATATGGCGGTGTTCAGTCAAATAGGTTTCTTTCTAGCTTCTGGTTTGAGTTTGCAGAAGACACGAGCAGAGCATGTTTGGATTTTCCATGTTTAAACACGTCCAGTGTGGGTGGAATGGTGTCCCAACAGTCACATTCATGGAGTTTTCTCCCTAAAGTCCATAGAAAAAGATAACTGCTGCTTTTTCTGCCTTGCCCTTGGTCACTGCCATAACCTTTATCAAAAAAGCGGCTGTCCTAGGCATTAAGTTTGTAGATGAGTAGATATTTTCATTATGTAGATCTTTTTTTGTTTTCTCCTGTATCATCGAACTCCACTAAAGGTATATTGTATTTGTAGTTGACCTCCCTATAAATCAAACTGTTTCTCTGAAATGTGAGTCTTTAGTCTTAATCTCCACTCAATTTTCTTAGAGTGTGGTGTTGTGGAATTTGCAATCCGACGCCACAAAGTCGGCTCGGCACCACAACCAACGTGGAGTTTCTACCCGGACTACTCTCGTACTAGGCACCACGCGTACCCGGATACAACGTGCCCGGCACCACGTTCCTCTGGTCGGCTGGGAGCTTCCTCTACCAAACCGTAACACTGGGGAGCAATGTCTCAACCCAGAACAAAACCAGAAACACAGAAATGCACAAAATGCAGCGGAAACACAGGATCATAAAATAAAGGGAAGAGCAGGGAGAGAAT
>PYAF01002530.1:1137286-1152120 GCA_007407185.1 Glycine tomentella | reverse complement strand
TAGTCCAGAAACGATTCACTATTCAGAAATAATGAATACAAATGCTCAACGGTCACTCACCGGAGCCACCCAGCCTCGCCTACAACAGAAGTGATACCTCTCAACAAGAACCTCTCACAAGCTCTCGGAGACACACCCTCGACGGCCAACAATGCCGGAGAAACACTCACTCTCTGTTTTCGCTCAGCTTCACACTGCCGCAACCTAGCGTCAGCTCTGGAATCTTCTCTTGCGTCCAACCTGCCTCCATCCATAATGGGAGTATTTATAGAGAGGCACAGCATTTAGGGATTTACCCTAAATGGAAATGGGCCAAGGTCAACACCTCGGGATTTGGGCCCAATCACAAAATTCCCTTTCACACCTAGGGATTTGGGCCAACAGCATTAAACGGAACAAACACCAACATGTGGCTTGTGAGCTTAATTCTTTGTTGTTTTCACAATTTTGGAGGTCTGCTTTGTTCTTATAAACAGGAGCTAAAGTGCTTTTCCTCGTTCATCTGACATTTTCTTAGACTTAATTATCTCATTAAACAATTTTGTAGGCCAGGTTGTACCTCTCCCCTTGTGACTTCTATTCATAGAAGGGTTTACTAAGTTTTTAGTCCCTAAACTTTTGTTTGACTGGTCAAGGGCCTTCAACTATTTTTCCATCAAGGTTTTTAGTTCCTAAACTTTTGTTTGACTGGTCAATGTCCGTCAACTTTTTTCCATTAAGGTTTAGTCCCTAAAATTTTAAAATAAATCTAGATAATTATTCCCAACTTTATCTTTCTGCTCTCATCATCATTGTTATTAGTTAGCTGTCCAATAGGTACAAAGCCATTGTTTTGCTTTCCTTATTCTCTTCTACTTTTTTCTTTCCTTCATCCTCTTTAGTTTTAAATAGTTGTGTTCATTGTATATGTCATGACAACCAGCTATCACAAAGGCCTAGACTTTTAGGTGAAGACACATGAATGATTTTGTTACATTTCTAACATGCTCCCTGACATGAGCCCTTTGTGCTTGACATGTGGTTAATGCATAGCTCTACCTCCCATGTGCTGAAATTCTTTTTATTACTAGTGGGGGGAACAAGGATCAAACTCTAGACCATTTTGCATAGAGTCTTTGATACCATGCCATGAACTAACTATCCCAAAAGCTTAAATCGTTAGATGAAGACATATGAATGGCTTTATATTATGTCTCTGACATAATAATTAGATTATGCTGGAAGCCTGGAAGATATTTTTTCATATTATCTTTAAATCTTAACATATGTTTTCTGTCAGTTGTGAAATTTGTTTTTATGTACATATTTATATTTTTCTGGTTTTATGACAATTACATCTTTCCCATAATATGATAATTTCCTTTTATTTCAGGAAGCGAATACTGAAAAGATTTTTTATGGATTGGATGACATAGTGGGACATAGTGACATAATCATTGTATGTATTCTGTTCTCTGTAGAAATTATGTGAAAGTTAAAGTTTTTTGCTTTATGCTTAGTATATTCATTTAACGCTGTAGGTTGAAGGTGAAATGGACAAGCTGGCAATGGAAGAAGCTGGCTTCTTAAATTGCGTCAGCGTCCCTGATGGTGCACCTCCATCAATCTCCTCAAAGGAGTTGCCACCTCAGGACAAGGTCTTTTTTTATTCTTAATATACTGTATCTGTAATATTATTTGTGTAATTTTTCATTTTCTTCTCTATTGTTGGTCTTTACTGTGGTCGCTTTTGTATTCTAATGCTCGTCATATTTCTAATTCTGTAAAGCTAGGACAAAAAGTATAAATATCTTTGGAACTGTAAAGATGAACTAAAGAAGGTTTGTTAATTATTATTTCTTTCTTTTGAATGTGCAGAAAGAAACAGCTTCCATAAACTTTCCTCATTTTTTTTCTCAATGTTTATATTGATAGGCAACTCGGGTTATACTTGCCACTGATGGGGATCCACCTGGTCAAGCCTTAGCTGAGGAGCTTGCACGCCGCATTGGAAAAGAAAAGTTAGAATGTTTTTGTCTTGATTTTATTACTTATATAAATTCTCATAACCATTAATCTATTTGAGAAAATCTCATGCAGTTATGCTTTCAATTAGCAGATGATGCCAATATTTTTTGGTAGTAGTTTCATTTTACTTTATTCGTGCTGTGTATTCATTGTATTTGGGTGAGTAATTTTGAAGCAAGAAAGTGGCCAAAATATTGTATGGGTAAACTATTTTTTAGTTGCTTTTACTTTCTTTGTTCAAAAGAATTGCTTTTTAAGATAAAAGGGTGTTCCTATAAATCTTTTATGTGATGTTGATATTTTTGTTGTTTCAAAATCTTCATGGATAGACAAGACAGAATAGCTGTTTTCATTGTTCTATGCATTTAGTTTATTCATTTTTTTTCCATTTTTTAAAAAAATATGGGAGGGTTGTTTTCCTCTTTTCATGCTTGTTTGACATTTTCTTTAACCTTTCTCTCTTGGGTGGTTGCAGATGTTGGCGGGTCAGGTGGCCAAGAAAATCAAGGTCAGACAATTGCAAAGATGCAAATGAGGTCAGATATCAATTTGCACTCACAAGTCCCCCTTCACCTGCAACTTTCCTCATTCTTGTCCCCAAAATAATTAAAACCCAAAATATTGAATACAAATGATGGTTTTGTAACTTTTCTGTAGACAACTCTTATTTTGATTCACTGAACAATGTCAAGTGACAATGAATTTATTATTCATCAATACATGGCTTGTTATTGTTAATGTTTATATTAGTAGGCTAGATTGGAAAATTGGAAACTTAGGACTGCAAACTCAAGGTTGTATGCTATTCATGTTGGTCTAGTGTGCTTGATTTTATTTTATTGACATACCTGTTTGGATTAGCTTATATATATATATATATATCTGATAGATTTTTATTTCCTATTGTGTTTCCAAACACCTACTTAATTGTCCCCCCTTGCCTGGTTTATGTATGTCACTTATCATCATGCAGAGTTGTTTGTATGTAATTCTGCTCTTTGATAACTGTAGCAACCTTATAACTTACTCACAGGTTCTCATGTATTTGGGCCCTGATGCACTCAAGGAAGTGATTGAGAATGCAGAATTATATCCAATACGTGGATTGTTTAACTTCAGAGACTACTTTGATGAGATCGATGCATATTACCACCGAACCTTAGGATATGACATTGGTATCTCAACTGGGTGGAATAATCTGAATGACTTATACAATGTAAGGACAGTTTATTACATGCCTATATTTTCTTAATATGATGAACATTTTGTTGTATATTTGCTTTTTTTTGTTTATTCATTTATATACAGATAATAGTATATCAAACAACATAAGGGAGCCTCTGAATGTGGGTTGTCCTATTAATGTGACTAGATTAACACCCATGTAATAAAGAGAGAAAAATTGAAAATAAAAAAAATTCAAGATATTAATGAATATCTCTATCCAAGATATGTTAGAATTGGAATTGAAACAGTTGATTTTAATTTCAATTCCAATTCTTTTAGAGTTCAAATTGGTTTGGAATATTATTTTGTGCGCTTACCAAATAATTAGGATGTCAGCATGATGTAATTCTGTTATATTTAAGTTTTATCTGTTGTTGTATTCTGACTGGTAAGTGGATTTATTAAGCTGTTCAATGTCACTAGGCATCAGAGGAAAAGTCTAATATGTTATGAATTATGATTGTATTATTATGTGAAAAAGAACAATGATTTTGAGTTTGTGTTTAGTGGGATATTGGAATCATGTATCAGTCATTTAATTGTAAGATACATATTTTCAGTTCCTTGCTCATTTTTGGCACAACATTTGCAATAGTTGTTGATGGAATTTTATATGAAAAATAATTAATTGATTTCAAATTAATGTTTGTGATTCTATATCATACTTTTAAATGTACCCTTGACTGCTTCATATCTGTAATTTGATCTGCTAACAAAAATGACAAAACATTCCCATGAGGTTGTGATTTTATATATTCATCAATTTTTTCTTAACAAAAGTATGTTACTTGGTATATAGTAACAATACAACCCTTTTTCTGTGTATGGAATTGTATATCCTGATATTGTTCTATTAAATTACTTTTATCAGGTTGTACCAGGAGAACTGACCATAGTAACTGGAGTTCCTAATTCAGGGAAGAGTGAGTGGATTGATGCTCTTCTTTGCAATCTTAATGAAATTGTCGGCTGGAAATTTGCACTTTGTTCTATGGAGAACAAGGTTAGATTGTTCATTGATGACTTTCAAAATTATGTTTCTATTCACCAAAATATGTTTCATTTGCTATTTGCAACTGGAACAAGAATCATGCCTTTCTGTCCTTGATCAGGATATTTTTTGCACACTTTAAGTGATTATGGAATAGTAGATCAGGTTGAACCCGTGTAAAAAAAAATGTTTTGTTTTGTTTCACTGAAGTTACTGCTGGTTGAACCTGTGCTAAATTCTGTCATTTTCTCTAATTTCATCCATTATGTGTCTGGTTGTAACATATTTGCTAGCCGACAATAATCCCTGTTTTTAAATCATCGCCTCTTACGTTCCAGTCAGAATTTGTGCATTTTTTCTTATTCTTTTTTGACTGCCCTATGTATAGGTTAGAGAACATGCTCGAAAACTTTTGGAGAAACACTTGAAGAAGCCTTTTTTTAATGAACGGTGAGCTTTGCATATTATATTTATGATATATAATGTTGGTCATCTTTTTGTCAGGCCTTTGTTATTTATTGCTTTATTACAACAATAGCCTTATTCCACTAGGTGAGGTTTGTTAGGTACCGAGCAATCACACAACAATCGAGATAGGAGAAAGAGAGAAAGGGAAAGAAAACAACACACAGAGTTTACCCTAGTTCACCCAATGTGGGTTACGTCCAGCTATTCACTATATTTCCTTACACACTCATACAATTGCACTCAGATTACAAGGAAATATATAGGCTTAGAAACCCCAAGCATCGTAGCTATTAATAGGCCCAAACCCAAACTACAAATAATAAAACCCCTGTGCACATGGTTGTTAAAATCGCGATCTGGATCGTGAAATCGCACGATATTACGATCCTTCAGGTGGCAAGCGATCTGGATCGGGGGTGGGATCGTCGGGGAGCAGGATCGTAGTGGAATCGCGAGTAGGAACGTGAGATCGTGGGATCTGCGATCCCCAACAATCCAAGCTCGACGACCAAATCAAAGTGAAGAGGAAGAAGAACGCGTGAGATTGTGAAATCTGACCTTCGTTTCCAAAAAGTTGAGCGACCTTGCCTTGTCGCTGCTGCGCCGCGACCCAGCGACCTCGCCGACAACCGTGAAGAGGAACAAGAACGCAGTGTTGAGGTGGTCACTGGAGAAAGAAACGACGCAGAAGAGAAGTAAACAAAGAGAGAAGGAGAAAAGAATAATATATGCTAGGGTTAACTTATTTGGGCCAAATTTGCTTTTTGTACCTACTTTTTTTCTTTCTACAGTTTTATATTATATTTTTGAAATGGGCTTTTGAATTTTAATTTAGGTAGTTGCTATTTAGAGTCTTTCGTACCCACTTTTTTCTTTCTGCAGTTTCATAGTAGGATCTCGATCCGATTTTACGATTCTCGATTTACGATCTTTCATCCCCCCTCCCGATCCTAGGTTAAAATCTCGATTTTAACAACCTTGCTTGTGCATATCTGCTAACGGCACAATATGAGCCATACCCAACAAGGTTGATTACATGAATTACATGACGTCATTAGGCTCAATTAAAAATTAAATTCTCATATCATTTACCATGAGATCCCTTTCAATAATTTTCTCCAATGTCCTTAGTCTCCCTCTACTCCTTTTCACAAAGTTAAAAACCATGTGATCCACACTCCTTACTAGTGCATCCAGCCTTTGCATATGTCCAAACCATCTTTTAACCAATTTTCTGCCATCTTGATAGATGTCACATCAATATCTCTACGTATATATTTGTATCTTGTGTTTTCCTATACTGTCATATATTCATTTTAACATTCTCATTTTTGTTACTCCCACTTTTTCTTGTCCCTTTAAAGCCTAACATTCACTTCCATAGAGTATAACTAGTTGCATTGTAGTACTATAAAGCTTTCATTTGAGTCTAGTAGTTAATTTGCAGTCACAAATATCCCATAGTGCTTTTCTCAATTTTAACCTCAAATGTATTTTGTGCTTGATGTCTTTATTGATTTCCCTATCATTTTGTAATATTGATCTTAGTTACTTAGAAACATGTGGTATGACATCTCTAATTTTTACAATCATTTTCCTTTGTTTCCTGCTAAAATTGCAATATATAGGAGGGATCAAGTTACTCCAAGAGTAAAAAAAGTTACCCTTCGTTACAACAATTTATTTTTTGTTAATCTATTGGTTATAGTGAGTAACTTGGCTTTAACCGTTCGATTAAGAAAATTTATGGGTTGGGAATGGGATGTGGAGTAACTTGATCCCTGCTCATATATATATATATATGTGTGTGTGTGTGTGCGCGCGCGCGCGCGGAGAGGGGGGGATTGAGTTACTGCAAGATTAACTATAATTAACTATAAGAGTTACTTTCCAGTCTCATCATTCATTTTCTTTTAATTTAATGGTTAACATTAGTTACTCATTAGAACCATTAGATTTTAAGAAAATGAATGGTGAGGATGAGGAGTAACTTGATCTAATTATATATATATGTATATATGTATGTATATATATATTATTGTGATTGTTATTATGCATATTTATTTGACTTGTTTATCTAATGATAGTTACGGCGAAAGTGTTGAACGGATGAGTGTGGAGGAATTTGAACAGGGCAAGCTCTGGTTAAGTGATACTTTCTCTCTCATAAGGTAAGTCCAATTACAAGGAGCTCAGCTTGTAGTTATAACTTGTGGAATACCGTATTCAATCATTTGTACATTTTTCCATACATTTTTAGCTTGGTGCTTGTTATGATTAGTGGCACAGTTGATTTTTTATTTTTATTTTTACATTTCAAATATTAAGGGGAAATATTTCTAAATGAAGGTAGAAGTGAAGCAGGCTGTAGCAATAAAATTCACTGCATTTGGCTCGTTTATTAGAACTGAATTTTTCTTTAGTTGTACAATACTACCATTAAACTAAATATTTGTTCTCTTAATATTGGGTATTGGGGTTTTAAATTGTGGTTATAGTTGTGTGGGTCAATGTACTTGAGGTGGTGGCCACAACATACATGATGCATGCACATAAAATAATCACTGCGATTTTAATCCTTGTTGGGTACGAATGGTGATGCAGAAATTTTCAGCTCTCCTGAATTTATTCTTCTAAGCCTCTGAAATGGTTTCATAGAAATAAATGACGAGGGATTCTGACATGAACCTTTTGATCTTGGCTTTATGTTTGAATTATGTCAAAATTACTTGCCTTAGCAGTTCTTATGTAGACTGTCTAATACCTACATTTGGTTACATTGGTATTTTATATTAGTAATTTAACTTGTACTGATGAAATTTAGTGCTTGGACTACTTGGCTGCTGATACTAGGTGTGAAGATGACTCCCTTCCAAATATAAGTTGGGTTCTTGATCTGGCAAAAGCTGCTGTATTAAGGCATGGGGTGCGTGGACTTGTAATTGATCCTTATAATGAGCTTGATCATCAACGGCCTCCAAACCAGTAATTCTCTCAAGAGCTTATTCTAAACTTGGATTTTGTTTTGCTTTTAAGTTGTACTTGAACTCTTTAGAATACTCGGAACTGCCTAGAGAATTCCTTTCATCCCCTATGACTTTATATTAGAGAATTACTATTGAAATTATAGAACAAGAAATATATCTAAATGTTGTGTGATTGGAATCCAATGCTTCCATCTCGTCATATATTATCTATTATTCTATGATAACTAACATTTATTGCAAATGGGTCTGTTTGGGTAAGCTTATCCAGAAGTATTTTTAGGAAAAAAAATAAGAAAAAATGAAATAACTTCTCCATAAACTAAAATTAGTTTATGTATAAACTAATTTGTAGAAGCTCTCTCATATAACTTCTCTAAAAGATGAGAGAGTTTCTACAAGTTAGTATGAGCGTAAGTTTATTTGAGCTTATGCAAAAACTCATTTAATTTTCTTCTTATTTTCTTTACCTAGAAGTGCTTCTGGATAAGCTTATCCAGACAAACTCTTTTCGATTTATCATTGGGTTCATCTACCACCGACTCCAATTAACTTGGGTTAAAGGTGCTGTTGATGTTGATGTTGATGTTTTGCATTTGTGCTAAAATCAATCTCTCTACAAGAACATGCTGTGTTACCCTGATTATTCTTTCTGTTGCCAGCTGCCTTTATTGTTGTCTAGATAATGGATGGCTAATTGATGTTAATTCATTTGTTGCAAAAACGTGCAGGACTGAAACAGAATATGTGAGCCAGATGCTTACCTTAATCAAACGTTTTGCCCAACATCATGGATGCCATGTTTGGTTTGTAGCACATCCTAGGCAGGTTGGTAACAAACATCTTTTGTTTCATCCTTTGTCACTTTACTCTTTCTGATATTCCTCATTTAATAGCTGCATAATTGGGTTGGGGGTCCTCCCAATCTCTATGATATAAGTGGAAGTGCACACTTCATAAATAAATGTGACAATGGAATTGTTATTCACCGTAATCGGGATCCGGAAGCTGGGCCTATTGATCAAGTACAGGTGAGTGTTATCATAATTGTGCTTATTTTGGTTTCATACTAAACAAAATACACTAACTTAGGCTTGCTTCAGGTTTGTGTTCGAAAGGTACGGAATAAGGTTGCAGGGACAATAGGTGAAGCAATATTGTTGTATAATAGGTAAATATATTTTTTGCCTTGATTATTGTGCTAACACGCATTCAACTATTAGTATATGATCAGGGTTTATGATGAAACTTATCATAATCTCTTCATTCTTATTATGAATATCATGTGTAAAGTCAGCTCTTTCTAATCTCATAGTATGTTCATGCTTTCTAGTTTCTAGTGAGTCATCGCCACTTGCGTTGTGACATAAACAGCACCTCTCATCATAGGTTTTCTTCTGTGAATACTTGCAAAGATTTTATCCTCACAAACTGTCATCCTGTGGTACTCAAATGAACCACTCAGAAAACTAGAAAAGTCATAGTGGAATTAAGGTGTTATCCAATTACTTCATTGACTTGGGTTTGGGGGTCTGTTTGTGCAAAGCAATTTTCCTCCTGATTGGCACTTTTTTGCAAAAAAAGAGGTGTTAGCAAACACACTCTAACACTTTTTTCTTGTACACTCTTTACCATTGGTTTAAATTAAATAAAAACTACAAAATTGGGATAGACGTTCATTAAATACTAACAGAGACCCGCAAAAATTTGTAATTTCCAATAAATTACAACTAATAGTAGATAGTATGCTCAAAAGAATATGTTAGTCTGTTGCTAGTATTTCTAAAAAAAAATCCGGGGCTATTAGTGTTTGTTTAAAGTAACCTATGGTAACTGATTTTCTTTGGCAAATGGCAGGGTTACTGGTGAGTACACGCCATCTGATAACAACAGACCAGCTGATAGAAAGAGATAGCCGTGAGACAAATAATTTTTTGATATGCTTGTATAGTGGTCACTGACCAGGTCGAGATCAACAACAATGCTGGATAACATCTTAACATGGGCTGTGAAAATTGGCTGTATCATATCATTTGTCTTGGTTATTTGAAGATCTTGTTTCCTATAGGCATGCTTTTGTACGTGTTAGGATTACATCTTAATTTAGTTTTGAAGTACTGCATTTTAATCCTTGTATAGATATAGAAATATTTATTTGTTGGATCTCGATTGGACTAGAGCTATAATTGTTTTTTAAAGGCTGTTTACAATTTTGCAAGTCCTATTTGATAGTCCATGTAGTTCTTGGCTTTAGAAAACACATTGATTTTATAAAACTGTTATTTGCTTAAGTCCTTTTTATTTATTTATTTTTTTACAAAATGATAGTATATAACGTGTAAAATGAGTGACGATTTGCAAACTCGGGAATTAAAATAGATTTTATGAAATCAGAGAATCTCAGAAACTAGATTGAGGATTTACTTGAATTGTAAATGGTCTTTAGTTTTAGAATTTATTGTCACTGCTAATTTTGTATGTTGGGTAATTTTGAGTTAATGATAGTTGATGGTTATTTATCCTTAGCGTTGCAGCACGTGGTCATGTAACCAAATGATCATCTCCTTTTGTTTAGTTGTTGGACTATATATTCTACCAATATTTTTAAAATTGGATCAATTGTTGAATTAGTGTAGGTATTAGTTCAAAGTTTAATAATTTAATTGTAGTTGATTTGTAATAAATCTTAATACATATTATATATAAATAACAATTAAAAATTATAGGTATAAATAACTTTTGGTCTCCATAAAATAGAATGTTTTTTTAATTTTATTTTAGTTCTTTAAAGGACTTCAACCTATTTTTCCTGACAAAGGTGGAGAAGTAATCAATGGCCGGTATTTTAGAGCTTGATAAAATTATTTGATTTAAGCTTTCTGTTGATTGCTTAGAATTTTGAGCTACAATGTTTATTGCACTTCAGAATTGTGACAATGCCATAAGAGATATGAGGACATAGTTAACTTTAGAACCAAATTATATAACTGGGAAGATCACAGTCCTATCGGTTTTATAAGCTCTGGCCATTAGCTTTGTACTACCTCACTGTAACAGAATTGCTCTGAGCCTCTGACTATTCATGTGTTGATGGTTAATGTTTTGTGTCTATTCTCCTTTGCTAAGTCCCACTCAGTAGTTTTTGAATAATAAAAAGAATAAAACTGATCCCTTTAGTTGGCAAAAGCCAATTATATTAGGTATACATGTGTATCCTAAATAAAGACAATTTTTTTGGGGAGATATGAGGTTGACTAGTAGTTGGAGAAAGGTGAAGGGAGAAGAAAGAAGAAAGGAGGGAGAAGTCAGAAGGTTCGAATTCTCACACTTGATATTTCTTATAAAATTAACAAATTAATATTTATTGATAATAAAAAAAGACAAAATTTCCTGAGCATTGCTATGTTAAGTAACTAGTTCTAAACAACACACATATACATAGAAGATACTACAAAGACAAGAGAAAATTGAGAAGTATAAGCAACTAGAAAAAAAAAAAAAAACATAATATAAATACAATGACAAAGATATGACAGCCAGCAATTGGCCTTCAGGTAGGCTTAGTAACTAAGTGTTGAATCTTCAATCCACTCACTTCATCTGACTCTAAGCTGAGCACATTTGAAGTGATGGTCTTGTATGGGTACATGCCAGTCAACTTCTTTATAAGCTCGTGAAAAACTAGGATACATACTATTTCAATCTCAAGGATCACACAGTCCATAAGGGTCGATGAGTGGTCTGCTTCTGCAGTCCTCTATCTAATTAAAAATAATTATGATAAATGTTATGATTATGAATAAGGTTTTATAATTACCTGTTTATACATGTTTTTTAAAACAAAAAAAAAAAATCTAATTACGCTGAATTTGTAAGATTTAATAACAAATTTATTTATTCTAATACTTAAGCCATTTAATTCCTAAAGTTTAAAACATTATAATTCAGAGTGTAGTTGCTCACCTTTCTCTGCATTTGTAATCGATTAGCGTCATTTTTCAATAACTTCAGCACAAAACAAAACAAAAAAAAGAAAGATGAAAGTGTCACTTTCTAGAGGTCAGAAGTCAAAAGAAAAAAGAATTATTTTATGCCAATCATGTCTTCATGATAAGAGGTTATTGTTTTTTTTTTTTTTTTAATAGGCAAAGATAATATATATTATATAAACAAGGTACCAGAAGTACCAAACAGATTGCATATTATAAAGTTCCAGCAATAATTATACCCCCCTGAATCTTAAACATTAACAAAAGCAAATAAATAAGAGAAAGTTAATGAGTTCAGCAATTGGATTATGCTACAGCTTTCCCTCCACTGTATTCAAACCACCTCGGATCAGTGACCAGACTCGTGGTAATTAACAGATCATTTCCCCAAGTTTTCTCTGTGTAGCTTCAGAACTCTTTACTTTGCAGTTTAAATGCTTGACAGTTGGTTCCCCACCTTCAGAGGCTATTGATTATTTAATCCTTTGCTTATATCAAATGAATTTACTATGAAAAACCACAACTTGGTGAATGAATTAATAGTAGCAATAATTATACATTGTAATTCTAATCCTAACTAACCCAGCCTAAGATATTTCCCAACTGTTAAAACTGGAGATTGATCACATGAGTAATCTATTCGATTATTGCAAAAGATCAAGATTCAAGACCTTGTACATCAAAACTAAATAAAGAAACAAAAAATATGTCAGGAACACATTGATTCAGAAAGAAGCTGCAGGATATTCTAAACAAAACACAAATCAGTAAAAGATACTACAAAGATATGAGAAATTTCAGAAATTTAAACATCTAGAAATATTTATGTAATATTGTGATTCCTTCTGAAGAGCGTATGGAGTGTGGGTACATGCCAGTCAACTTCTTCATAAGCTCACATACAACTGTGCCACATGTTGATTCAAGCATAAGGGTCACATCGGCAATATGGGCCGATGACAGTTCTGCACCCTTCAATGATTCTTCCAATGATATCTTGAACCTGAAACACAGTTCCTATACAAGTATATTACTATACCTGAGTAGTTTGTTCAGCTTCAGCGCAAGCATGGAAATCATATATTTGTCATCCATTCGAACTCGGCGAAATTCAAATTTATCAGTAATCATTACCTGTCAAGAAGATCTGAACATATTTGCTCAAATTCAGTGCTTGAGAGGGTTGTATGAATACAATGCTTGCGACCATTTGCTGTTTTGAATGACAACCTGAAAACACATAGGCATTAAGTAGCTTGCTTTGCACAAAAATGGTCAAAACACACTAATTTTTTATTTGTTTCCCCACAAGTCTTCTCCTTTGGAGGGAATTAAATGAGGACAGCTCTCTTAGCGGAGATTCGAACTTTGATTCACCACGTCGTACCAGACTAGTCCCTTTTACTAGACCCGACTCCAGTTGGTTCACACCCGGAAATATTAGTGAAGTAGACTGGCCAAAGGACAAAAAGTAAATACCTGATGTTTGCAGTAGTTAAGAATTAGAGGTTCCTGAATATAGGCCTGTTTGGATTAAACTTTTTTAGAAAGACTTTTAAAAGAAAAAAATAAGAAGAAGAAAATAAAATGAACTTTTTCATGAGTTAAAATAGATTTTTTATTAACTCATTTATAGATGTCATCTCATCTTTTAAAGAAGTTTTTTAAAATTAGCTAATGGAGAGTTTATTTTTACTTATGAAAAAGTTAATTTCATTTTTTTCTTCTTATTTTTTCTTTTAAAAATGCTTCTAGAGAAACTTATCCAAACAGTCCTATTTTTTGAGCTGCCTCGGTGATGCACTCAAGAGCTTCTTTCTCTTGCAAAAGGTCTATGTCTTTGTCTCTCTTGAAGTTTGAAACCAGCCAATTAACAATTCTCTACAGCCAAAGTATGGTGATAGGAAACAGTCAGGAAGAAATTAAACATGCTCATCACAACAATTCACAATTCTTTACAACCCAATGTTATCATTGGTCTATGGCACCGTCATAGTGGGCTTCCCTTCACAAATTACCTACGACGGTTGGCAAAAATCCGCCACACCGTTCCAATAATAATACTCAAGGTTTTAAATATCGATCAGGGTCACATTGCTGTTTCTTCGTCACATTTGTTAATATCAAGGACACCTAAAATACCTTGATGTTATTGTTAGCGCCAAATCATGGTCGTGCAATCACTTATTGCTTTATCATCCAGAGGCTTCCTCGACACCTATACATCACAAACGAAACGACACACTATCACACTGGTCGGTCCCTATCAATGACATAAACATAACATAGCGACACAACATTTTATTTTATTTAAAAAATTAAACTTTCTTTAAGGAAAGAAAATTGACCGAGGAAGAAAACTCTACGAAGAACCGCTTGACCAAGAACAAAGGGTTGTCCAGTTTGTTTAGCTTTAGCCTTTGAGTTTGCCCTATATATAGGGTTCGTATCTGTGATGCCATCTATGAATCGCAGAGGCTTCAAGAAGAAATAATAAGTTATAACGTGCTGTGTCTGCTATGCTAACCTCGTGTAAGTACTGTAGAGGGTGGTTTATTTTGGTTCAATATTTTTTTTACCGTCAATTTTTTTATTATTATATTAAAAAATTTAATTAAATAGCATAATTTTAAAAAGTGGTTCAATTAGATCTTTTTAGCTTAAAAAGTTTAAATACGTTTTTTATTTTTAAAATAAGTTTAATTTGATGAGAAATGTTATCCTCTTTCTCAAAGACTCTTTATTATTGGTTAAAATTTATTAAAATTATCAATTTTAATTGATTTTACTTCTCATTTAATATAAATTAAGAGAAAATCATTAAATAAAAAGAAAAATCTACCAAAAATAATAGTTTAAATAAATTATAATCAATCATATAGAGTCTTAAAAAGAGAATTTAGAAAGTATCACTAATATTTCTCTTAATTGGATACCATTTTTCCTTTTAATTAATTTTTATTTAAATAAAAGAACTTAATAGAATCTTTTTTAAAAATTACATAACTTTATTGAATCTTTTAATACTAAAAGGATTAAATTGAGTTTAATGATGTATTAAGGGATGTCAGCATTCAATTATAAATAATTTTATTATTATAAAAGTCAACAAATTATTTTACACGCATGATACGTACCCTTTTCCTCTTACTTATTATATTTATTTAA
>PYAF01002530.1:1125811-1137186 GCA_007407185.1 Glycine tomentella | reverse complement strand
ATTTGAAATGAAAATTGATAAAATAATTGGTTATGAATGTTCTACTGGCTAGATCCAATTGATAAAATAGTTTAATACATACATTCTTTTGATAATTTTCATTGTCAGAAAACGTAATCAAATAAAATAATAATAATCAAATTAATATTATGTCATCATTTAACGATTAAAATAAATATAAAAATTAAAACATTAAAAGGAGAAAAAGATGTAGATTCATGGTTGAAAAGTATAAGAACCAAAATCATTGAAAAGTTCATGAATAAAAAAAATATTGAATCGTTATACTTAATTTACAAAACTCAACTTGGTAACCTTAAGAATTAGGGCAATGACTTTATTACCTCAATTCATTAAACCACTTATTTCAGAGATAAAAAAAATTAGTTACATCAATAGAAAGAGTTGGCCATTATTCAGATCTTCAAAATATGTTTTGTGAGAATGAGAATATTATATACACAGTACCTAAATTGTTAAACTTATATAGTTTTGATGAGTGAAGAATATAATAGTTTGGACCAAATCTTAAACTCACGTATGGGCGGCTTCTATGGTGAAATCTGAAACTCCGACTTGAATTCAGTGATTGACTTTCTCTTATTCTGGACCATTAGATTAATCTAATGGTATAGCTTTTCTTACTTTTTTAAAAAAAATTTAATTTAATTATTCATTTACTTTTTATATTTTAAAATTATAAAAATATTACTGAATGTATAGATTAATTAGTACAGATCTGAATGTATAGATTATCAATTAAACTAATAGAATAACTCTAGAGTTATTCTATTAGTTTAATTAATAATCTCAGTTCAGATATGTTGTAAAATTTATTGACAGTGTAAAATTGTTAAAAAATGATAGATATATATTAAACTGTTAGAATTTCTTTTACTGTGAAAAAAATTCTAGAAATAAGAACTACTACCAATTAAAATAAAAAATTTCTATATCAGTTAATCTGTATGTTTAGTAGTATTTTCTATGATTTTAAAGTATAAAAAAACTGGTCTTTCTATTGACCGAACAGAGGTGACGGTGATGCAACGGCCTGACTCAAGGTAATATATAAACTAAATTTTAAATTAAAATTAAAAATATCTTTCAAAACAAGTGAAAAAGTCTGGAACATTAAATTAATCCAATGATACAAAATGAAGAAAAATCACCAAATGCCAAAGTGGCTGAATCTGCTCTCATGAGACTTCCTCCCTCAATCGTATACCCAAATAACATGTTGATAATCGAAAAAAAAATATAATAAATTAAATAAAATATTTTAAAATTATTATTTTTATATTTTTTGTTTTTTTAATCTCCTCTCGAAGTCTTTCCTTCGTGACATTCTTCTCTTTCGTTTTGACCTCGTCGGCAACTTCCACCACCACCCTTAACCTCCTTTCTCCGTTGTTAATGTTCAACATGAGAAGCAACAACACCATCGTGGAGACCAACTGATCGTTGTCGGTTTCTTTCTTCATTCCTTTTTCGTTTTTTTTCCTCATATCTAAGATTTGGTCCTCCCTCCACTCCTCATCTCTTGCCTCAATCTTGTTCACAACCCCCACCACCCCCACAATCCCACACCACTACACTGCTCAAATGTTTTCCTCCCCTTGTTGCCCGCAAAATGTTCTTCGATTTTCACATGAATCTTGTTTGTGGGTTCTGAACAAAGTTCTAATATTTTAAAATTTTAATTGTTTGTTTTATTTTTCAATTTGGTTTTTGTAATTGTTACTTATTTGACAATTTCTAGAATTAAAACACCACTTCTAGTGTTCAAATTTTTGCTTTATATTTGGAAATTGAAGAGATACCATGCAAGCTTGATGTTTTTATTTTTGTATGATAAAGTTGTGTTGCCATTAATGGTAGCTTTTTTTATATATGATTTATAGTACTATGGTAGGACTCGGGAGCCTTTGTCAAAATATCTCATAAAGGGAGTAGCTCTTTGTCGGATCCTATTGAATTTCTTGCGAAAATGATGAAGCAAACACAAGATGATGAAACAAATTTTAAAATTGGGATGAAATTGACTATTCCAGATTTAGGTTTTGTAGCAGAAGAGTGGTGGTAGGAAGGATGAGTTAAAGAAGTAAAATAAAAAATATTTTATAAAAAATTCAAAATCTAATAAATTAAAAAGCTGTTAAAATTGAGTTACCATTCTTTAATCTCAGTCATTGAATAATTTATAAATATATCCAATGATAATAATCAATGCTTCACGGGTGAGGGAAGAATATTAGTACTTCACCTTAGAATCCACCTCAAGTATGACCTGTGATGCTTTTGAAAATGTTTCTATTTAGAATTGGACTTTTGAGTAGACTTAATTCTATGAAAATGATCCTCACAAGGTCATTAGGTCATCAATCTAACGGACTTATTGACATGACAACTATGTTATTTTTTTGGAGGATTTCTAGGTCATAGGAACCCTTGAGGCTTAGTTTACTCTAGGTTGAGGTTGATACCCTCCATCTGACCGTTTAATCTCAGTACCCTCTTTCTTTAAATTAAGTTCTTGAATATCGTCCCCCCTTTTTGCAGTGTGATTAGGGTCTTTACCTACCGAATTCACTGCTTGTTGAAAAAAAAATTATGCTCACATGTTAAGAATTTGATTTTCCCATAACCAAATTCTTAATGGATAATTGTATATTTTACATGTGGTTATGATTTATTCATTTTCTCTTCACTCCAAATAAATATTATTTAAATATTACACTGCATAATATTGTTATGATAAAGTTTTTACATCTTAGGGTATCAATAATTTTAATATTCATAAATTTGTATTGTATGTCTATGTGTTGTTAATATATGACACAAAAGTTTGTCAAGGAGAATTAATCTCATATTAAAAAGTATGTAACTCGTGAGTACCAAATGTAATTAAGTGTGACAAACAATGCTCCAACAATATGTTTGAGCAATAACCTTCCTGTTTATGTTTGTTCTTTTAGTGTCCAATTTGTGTTTGTTTTATGAATTTTATGTGTAATATTATTTTTATTTTAGAATAAAAAATTTCATTGCCAAATCTAAAATGAGTTTACTAAGTGCAAAAATTAATTTTTACAATTTTTGGACACGGTTTTCAAATTTTTGTAAATCAATTCAAGTCATCATAGTTATACCGTCGAATTCATCAACATGAAAATAGTGTGAGTGGATATCGTTCATATCAAATAACCTCATTTTCATAAACAAAAGAATGCAAAAATGTCCCTCGTAAACTTTTAAAGTGCAAAAAGATATTTTTTTAAAGTTTTCAACCATAATTTTAAAGTTATTTTATATCGATTCAAGTCGTGAAAGTTGTCGTCTTACATTTATCAACATGAAAACAATACAAATAATGCATTATTGGTACAAAATAACCTCATTCACAAGAAGAAAAAAAGCAAAAACAAAACCATCAGAAAACTATTAACGTGCAAAACATGTTTTTTTTTAATAGTTTTGAGGTACTTTTTTAAGCTTTTTTAAATTGATTTAAGGTGTGAAACTTATATCATTATATTATCTACATAAAGATCATTTAACTTAACTAATTTTTGAACCATAAAATATCACAAATATATAAAAAAATACACAAAAGTCACCTCCACAAATAACATTAAAACTAAAATTTTAATTACTTCACTAAATCAAATTTCACAATTAAAAAATCAAAATGAATATCTTAAATTGTATAAGACAAAAAAATAGTAAAAAAAAGGGAAAAAGTAATTTTCCTAATTAATTTTTTTAAAATAACTAAATAAGTAAAAAACGACAAAAAAAGCTGTTAAGAATTCGTTATGAAAAAACTGAATTCTCAACGTGTGTTCATAATTTTCTCCGAAAACAAGAAGTGAATTTGGTGGAAGGGAACCCGAATTTACACTACAAGAAAAAAGGAGGTATCCATGTACTTAATTTGAAAAAGAGAGTATTTAGGAACATAATATGAATAAAGGTGACAGATAAAAAGATTCCCTCCCTCTTGGTGTTGACTGTTCCATGTAATGTATTAAAGGGACAATCTAATGATATTTAAGAGACAATAGGATCAATTCTGGTTGTTGATTCTATAACTAATCATTAATAACATCCTACCACTTCAATTCGTGCATTTCACACTTGAGACGCAGTTGCTAATTGGTATCAATATGTTGGGGTTGGCAATTGTCACCGCTCTCAACTATAAATACCATGATTCCCTTCTCATGCAAATATATTCTCTCTATTTATATTGTTATTCTACTAAATCTCTCTTAAATGTTCAAGATTTTGTAGGTACAACCAATTGTTTTGGCCATGTTCTGCTGTGTTTCACCACTACTATATTAATAATATTGTTATTAACCTTTCTAACAATCTTTCAACATAGATTAGGAAAATAGTTAGACGTTAAAATAATCATTTTCACTGAGTAGGTCAAACAGAAAACCACTTACCTAATTTTCGATTGAACTTGTGTGTGTGTGAGAGAGATAGGTTATTTTTTACCATAACGTTTACAACAAATAGTAGTCAAAACTAAGTAGTTCAAACTATTTAATCTTGGAAGAAATCCTGTTTTTTTTGGTGTCCATTGTGGACCAACACAAACATGGTATTTTTATATGATTTTGTGTTTTTTTGTGTGCATACGATACATCTAATATTCAGCTATATATAATTAGAATCTTGATCCACTGAATCAAATCAAATTTAATATAAATCAGAAATAGTTGCTTGAACAGAACAAAAATGGAGATTAAGAACAAAATGGTAGGCTCGCTGTTAAAAGTAGAAATTAAAAGCCCCTTTTAAAGTTTAGTCCATGTATTAACTTCAACAATGGTTAGTACGTAGCCATGCACTCCAAAATATGAGAAAAGGGAGAAATAGTCTCACCATTATATGGTTAATCATAATCTACTTGTAACTAGAGGGAATAGTGTTATATATATATATATATATATATATATATATATATATATTTGTATGTTTTAATATATTTGTTCGTATATTTCCAACCGTCCAATCCCATAGGTCATAGTGAACAACTAATTGATGCCTAGACGAATATTTGCCGTATTTTTGCGGAGATTCTGCAAAAGTCCCAACACAATCTAATCTTTTGTTTTCTTTTTCTTTTTGTACCAAATCACAACTCACATCGCCAAACAAGTAAAAAGCAAGAAGGAAAAAAATAAAAACAGGTCCTTCCAGCTTTGATGCATGGTTGACTATTTCCCAAAACTAACATGAATGAATGATTCCAAACTGGAATTTGATAAATGGGGTGCAATAATTTAGAGTGAAATGCTATTAAAAATATTTTTGTCTTGAAATATTAAAATATTGTTCTCTCAAACAAATCGAATCCATCCAGATCTGTGACATTCAGGAACAAATCTACCACGTTATGGTTTGTCGTTGGCCAACTAAGCAAAGTGCTTAAAGACCAAGTCAAACTAAGGAGCAAATATTTTTGCTAATCATAAGGTACCACGTTTAAAAAAAAAAAGAAGAACTAATCAATATTCGGCATAGATTATTTAGATAATTTTTCTTCTTCTTCTCAATTTTGCCTTCAAAATTTAAACTCATGACGTTACATTGTTAGTGAAATTTACAGTCTATAATTTACTTTCACCTATTGAGTACCTATACCTGAACTTTGGGCATAACAATATGATTACTCCAATTAACTTTTTATTTCCACGTAAAATGCCTATTATTTATTTATATTATGACTTTCCTATCATATATATCAAGTTTATAGATTAAAGAGAGCAAATAATAAAAAATTTCTCATGTAGTGATTTTTTTTTTTTTTGGTAATTTTGATATAATAAAATTTTATGACAAAAGTTTTCTATTTTTCACCTGTTTAACTTTTGCATCAGGAGGTTTTTAATTTGTTTTTTTAATCACTAGTATTATTATACCAAGGGATTAGAAAAGGTGGCCATTTGACTTGAAATGCCTAAAAGAGATGGAAACTAATTAGTCATGGCCGGGGTTTTTTTTTTGTTTTTTTGAAAGGCAAAGTTGTATTATTTATGTGATTGTAGCAAAAGCTACATGCAGCAGGTGTACATATACAAAAAAACTAACAATCTAAGTTAGATTACCTCAATTCTCCTTCTCTCATACACATAATCGGATTTAAGTACCAATTTTGATTGTTATGTTTTTACTTTAACTTCTCTTTGCTAATGTGTTTATTGTTATTGCTAAAAATACATAGAAATTATTTGTCTTATTTTAATTAATTTGCATTTGTTTCTTTCAGCATTTGGAATACCAAATTTATCAAACGTCGTTTTCCCAACACTCCAGGTTAAATTTAGGCATGAAATGAAAGTACATCTCACATGTGACATTTCAGCTCAAACCGGAGAACGAACTTTCATATGGTGAAAGGAATAAATTAAAAGCTAAAGCAACAATTAAAGCACCTGTTCATTATAAACTGTTTTAATTTTAGACACTAGCATATTTCTATTTGTACGTTCACAGTCATAGTGAGTGTGCAGTAAGATAAGCTTGTGCCTATGTTTTTATACCTCTTGCAAATCACCCAGGAAATAGAGTCAATTTAAATAAACTTTTTAACTAACAGTAGTAAGAGAATTAGTTAAAAAAACTTTTACACCTTATTTAGAAATTCCTTTCTTAATTAACTTCTTTAGAGGTATTCATAAACTCAATAAAGTTAGATGTTTTTACTTTACAAAGTCTCGACGTTATAAATTTAGTTTTATAATTGAAAATATTTCATAATTTTAAAGCTAATCCATTCTATACGAATATATCAAAAGAGAGGTGGAAAAATGTGTAATGTGTTTCACATAATGTTGTAAACTAAATCATCCTCAAAGAAGGAACATGAGTATTTTGAACTTTGAATGGTGAGAAAAGGAAGGAAAAGTTAAAATAAAGTGTTAACCTTTTAATTTTAATTTTATTGTATCATAAAAATATATATAAATAAATTAATATAACACTGAAACGTTACATGAAAATTATTTGTAATTACTCTTTTCATTCATTGTAAACTTCAAACAAGTAAACCTGAAATGCAATAAGAAAAAATAAACTCATTTTCTTGTGTTAAATTCTTGATTCAAATAACATTGAACGTGTGATTCAACTAACTTGATGTTATATTTTGAATAGAAAATTGAGTTAAATATTCGGATGAAAATTTTATTATCCATAATAATATTATCGTGCTCAAACAAGAATGATTATTTTTAATTAAAAAAATATACATGATCAAGACAAAAAAATTCTGTAGAATTCAAATAATATAAAAATAGTATGAAAGTTTTGCACAATATTATCTAATAACATATTATTATACATGATAAGTTTATTTACATTTGTAATATTTTTGAAAATTGTCTTTAAAATAATTTTCGTTTAATTAATAAGTTAAAAGAAATTATACCGATAATATATCAAAATTAATTAATCTCATATACAAATTAAATTCTACAAAATTGATTATTCAGATAGAGAGAGAGAGAAATAACCTGGGACAAAAAAATACTAGTAAAGAAAGAGTATGATTGTGATTGCTATCCCTGGAACTGGAAGCATAGTTAGTTACAAAAGTGGTGGGCCCAAATTGATGTGATGACGCCTGAATTGCTGGCTTCCAGAGCAGCAAAACAAGACAACATCTCGGGAAAAAGAATCCCCAACGGCTCCTCTGCGTTGGATCCACTTATGTTACCGTTGGTGGGCCCCATCCCTTTTGCTTTTCCCACATTTCAAATTATATATTACCCTCACAAGTCACAACTCATCACTCTTACAAACATAACACACACACACACACACCCGTTTTTAGTAGTTTCTTCCCTATTTTCGGTTCATAACTCAGGTTTGTGTGTAACTTGTTTCCTTGATAAAATCTCTTTTCATTCGTAGTACACCCTTTTTAAGGTTCTGGTTTGTCTCAACTCAAGTTTTCATTTTGTTTTTCTTTCTTTTCTTTTTTTTTTTTTTTTAGTTTGTAACTATGACTGCTGAGGTTATGGCTCAAGAGGAGACACAAGCAGCTGAGGTTGTTGTTGCTGTTGAGCCCCAGAAAGAAGAGAAGGTTGCTGGAGAAAATGTGGAACCAAGAGAGTCATCAGTGGAAGAATCCAAACCCAAAACGGTGGAGAAAAGCTCTTCTTACAAGGAAGAAAGTAACTACCTTTCTGATCTCAAGGAGTTTGAAAGAAAGGCTTTGAGTGAACTCAAGTCAATGCTTGAGGAAGCTATCTTGGGGAACACCCTTTTTGAGCCAAAGAAGGAGGCTTTACCAGAGAATGAAGAGAAGGAAGAAGAGGAGGAGAAAAAGGTTGACGTAGAGGAGAATGATGTGTCTCTTTGGGGAGTGCCTCTTTTGCCAAGCAAAGGTGCAGAAGGTGTTGATGTGGTTCTGTTGAAGTTTTTGAGGGCTAGGGAATTTAAAGTTAATGATGCATTTGAGATGCTGAAGAAGACCCTTAAGTGGAGGAAGGAATCAAAGATTGATTCTGTTGTGGATGAGGATTTTGGCTCTGACTTGGCCTCTGCTGCTTACATGAATGGTGTTGACCACGAGGGGCACCCTGTGTGCTACAACATCTTTGGTGCATTTGAAAGTGAAGAGCTTTACCAGAAGACTTTTGGGACTGAGGAGAAGCGCAGTGAGTTCTTGAGGTGGAGGTGCCAGTTGATGGAGAAGGGTATTCAGAAGCTCAATTTGAAGCCAGGTGGTGTGTCTTCATTGCTTCAAATCAATGACCTTAAGAACTCCCCTGGTCCTTCAAAGCTTAGGGTTGCCACAAAACAAACTCTTGCAATGTTGCAGGACAATTATCCAGAAATGGTGGCAAAAAATGTAAGTTCTTTGCCTTTTATGCTCCTTTTTGAATTGTTTGTTGGAACTGAATTGGTCATATAATGTGATGTTATTTTGATGTTCTAATTTTGATAAATGTGTTTGTGTTTCATTGTAGATTTTCATCAATGTTCCTTTCTGGTATTATGCTCTCAATGCCCTTTTATCCCCCTTCTTAACCCAAAGAACAAAGAGCAAATTTGTGGTTGCTCGCCCTAACAAGGTCACTGAAACATTGACCAAGTATGTTATCCCATCCCATCCATAATTTAACCATTTTTGTCCATTGGCTATTTCAATAGCATCCGATTAATTATCTTAATTTCTTTGTATGAAAAAGGTACATTCCAATTGAGGAGATCCCAGTTCACTATGGTGGTTTCAAGAGGGAAAATGATTCTGAGTTCTCTTCCCAAGATGGTGCTGTTTCAGAACTCATTCTCAAGGCTGGATCAACTGCAACCATTGAGATTCCTGCATTGGAGGTACCAACTAATTTCTTAGATGTTTTTGGTGTTGTTCTCTGACCAAAATTGGAGTTTTACATTGATAGTAACATTTAATGCAAACCTTTCTTATGTGCATTATCAAAATTAAAACTTTAATTTTGATTTGAAAACAATAACAAAAATATATAAAGAACTACATTTTTGTAATCCTATTCATTGGCGTGCTTTATAAATAAGAGGGTTGGACTAAAAAGGTTGTTACTTGTTGCATCATCTCAACAGGTTGGAAACTCTTTGTGCTGGGATTTGACTGTTCTCGGTTGGGAGGTGAGTTACAAGGAGGAGTTTGTTCCAACTGATGAGGGTTCTTACACGGTTATTGTTCAAAAAGGGAAAAAAATGGGTTCACAAGAAGGGCCTCATAGGAACACTTTTAGGAACAATGAACCAGGGAAAGTTGTCCTCACAATAGAGAACACTTCAAACAAGAAGAGGGTACTGTACCGTTACAAGACCATCAAGAGCTCCTCCTGAGAACACAATTCAGAAGTTCTATTTTTGTTAAATTGTGTTTTCCTTATAGTTTTGAAGGTAGGTGAGTAGTTGTGTGAAGACTGAAAAACAAGAGCTATTCTTTCATTGTTATTGATATATACCATTTTTTTTTTTTACTGAAATGAAATTGATTGAAAGTTCATTCAATTTTCCTGTGCCAATAATGTATCTAAATCTCCTTAAATGATTTCTTCTGGGTTTCCTTGAACGCGTGTGTTCTTTTTAGTAGCCAAATAATTTTTTTATCTTTTAGTTCTCAAATTCAAAAAATACTCTTTAATTCTCTTGTCAAATAAAAATTTGTATTTTTTAGTTTTTCAAATTTCTTAGAAGGAACTTATAACATTCTCTGCATGTGTGTTAATTATCCAAAAAAATATTACTAAATTAGTTTTCAAAAATCTAAATAAAATGTTATTATACTTGCCTTTTTTAAAAAATACTAAAGTAAATGTCAAATAATTATAATGAAACTATTTTAATGATTTTTAAAATATTTTGTTTTTATTTATCTGTCATTTATTTTTTTCTCAATTATATCCTTATCTTCATTAATTATTTTTATATATTCTGAGGTTAGATAATAAATCGTGTTACCTTGAGAATTGTTACGTTGAGAAATTAAACAAAACTTTGCACCTACTCCCAAAACTATAAAATTAATTCCCAATAAGAGAAAATTTATTAGTGTTCTTTTTAGTCACCCAATAATTTTTTTTTAATCTTTTAGTTCTCAAATTCAAAAAATACTGTTTTTAATTCTACTCAAATAAAAATTTGTATTTATTAATTTCTCAATTCTTACTAGGAACTTATAACATACTTTGCATGTGTGTTAATTATCCAAAAAATATATTGCTAAATTAGTTTTCAAAAGTCTAAAATAAAAAGTTATTATAATTGTCTTTATAAAAACCTACTAAAGTAAATGTCATAATTAGTTTTTAAGAAACTAATTTAATTATGAATTCAATTTTTGCGAGAATAATTTAATACTACTTCCGTTTTTTTACAATACTCAAATTTTGGAAATATTTTATTTGTCAATTTTAGAGCTCAAGGTGATATTAACTTCTTTTTTTTTAATTATACCCTTGTCTCTATTTTTATATACTACCAAGTTAGATAATAAATATGTTTTTACGTTGAGATATTAAACAACACTTTATATCTACTCCCAAAACAGGAAATTTAATTTTCAATAAGAGCAAATTCATTACTCACGTCATCCTAAAATAAGTATTGTCATCTGTTATTTTATATAGACAAAAAAAGTTAATAAATAAATAAAAGAGAATTGTATTTTGAAAAACTAAGTTTATTAAATAGGTAAAATAGAGTAATATTGATAATAGAATAAAAAATTAAAGTAATATTTATTAAAGGTATTGGTGAAAAAAAATTAATGGTATAATTAAAAGTCAAATGTACTCCTTATTTTGGGATATATTTTTTTTCAAATAGGACATTGTTTTTGACACTGAAGGAATAATGTT
>PYAF01002530.1:1093602-1125711 GCA_007407185.1 Glycine tomentella | reverse complement strand
ATACATTTTTACAAATTTCCTTCAACCTAAAAATATTAATAACTTTCTTGCTTATCTCAATTCAACCTTAAACAACTCTTAATAAGAAATAAATATATTTTTAAAGAGTAAGACCATGTCTAATATATAAAAAATTTGTAGGTATAATTCCTTACTCATCTATTTAGAAAATGAGAAATAAATGTATGTAAAATTAAAGTTTTGATCAAAATTGTGAATTTTTTAAAACAGAGGATCAAAATCGCAAAAATAAAAATTTGGAGACTAAAATTATGAATTAAAAATTATTGGGAGACTAAAATTGCAATTTTTCCTAAAACTTATAATGAATATCTTTTGATAAGTAAATTTGGCTTAAATATTCATTTGGTCCCTATAAAATAAGTGGTTTTAATTTTAGTCCTTTAAAGTTATTTTTTAAATTAATCCCTATAAAATTTCATTTTTTGATTTTAGTATATGTGATTAGTGGATTTTGTTAACTATTGACTTGGCTAACAATAACGATATTATGATTATACCATGACAATAAATGATGTCTTTATCGCGACATAAAAAAATATTTAGTCAATAAATAATGATGTCATCAAAATTGTCATGTTATCATAATGATGTCATTAGGGGTTAAAATAAAAAAATTCAAATATTTTTAAGGATAAATAAAAAATGACATATTTACAAGGACTAAAAACAAAACAATGTATTATTAAAGTAAAAAGTGTCATATTTGTAAAAAGAATTTAAGTATTAATCTAAATTTGATTGATAAATAAAGACAGAAAATTTGTAAAAAGAATTTAAGCATTAATCTAAATTTGATTGATAAATAAAGACAGAAAACTTGAAAAAAATAAATTTGATTGGAGATATTGATTATATTGTGGATTTTTTCTCTCTATATAGTATAATCGACATCAGCAAGATTTTCATAGGATAACTACTCACAACTGCTTTTTTTAGAAGCCCATGGTAAATGACAATTTGACTTGAAAAATTACTTCCAACTACATTCCACATGTAGGTTTTGCTTCCTGCGACTTCTTCCAGATTGGTCTTGATTGTAGGTCACTTTAGGTTTATTTGTGTCAGGCCCCAATTACTTTTCTAGAAAATGACTTGATAAATTTTTAAATCTTACATTTGTATCCTTAAATCTCATAATCAAAATATCTTTTCCTTCGATTCCAAAACCAAGTTACTTTATCCACCATTAGCTGTCAATCAATGGTCAATAGTTGTCAAATTTTAGCTGTTGAATATTGGCAATTAATCATCAGTTGTCAATTAAGCATTAATTTAATATTTAAATATCCTTTTGTAAATATGACACTTATTGTTTTAATCTTTGTAACTTTTATTTTTATTTTCCATACTTTCAAATATCTTTTTTTTTTTAAATCCTTAGAAATATAACATTTTCTTGTCCCTTAAATTATGTCACTCTTTTTTATCTGTTAATCCCTCATGATGCTATGGTAATATCATGAGACTTTTGGTGACATCATTATTTGTTGAGTAAACATATTTTAATGATGTCATCACGTCATCGTTTGTTCATGTGTCACAATAATGATATTATTACCAATACCCATTACGCACTTAACAAAATTCACCAATGGCAAAGATTAAATAAAAAATAAAATTTTATGGGGACTAAATTAAAAATAAAATTAAAGAACTAAAATAAAACTCTTTATTTTTATAGAGACAAAAAGGTTATTTAACATTTAAGCCTATAATCTTTTTTGTAGATTTACAATGAAAATTTTAGATTATGATAAAAAGTTATTTTTAACTATTGACATTTTTTTTAACATTAGATTTCATTTAAGAAATAGAAATAGAAAAAGTAATTAAAAGAGACAGACAATTAAGAAAATTAAATATACATATAAAGATAAAAAAAAAATAGTTTGAGATGGTTAAACGAATTTTCTTTTTACTAGTTGCATAATAAGTAATTGTAAAATGCATACCAGAAAAGTATAGAAAAAGAAAGGAGAATAGGAATATTATTTTCTAATTTTATTTTTTTTGAAGTACATGAAAGAGGACTAAACTCCTGGGAACAAAATGTGAGCTGACTTAGCTATCAAAATATCAGAAATACATCCAGGAGCATCTTCAAAAACATGGAAACTGCTAGTACTATCTATACCTTCTTTAGCCAAAACATCAGCTGCATTATTAGCTTCTCGGACACTAAAATTCCAAGAAATATCACCTGTGTTGTCATAATGTTGTGCTTTTTAGTTTTAAAAGGATATTTTAAAATGTAAAGTCCCATATTATATAAAATAACTTTGATTCAAGTGTTTATATCTTGTGGGATATGCTCTCAATGTGCTCTTGAACTTGACATTCGTAGTGTAAATTCATCGATTTGCTCCTCTACATACGTGATAATGACAATGAATGGTACAATCCTTTTACTTTTTATTTATTTAAATTCTTTTGAGAATTATTTTGAAATTCAAAAGGCTTATCGAAGAATCCGTTTTCTGTCTTCAATTAATTATCATTAATCATTTGACTTTAAAGGATATGTATATGAATTTATAATATAACAGTAGATATATACTACTATATTTTCAATACTGTCTGAAAGGCGATTGAATGTTTGAATTAACACATATAACCTCAAAGATGACTTAAAATTAATTATATGAAGTGCATATATACATAGAAGACACAATCATATTGAGATAATACTGTTGTTACATGACGTGTTTAATGAAGTCAACTTTCGTAATTAATGAAGATATTGATATGCTCACCACCTCCACCACAAAAGCCGTAGACAAATAGCAGAGTTTCATTAAGCTTAATATATACACACAGTAGGCTCTGATGTCTGACCAATTCTAATATGTACCATAAGTCCACGTACTAAGTTTTCAACGCACATAAAAATTCAATTGTTCAAAGTTGATTTGTGTGTGTAATGAATGAATAATTCGATAATCCCTGAAAAAGTTACTTGGCCAATGAAAATTGATGCATCTTCAGAAATTCCACCAGCTGATTTGAATTAAAAAAAATTAAATTTTATCATTGACTCAGACCGTGACCAATGAATCAGAAATAATAAATATGCATAAAATTTGTTTAAATACAAGTCACAAGTATTTTTTAGAATTTTTTTATTAAAAATATAGAACTTTTCATGTAATTTTTTTTTTAAAAAAATAATTCTAATTTTGTATCCAAACAAACTTATAATTTAATATTTATCTCTATGATTAGTCCTTCTGTCTACAGTACTAGCCATCCAGAATAAAAAGAAAAAAGAAAAAGAAATAGTTTTCTCTTTGTATAAGTTGTAGGAAGAAGTTGTGAAATCCACGCAAGGTTTAAAAAATAATTAGAAAGTACCTAAAAGTAATTGTGAAATGTTCTCATAAAGATGAGAAGAGTTTGATTTCAGGCCAAGGTCAATTGGTGAGTGCTGAAATGTGAAGATGATGATTCTCTAATTGCCTCCTTGGATAAACTTTTATTGCAAGTATTTTAAGAGAAGACAACAACTAAGAAGAAGAAGAGTAAATAAAATGAACTTTTAAACAAAAATGAGTTATTTTTAATTAATTATTAATTAATCTATAAAAGATTTTTTTATATAATTTTTTAAAATGAGAAAAATTTATAAATTAATTCATGAGTAACTAATAAAAAATTAATTTTAACTTATACGAAAAAAATGAAATATTTCATTTTTTTTCTTCTTAAAATACTTTTAAAAAACTTGTCCAAATAAACCATAAAACTTCTTTCGTTTGGCAATAGGCTATAGTATTGTTTGGGCCAAACGGTAGACGTGGCAGACGATAACTGGCCCAACTATACGGTGTGCTTGCTTAATAATTGAATTAAAATACTACCTAAATATCTTAGATGAAATATCAACTAATCCAATTGAAATTCAATTTTTAATTAACATGTTATAATGTATCTACGCCACCAAGCTACGTACATAAATTAACATAAGATTATTTTAACTTAATTAATAATCTTTTAAGTACAAGACCTGCGTATGCATGCAGTCCCACTCAACTTAGTAAAAATTATCTTACACCAAAATATTATATTAAACATCTATCAATTTTATTAATAATTAATTTCTTCTAAAATACTTAAATGGTCACCTATATTAAATTCTTTCCTCATATTTTTTTATTTACAAAACTTAAAGCTTTACTTAAAAGGATCTAATCCAATTTCACTCCGTACCAAAGAATTCTTGGCAAGCCAATTGAATGTGATCACAATGACAGGAGGTATGATTTGTAAGGTTTATCTTAAATAATGTATTTCTTTGACTTGAACTTATTTATTCAACATGAATATAATTATTTTTAAGAAAGGATTAGCTTTTTTAGAAATTTCATTTGACAAATCTTATTTTTAATACGTAACCTCAAATATATTTAATGATATTAGCGTGTCATTAAATTTCATGTGCTAATTGTTGACATGATTTCTGTTAGCCACATAAGCAGTTTCATTAATGCCGTAAGTATTTTCGAGATTAAAAATGCATTTTTTTTTTCAAATTAAAACACTAAAATGATATTTTTAAATTTCGGAGGAGCAAAACTGGATTTACCCTGGAGAATTAACGATCACTCATGCAAAATGTTTAATTAATTTAGCTAAACTTTCTTAATAAAATAATATTTTTTGGGATTGCGTATAAGTAACTTTGTTTGACAAAATTTTAGTTTTAATTAATGTATTTTTTAAGCTATAGTGCTATTTTTTTCAAAAGTTTTATCTTTATGAAATTTGGCAATGGATAATCTTAAATTTACTTAAAAAACACTTTTTTAAAATTTTTTATTTTTATAACCGGAGGTATTTATTTATTCTTTTTTGGCTCTCAATTAATCTCTTTTACACTAGATTGGTTCATTTTAAGATAAAATGATATCTCTAATTATAATTTCAAACTTAAGTTTGAGATTAAATCCTAGACCTTTATTAAGTGATCCAAATGTTATTACTTGTTTGTCAATGCCTTTTATTATTGAGAAACACTTTTAAAGATAAAAGATAAGATTATAATTATTTTTTACACGTGTTAGAAGAGGGAAATCGGGTAAACTCCAACAAATAAATTTTCTGCTAATCAACTACAATAATTAGTGCCCATTACATTTTGAAAATTTAATGGTTTCCCCGTGATTAAGAATGTATACTTCCTGCTGTTAAAAAAAATTTATACTTCCTACTTTAGGAATATACATTCAGATATAGATCGAAGTTGATCATTGACAAAATATAAAATCATTCTGTTTGCACTGATAAAAACGATTAAAATAATTACAGGGAAACACTTTCAAAGTTTTTTTTTTTTTTCCATATTTGTTAAGAGTGAAGTCGGGTAAAGTCCAACAAACAAATTTGCTGCTATGACTACAATAATTAATTGGTGCCCACAATATTTTGAAAATTTAATGGTTTCCTAATTGAGAATTTATACTTCCTACTTAACTTAATAAAAATGTACATATTCTGATAAAATATAAAATATTCTGTGTTTGGACTGATAAAAAGGAATAAAATGAATGAATTAATTTAAAGTGAAACAATATAGATTAAAAATACTTCATTTTATTTTATTAAATATTTTTATTTGTTCTTCAATTTTGGACTTATGAGATAAAATATATTTATTATTTATTTTTTTAGTTTAATGATTATGCACTGATAATATAAAATAATTTTATATTATCATCTTAATTTATCGTTAGTATGACTTTAAAAATATTTTTTTATGAAATACAACAAACTTATTATAAATAGTGATTTTTGATTGTAAGACAGTATAAAATTAGTATATAGTCATATCTGTCTTATTTTTTCCACAATTTTATTCGCTTCTTAAATAATAAAATTATTTTTTATTCTACCATAAATATTCAAACAATAGTATACATGCTTCATCACATTTCATATCATATCACTTTATCAGTTTTATTTCTTCCAAGATTAAATATCTAAACATAATATGGAAAATAATAAAACATTAAGTTATGCAAAATTATCATATTGAAATAAAAACAAAAACAAAAACAAAGTGTCAATGGGTGTTCCCAGCAAATTTACTTTAATTAAAATTGGAGTTTGCATAAAATTCAATAGCATATAAAGTTATAAAAAATATCCCCTGGTAAAGTGAAAATTTTTGCACTAGTTGTTTCTTTCTTTTCCATCTAATTTCCCTTTTGAACCTTAAATTAATTATTTTTTTAAATAAACATTTATTTTATTAATTTATTTAATCATAATTGTTTTGGATCATTATACCATTTTTTTCTTAGCCAACATCATTACAACCATACTTCCTCCGTCCCAAAATAATTATTGTCATAAGTTGTTTTTATACATGTAAAGAAAACTAACTCATAAGTAAGTCAGGAGAGGATTTAACTTCTTTGTGGACTACAAGTTGAAGAGTTTAGACCCCATCTAGTCGTTGGTACTTTGTATCTTCATAGAGAATTCAATTTCATTGGGTCCATGTCAGAGACAGTGGGGTAGTCGTTACACCATTCGTGCATGTCGCTACTTATGTGACATTGAATTTTGTAACCTTAGAATTCTCCTTCTGACCTTGGGCATATGTAAGATTCTATTTATCATGTTACCACTTAACATAGTCTTATGTTTGTAATAAATAATCACTATCTCCTAATATGTGCAGCTTTCCTAGCTAAAAGATAGGAGAACATCCCTTGTAGCTCTTGAAGTTACTCGGTCATTTTGTTTCAGAAATAATAAGATCTTTGATACAAGAACTCAAGAGGAGGGAATCATCTATATCATCTTGACTTGATTTTGATTTCTCTATTTTTTTAAAAGAAAATCAAGTAAAAAATAATAAATAAATGAAATAGAATAATAATTTTATAAAATTATTTTTATATTAAATTTATAAATTTTGTTTCTATTATTCATATTATAAGAAATATAATTAGAAAATAAATAATAAAATGTTACATTAAAAAATTATAATGATAATTATTTTAATTTTTTTTCCTTATAGAACAATTATAATGAAAGAGAGGAAATAATAATCATTCCGTGGTAATAACTGTTGTTTACTTTATTAATTATCATCGTATCTATCTTCATTATTGGAAGCATATATTTGGCCATCGTTTTCACTTCTCAATTTAACTTTCATGCATTATTATGGACAACACTTATACGGCACTCTCAGTCTCTCACATTGATGATTGACAAGAATATAATATTTGTCACTTTTCTTTTGGTGTGAAGCATAATAGTAATATTAGTATAGTAAATTTGTTAAATTAAGATATGATTTGGATACTTTTATAAAAGTAAAAAATAAAATAAACAAAAAAATATTAGAAATAAATCATATTTATTTTATAAATTAAAATCTAACTTATATATATATATATATATTATATTCAGTTATATGTATATAGTATATTCTCTTATGATAAATTATTTTTATAAACTTTATCCTAGGCTTACAGAAGTACTTATCTTTTATACAATAAAGAAAATAAGTTTTGGCTTAACTTTTTCCGCTCAAATAAGTAGTATTTTAGATACTTTTATAATTATTTTATTTATTATTTATTTAACACATTATATTAATTACGACTGCATTTAATATATATATTTAGTTCTAATACACACTTGATACAATTAATATTTTATTTTAATTTAGTACTATATTAAAAAGTTAAAATAAAAATATTTTGATTTTATTCTTTTAATCTTGAACATGATTATAGTAAAAAGAAAACATTATTTTTATCATTAATTTTTTTATTTAAAAAAAATGATACTAGGGACACCAACATTTTATTCTTAATTATTGCATTCTCATTTATTCAGTAAATTGGACTGTATTAATTATCATCATAGTTTTTTGTGTTTATCATTTATTAGATAAACACGATGGAGTGCAAAAGCATCATTGTAGAACCATTTTTTTAAAGGTTTATTATCACTAAATCATTCAATAGATAATGAATTTTTAATGTACTTTTTATAGATATTTTATTTTTCAGTTTTGTCATTATCTTGTATTGGAGGAAGAATAATAAATATTAATGATTATAATATATTTATATTTGAATTCATGTTTTCATTTTGTAGTTTTTATCACATAATAATAGTGTGAAATATATACTAATTTTGTTCATGATTAATTTCAATAAAAAATATATGGCTAATGTCACTTGATGTAACAATATGGCATTTACTGGTTATTATATATTTATTTAATATAAATTTATATATTTTTTAAAATAGAGCTATCATAGATAAAATAAATGAAAAATTTTATTTTCACTATTCTAACTTTTAATTTTGAAATAAATAAAGTGGGACGTTTTAAGTAATACATAGTACTTTCTTAATTATTTTATTTTATTTATCTGAAAATTATATTAATTAGTAGAGTATTTAATATACACTGAATTGTTAATTAACACTTTATAAAATATATTACTTTTAAATTTATAATTATTTGAAATTAGGAAAAATATATTGTTTGATTGATTTATTACTAGGTATTTAAATTTCCGCTTTGTTTTTATTAATTAATTTATTATATTTATTATTTATGAGTTTTAAAAATAAAATATCAGATGCAGCGTGCATTGACGCGCTGTTCCATTTTTTCAACATCTTTTAGACTTCTGCTATTGTGTTAATCTTTATAAAAGATAGAACAAAAACACTATGAATTTACTAACTTTAGCATTTACGGTATAAAAACTTAGAAGAAGCTAAATTCCTTTCTTTTTAAATTAAAAGAAGTCTTAAAAGAGAAAAAAATTAGATAATTATTATATAATTTAAACGTACAAATTAAGTATGCATAACAATTATCATCAAACCATTAAATAAATAATGAGGTTTTAATGTACATTTATATTTTTTCATTTCTTTATTATTAAGTATTGGGGGAAGTATTTGGTAGAAAAAAGTATTGGGGGAAGTATAATGGGAACTAAGGATTTAATATTTGTTTATTTGAATTTAAGTATTTATTGGTTATTATGCATTTTTTTAATTTTATTTTTTAAATAATGATATTTTATTTATTATTTTTGTAATTTTTAAAATAATTAAACTCAAAATATTTTTACAAATAAAAATATTTGAATCGGCGCATTCATTTATTATAGTTTTGATTCTTCTGAGCAGATTTAGGGACACCTTCCTTTCAAATTTTGCAATTTTTTATAGACATTAGTGTAGTTAATTAATTCATTATATATAATTATAATTATTGTACAATATAATTTTTCTATTTATAATTATGTTTATTTCTTATTAATATAACATATTTTTTTTACTTGATTAAAAATAATCTTTGAACTTATATATGTATATATGAGTTTAATGTTTATGCATTAATAATATAGAATAATTTTGTAATGTCATTTAATCATAAATTACTATTTAAATTATTTTAAAATAATTAATTTAAAAATTAATAAATTTATTATATATTAAGTTATGATTGAATGAATATGTAAAACTTTTTTATATTGTAAGTGCATGACCCATTTTCTCTATATTATATAATATTTTACAATAACCATGTAAAAGTAAAACTAGCAGCTGAGTCAACCTATTCCGCATCCTGTACTTACTAGCATTTATGTTATTAGTCATAAAAGGATATTTTCTTATGCAATATATAACAAAACAATATGAGCATTTTGGTTTAGACTAGCATTTGAGTCAACCTATTAATCTGTATGTATACAGGGCTGTGTCTAGAATTTTTTAGGCTTTAGGAAAAGTTTACATTTGAAAAATTGTTTATTAAATTTTAATAATTAAACAATTTCAACATCTTATTTTCAATAGGAATTCATTTAACCAATATCTTTTGCAATATAGTTTATCTCAAGTTATTTTTTTAAAAAAATATTTTCTCTCGAAAATGGCAATAATTATTAATATTATTAACAATATTATGTAAACATTACATGCATGTAAAATGAATTAATTTTTTAAGATATAATTTAATATTTTTAATAAAACATTGATTGATTTTTTTTGCCAGTACTTTTTTGATTATATTTGTTTTACAAAATAATTTAAGACAACTAATATCAAATTCATGTTTACTAAAACTTTCAAGATTAATATAATATTTTTTAAATTTATTCTCTTTTATAAATTAAGAACTTTGAAGGAGCCTAAGGCAATGATGTCATTGGCCTTGCCACGGCTATATCTGCATCCTCGCTTAAGGGATATTTCCAGAAATAAAAAAATGTACAATCATATTTTGCAAGGTCAAAGAATGATTGAGTTACGTTATCTATTTCCTTTCGGGAAATATTTTGGTCAATTAGGGAGGTAACCTAAACCATCTTCTCATTTATCTTTGACAATTTCTGCCTCCAAGGGATCTTATAAATTCCAACACAGATCAAGCCAAATAGAGTCACTAAAAATCCTCTTATCTTTGTATACTAATAACATCTCATCATTGGGATAAGCCAAAATGGGAGTCCTTTCTCCTCATAGAATACAACTATCATTATTTCCCATTGTTTTGTTGCTTTGGTCAGCTTCAGCTGCAAATTCAGCTCCCAACAACACTTTTGTTCAATGCCTTGTGAACCATTCTGAGCCTTCTCACCCCATAACTTCAGCAATTTTCACACCAAACAACACCTCATTCTCTTCAGTCTTGGAAGCCTACATTAGAAACCTTCGTTTCAACACCTCCACAACCCGTAAGCCATTCCTCATAATAACTGCACTTCATGTATCCCACATACAAGCATCCATTATTTGTGCTCAAAAACACAACTTGCAAATGAAAATACGAAGTGGTGGCCATGACTATGAGGGTGTGTCTTACGTGGCAGAGGTTCCATTCTTCATCCTTGACATGTTCAATCTAAGAACCATTGAGGTTGACATAGGCACTGAAACCGCTTGGGTCCAAGCTGGTGCAACACTTGGTGAAGTTTATTATAGAATTGCTGAGAAGAGTAAAACTCATGCTTTCCCAGCAGGGGTTTGCCACACTGTTGGGGTAGGAGGACACATAAGTGGTGGCGGCTATGGCAACATGATGAGAAAATATGGTCTCTCGGTGGATAATGTTATTGATGCACAGATGGTTGATGTTCAAGGTAGATTGCTTGATAGAAAATCCATGGGCGAAGATCTCTTTTGGGCCATCACAGGTGGTGGTGGAGCTAGCTTTGGTGTTGTTCTTGCCTACAAAATAAAGCTAGTTCGAGTTCCTGAAATTGTCACTGTTTTCCAAGTTGGGAGAACCTTAGAGCAAAATGCCACTGATATAGTTTACAATTGGCAGCATGTTGCACCAACTATCGACAACGATCTTTTCATTAGGGTTATCTTGGACGTTGTGAACGGTACACGAAATGGAACAAAGACTGTAAGAGCTAGGTTCATAGCACTATTCCTTGGTGACTCCAAAAGCCTTGTTTCTCTCTTGAACGACAAGTTTCCTCAACTGGGTTTGAAGCAATCTGATTGCATCGAAACGAGCTGGCTTCGATCTGTGCTGTTTTGGGACAACATAGACATTGCATCCTCACTTGACATTTTGCTTGAGAGACAACCACGATCACTCACCTACTTGAAAAGGAAATCCGACTATGTGAAGAAACCGATTTCCATAGAGGGTTTTGAAGGGATTTGGAAGAAGATGATTGAGTTGGAGGATACACTATTTCAATTCAATCCTTATGGCGGACGAATGGCTGAGATTCCTTCAACAGCATCTCCTTTCCCTCATCGAGCTGGGAACCTATGGAAGATCCAATACCAAGCGAATTGGAATCAGCCAGGGAAAGAGGTAGCAGATCACTACATAAACTTGACAAGAAAACTTCACAAGTTCATGACTCCTTTTGTCTCCAAGAACCCTAGAGAGGCTTTCTACAATTATAAGGACCTTGACTTGGGGATTAACCACAATGGTAAAAACAGCTACGCTGAAGGGAGAGTTTATGGAGTGGAGTATTTCAAGGATAACTTCGACAGGTTGGTTCAAATAAAGACCAAGGTTGATCCCCTTAATTTCTTTAGGAACGAACAAAGCATCCCTACGCTGTCATATAGGAAGGGTTAGAATAATGGTGACTCAGATTTTTCTTTTCCTTTTTTTATTCAAAGATTGTTATTTTCTGTAGTTTGTTGTTGCTTTGTTTGTCTGTAATAAATTGGATTGTGGAAATAAATAACTTGTGTTAAAGCTTGTTAGATGTAAGTTCAACTAGATATGGCCGCATGCGTGGCTAAATAAACAAATTACTTAATTAAGGATGATAAAAAGACGTTTAAAATTCAGTAAAACAAATGATTAAATATATTATTTTATTGACTTAATTATATAATTGATTTTTCAATTATTAAAATATTAAATTAAATCCTTCAATTGCTTAAAAACAATTTATCTGTCAAAAGCTATCTACTTTTTTTTTTCATTTTATAAAACTATCTAAGATTTTTCATTATATATATATATATATATATATATATATATGAGATCCGTTTACATCGGTATAAGAATTGATAGTTTTACACCATTTAATAATTTTTTATTGGATAAGTATTTTACAAAATCTACCGTTAGATTGAAAACTTATATCATGTAGATCATATGTCTCAAATTTCATATTAATTCAAAATCATTTAAAACATAATTGATATATATATATATATAAATTAACGTAATATGTACTTCTAAAATATGTGAAAGTTAGATTATTTGATTACATTCTTATTGATGTTTAAATTTTGTGAAATTTGAGACATGTGATCTACATGATATAAGCTTTCAATCTAACGGTAGATTTTGTAAAATATTTATTCAATAAAAAGTTATTAAATAGTGTAAAACTATCAATTCTTACACTGTAAACGGATCCTATATATATATATATATTTCAATTAACTAATTCATTGCTGACCATATTTTACATAAGGATCTTATATTGCCTATTCTATATATCTTAACATATTGCAGAACATTCCTTAGCTGATATTACCTATTTTATATCTTAACATATTGCATCCCATTAACATACATATTTTACATATCCCCCTATCGGTGTGCAAGCAGATTTGAAATAAAAGAACATGGCAGTCAAGACCATCTTAGCAATCATTTGTGTTTTACACTGAAATGCAATTAAGGGTAACGTCAGTGCCATCTTCTCACACATTCTCTAATTTTCCATGCATAATAAAGACCATGCATGTTTTCTTCAAGACCACCCTAACTTAAAATTCTACTTTCTAACCATGTGAATACATTTAAATTAAAAGGCAGAAATTATAATCATTTCCAAGCATAATACACTACAATTGTTTTTTTTTTTTTTTATCACATCATATCATTTAAAAATAATTTTTTTCCTTGTTCTTTAGTTAACATGTTACTCTTCACTCACTCCTCACATATTATTATTATGCATAATGGCACTAGCTAAGGGCATAGACTATAACCATTACGAAACGAAATGCAAACCTTGCTTTGCTAAGGGAACTTTGCTGCATTTTACGTATTTCTTGTGCTATTAACATGTATCCCAAGAGAAAGTGCTAAAGATAGGTCTTGCTTGAACAAGCTTTCTCCTTTGACTTGTTTTTGCATTTCGTCGGTAATCGTTATTAACATGCGTGTCTACGTTAAGGGCCCCACATCTCTGAAATCTGTTGTACATGCGTGCAATAGTCTAGGACGAACAAGCAGAGGCAAAACTAAGGTGGTTAAGGCCACCTTCCCTCAAAAAAAAAATTAATAAGAAAAACTAAAATGAGAAAAAAAAAGAGGAAAGAAAAAAATATGAAGGTAAAAGGGGAAAAAAAATAAAGAAAACTTAATAAAAAAAAGAAAAGAAAAAGAAAAAATATTAAAACAATAAAAAGGAAAGAAAACATAAAATAGGAAAAAATATATAAAAAAGAAAGAAAATGTAATAAAATTAGATGAGAAAGAGAGATAACAGAAAAAGAAAAAAAAGAAAGGAAAATAATAAAAGTGAAAAAAATAATAATAAAAAGGAAAAGAATAAAGAGGAAGAGGAATAAAAAACATTATAAAAGGGAAAAGGGAGAGGCTGGACACAAGGAAGAAAAATGAAACACAAATCTCAATAGAATAGAAAGAGTTAAAAAAGTTATTTCATTTGGTAAATAAGTGAAAAAGAAGAATTTCAGGTATCCTCTCATTTCTTTCTTTTTTCCTTCTTTTTTGTCTTTATTCTTCTAAACATCAAGATTTGATTAATTTATCAGATACATCTGAATTATGTCAAAAGCTAGTAAGAACTGGAAAATACATCATTTACCCTCTTATTGATAGAGTGATTAGACTTTTATTCACTTCGAAATAGAATGAAAAACCAATTTCTTGATGATTCTTTGATTACATACATTGAAAAATAAATTGTTTTGAATTTTAACACAGATTCAATTATAGATGATTTTAACAATATGAAAACAAGTAGAGTAAAAATAAAGTAAAGTGATTTTAATTTCTGTAATATTTTTTTATATTACATTTATATTGTTTTCGGAATACTCTTATTTATGATTTTTTTTTATATTTATCTCCTTTTAATAAAATTCCTACCTCAGCCACTGTAGACAAGGTGTGATCACGTGAGGAAGGGTAATTCTGAAAATAATATTTAAATTTTAAATGTTAAATTAAATGAATATTTAATAGTAAAATTAGAGACAGGTGTCAATTTTTTATTTCGTCGGAATATCTTTCGGTTGGTTTCTGGCGGAGGATATAGCATTTCTCCTTCTAAAAACAACCTTTATTTAGTTAGTGACTAAATTCGAAGATAGCTAGATCGCAAATAAGTATCATGAACATATCTTAGAAAAGACATCTCACTTAATTACTCCTCCCACCTTAAAACGAGAAAAATTTCAGTCTCCCTTACCCTTTTCATTAAATCACTTAGTCCCGCCGACAATTAAAAAAACAAAAAAGGAGCAACAGGATCACACTATCTTAGACCTTTTGAGTTTTGACAACGATGATAGAAACAGAAGCAGCCAACCCCTCCATTTTTGACAAAAACCAAGCCTAGTCATCATTTAATTTAAGAAATCTCAATTCTCAACTCACAAATTGTAAGTTTTTTTTTAAAGTTGACCTTTAAAATCAAACAATATTAACACTTTCATTAATTACCAAAATAAAATTTGCTTATTACAAAGTAAGACAAATTGCCAGCAGAAAGAGATTATTGAGGCCAACACTTTATTAATACCTCCGTCTATCTCTCTCTCTACCTTCCTCTTCAGTCGTACATCCAAAAACAATTGAGATGTACCTTGCACCATTTTCCTTTCAGAAATAAAAAAAGTGCATTTGCAAGGTCAAAGAATAACTTAGTTAAGTTACCTATTTTGTTTCTCCGACTGTACCCCTAAGCCACCTTCTCATTTATGATTTATCTTTGACATTTCTGCCTGATCCTTATAAAATCCAATACCGATCAAGCCAAATAGACTCACTAGAAATCCTCTTTTCTTTGTTATTCTAACACCATCATTAATATAAGCAAAAATGGGACTCCTTTCTCCTCATCGAATCCAACTATCATTATTTCCCATTGTCGTGTTGCTTTCTATTCCTTGGTCAGCTTCAGCTGCAAATTCAGCTCCCAACACTTTTGTTCAATGCCTTCTAAACAATTCAGAGCCCTCTTACCCCATAACTTCAGCAATTTTCACACCAAACAACACCTCATTCTCTTCAGTTTTGGAAGCCTACATTAGAAATCTTCGTTTCAACACCTCAACAACCCGGAAGCCATTCCTCATAGTGACCCCATTTCATGTTTCCCATGTGCAAGCAGCCGTTGTTTGTGCAAAAAAGCACAAATTGCTGATGAAAATCCGAAGTGGTGGCCATGACTACGAAGGGTTGTCTTATGTGGCTTCGCAGCCACTCTTCATCCTTGACATGTTCAATCTTCGATCCGTTGAGATTGACATGGAAACCGAGACCGCGTGGGTCGAAGCCGGTGCAACGCTTGGTGAAGTTTATTACAGAATTGCTGAGAAGAGTAAAATTCATGCGTTCCCAGCAGGGGTTTGTCCCACTGTTGGGGTAGGAGGACACATAAGTGGTGGTGGCTATGGTAACATGATGAGAAAATATGGTCTCTCAGTGGATAATGTTATTGATGCACAAATGGTTGATGTTCAAGGTAGATTGCTTGATAGAAAATCAATGGGTGAAGATCTTTTTTGGGCCATCACAGGTGGTGGTGGAGCTAGTTTTGGTGTGGTTCTTGCCTACAAAATAAAACTAGTTCGAGTTCCCGAAACAGTCACTGTTTTCCGGGTTCCGAAAACGCTGGAGCAAAATGCCACTGACATAGTTTATTACTGGCAGCATGTTGCGCCAACCATCGACAACCACCTTTTCATTAGACTTGTCTTGAACGTTGTGAACGTTACACAAAATGGAACAAAGACTATAAGAGCTACCTTCGTAGCTCTATTCCTTGGTGACTCCAAAAGCCTTATTTCTCTCTTGAATGACAAGTTCCCTCAATTGGGTTTGAAGCAATCTGATTGCATCGAAACAAGCTGGCTTGGTTCAGTGCTGTTTTGGACAAACATCAACATCACAGCACCGGTTGAGGTTTTGCTTAATAGACAACCACAATCAGTCAACTACTTGAAAAGGAAATCTGATTATGTAAAGAAACCAATTTCCAAAGAGGGTTTGGAAGGGATTTGGAGGAAGATGATTGAGTTGGTGGATACATCACTGAATTTCAATCCTTATGGTGGAAGAATGGCTGACATTCCTTCAACAACATCTCCTTTCCCTCATCGAGCTGGGAACCTATGGAAGATCCAATACCTAGCGAATTGGAATAAGCCAGGGAAAGAGGTAGCAGATCACTACATAAACTTGACAAGAAAACTTCACGAGTACATGACTCCTTTTGTCTCCAAGAATCCTAGAGGGGCTTTCTTTAATTATAGGGACCTTGACTTAGGAAGTAATAACTGCAATGGTAAAAACAGTTATGCCAAAGGAAGAGTTTATGGAGTGAAGTATTTCAAGGATAACTTCAACAGGTTGGTTCAAATAAAGACCAAGGTTGATCCTGATAATTTCTTTAGGAATGAACAAAGCATCCCTATGCTACCATATCAGAAATTATTAGAGTAATAATTGGTAGTCTTTACTCTTAAACACTTTATTAACACTTATTAGTTCTTACTCACTGCTAGAAATGTATGAAGTGTTAATGAAAGTTACCTGCAAGAATAAAAATTTAGAAAAGATATAGATTGAGAAAGAACTTGAGGTGCTATATATGCTTAAGGCTTCAGTTTCTTTTCGTTGTTTAATTATTTTCTGTCTATGGTAATATTAGGAAAGTATAATACTACTAAAACAGTTATAGATTTAGTGCATGTTTGGACATTTCTAAACTCGTGTATTTTAGGATTTTTACGTCAAATATAAAAAAGACACCGAAGCTACTTCAAGTAACTCTTGAAAGGAATTAGATGTGTCCTGCATTGATGAAATTCACACGCCTTTGTTTTTGCTAATGATTTAAGGTAATCTAAATCATTACTGTGGTGTTGAAAATTATTCTTTAATTATGATGCAAAGGAAAAAGCTCTTGGCTAAAACCCAAAAGGCATGAATGTTCTTGTACACAAACTTCTAATTTCTAGAAATGCAAAATATCATAGACCATATATCTGTCCAGCCACATGACCACAAAACTGGCTTTGCCACTTACGCAAGACTCAGTAATGTTTTTAAAATACAGTATCAGAATCAAGCATATAATGGTTTTTTTTTTCTTTTCTTAAAAAAGAAAACAGTAGAATCAAATTACATATAACGAATATTTTTGAAGGTGAAGGCATTGAATTGATTGTCACTGTATCATTAAATAAATGTGAATAATTATTGATATGCTCCTAGCATATAGTACTTTCCAAGCTAATAGAAACAAGGAATCAATTATAAATCTTCAATAATTGTCCATAAATGCTATGAATTGTGATTATTCCTTTGCTACCATATTCTCACCTAATTTGGCCAATTGTATAGCAGGAATGCACCAATTCAATCCTGTTTGAGTAAAAGTACCTGGGGTTACCAGTGCCATTTTCCAAGCCAATTGCGCCAGCTGGAGAAATGTGAGCTTTTCTTCTAAGATTTCACGCTACCAACGTGAATATCACGCCATCAGCATCAACAAGATAGAGCCTCTCTGCTATCTCACACTATCAGTCTCTGCTATCTCACACTATCAGTGTGAGATTCACGCCACCAGCGCCATTGAATGAAAGTTGCTAGTTGTTCTGCTATCTCACGCTACCAGCGTGAATTCCATGCCATTAGCATGGAAGTTCAACTTCTGCATAATTAAAAGCTGTCAAGGGCAAACTGAGAGTTTCACTTCCCAAACTTAAATACCAAAGACCCATAACATTGAAGACACTTCTTGGCACGAAAAATCACTAAGAAAGACTGAAGAAAGGCTTAGGAGCTTAGCTAGGGCTTGGGAGTTGAAGGCTCAAGTGGAGACCTCTTCTCTTGTCCTTTATACTTCATTGGGCATGTTGCTTTTTGTTAGCTCATTGCCAACCATGATTAGGTTTGATTAGTTCTTATTTGTAGTTAGGGCCAACACTTGATGTAACTTCCTTTGGATTGGATTGAATATTATTATTCCTTTATATCAAGTTACTTCACTTTACCTTGCTTGTATGTGCATTATTATCTTGTTGGAATTGATCACTCTAGTAGGATATTGAAAGTTAGGGTTCACAATAGGAACATTGGAGTTCTATGCTTGAACTTGGGTAAAGTGACAAATTTTACATTATCTAGGAATGGAAATATATGTTTGCAAACCAATTGTGTGCATCAACTTAATGCTTGATCTCATGAAAGCTACTAAGGAATTAGAGTTCTGATTGGGTTGAAGGGTTTATGTGACTAAGGAATTAGAACTGAACCACTAGCTCCATGAAGATGCATGATTTGAGTAACTTGTGATGAATGAATATAATGGACAATCCATGTAAGAAGGTGGAAAGTATCGAGTGTGGGTGCCCTAACTACTATCACCCTTATATTATTACAAAATCAATTTACTTGTTCATAAGCATTTAATGTTCATAATTTAGTTTTTAATTTCCATCATTGACACACACACAACACAAAACTTCCTTTAAACATTTGTCATCCAACTTATAGATAGTAGTTACAATACAATCGGTACATCAATCCTCGTGGGAACGATCTTTACTTATTACTTTATTACTTGAACGAACAGTATACTTGTCGATTTCGCAACAATTGTATAACATGAAATTGATTGTCACTGCAGTAAATCATTAAATAAATGTGAATAAGTATAACATGAATGGATAGTAACGATAAGCATGAAATTAAATTTCTGCACAGCATTAATCAACCAAACTATATCCCGAGAAAATATAGCAAGATCAACATAATTTAGCATGTGAGATATTGAAGTGAGAGAGAAGGAAATGAAGAGATAAATTATGAAAATATTGACAGTTATGTGTCTTTCCTTCGGATTGGGATGACTGTGACTTGAATACCAAAACTGCAGGAATCAGATTCTTGAAGTAGCAACAAATATTTTAGTATGTATATGTCAAAAATCAATGCTGTAATTAAAACCTTAATTTGTTGGTATTATCAATAAGCAAAACTCTTCGTCAATTATAAATCTTCTATTAAATCATAGTACCTGATTGTTTGAGATCTGGCAGTTGAGGACAGTGTACATGTTAGTGGTCACTTGGACTAGTATGCATCATTTAGGTAGATACTGATAGAACATGAACCCTTTATTAATTTATGCCTGTTAATTAATTTCATGCAGCTTTGCCTCTTCAGAATTTTCAGTTGAGCCAGATCCAAAGATTGAAAGCCATAATTGTTTGTTAGTGCATTCAGTATTCTTCATTTGCTTCCTATTTATAATCTTTTGTGTGACTTGTAACTTGGTTGCATACCTTTCGTTTGGATGGTTTGGCAACCCAAGTTCTATGGTTTTGATTATTCTATGATCTGTCTGAAGTAGAACAAGGTTTAATTAACAAAACTAAGCTTGGTGAAATTTCCTATAGTTATGGCAAACTATTGACAAATTATCAGTATCTTTTTAAAGGATTAAAGGAGAATGGATAACTCATATTATTGTAGAATCCCACTCTAGTGATCAAAGTTGAATATTTGTCAATAATTTTTTCGTGTTTCTTTGTGCAACTTGGTCCCTACGTATTCTACTTTGTGTTTGCACTTCATGAAATTGAACATTGAATTTTTAAGATACGTGCATCATCGAAAGTGAACAATATAATTAAGGAGAAGCTCCGAGCACGCAAGACACTATTTTAGTGTATCATCATTATGGGGTAATTATATTTATATACTTACTTTTTCTTCTATTCTATTTTTTATTCCTCTACTAATTATTAATTATCCTATAGTGTTTCTTGTTTTATTCTTGATTAAAAATATATTTCATTGAAAACAATCATATTTGAGTCAAATAAAACTATTATTAACCTCAAAGTTTGATCCCTCCAAGTATTTACTACCGATGTATACGTTCAAAGCTTAATCCAAGACCACTACTTAAGTAGAAACAACTCCACACTAGATGGTTCACACGCTCTTGATGGTATTATATCATTTATGACATCTTTTGTTTTGGTTTCTCTCAATTCAATTTATGTGATAATTTAATCAATAATGTTGTTCATGGGTTAGTTTGGATCAAATTTGAAAAAATAAGTATCCGAACCAATTAATTAATTTTCATAAGTTTGAATTGGTTCAGATTGTTCAATTTTTTTTTTTGCACGCACAATCCAAATCAAACAAACTTGATCAAGGACGGGTCAATTTAATACCAATCAAATGGATCTCTTGCGATACTAATATCAAAATTTCGTTTAGAGTAAACAAAATGAATCAGTGTTAAATCAATGGCTTTCATAAGTTGCAAAGATCACATAAAATTGAATTGCTCGTCCATAATAGGGAGCACAAAATGCCAAACCACTATGTTGTCGCGAAGCAAGTGGTGCGAGGACTGTGAGGGTTGTATCGCTGCAAAGTGCAAAGGTGTTGGGTTTTAGGACGAATTCGTATTTTTTTTATAGGTTTTGAGTAATTAACAAACAAAGTGTATGTTTTCGTAAGTAAAAACAATCGCGCTTACAGGCTTAAGATGAAAGACGATGGTACATCTTCATATTTTCAGACAATACGATTTATGCTCATTATATCATTTTAATCTCATCTTTACATCTTTAGTCTGAATAAATATATTGTCTTTTATAAAATATTTTGTTTTCAAACATACAACGTTACATAGTCTTTCTTTACACTAGCGCTAAAGCATAGTTTATTTGATAAGACGAAGCTTTATATTTTAGAAAGATTTGCGATTTTTTTTTAAAACACTGTTCAACTCATTATTATAAGTTCTGGTTTGTTTTACAGGTGGTACTATATGGGATGTACCCGTTAAGGGAAAAATACTTATACATTGTACAAACTGCTAATTAGTTTAAACAAAAGTTTGTATAACTTTTTATTTTTACAAATAAGTGAAAGAAAGAAAGAAAAAACATTTTGAAAAATGGAAAGAAAGAAAAAACATTTCGAAAAATGTTCTCAATATTTCTGATTCGGATTCGATGAGGTGTGTCTGAGTCCTTACCACACATCTCAAGATTCAATTGTCACTAGTTTTTGTACGGTGAACTGATGCATATTGCATATTATTGCATAATGACAATAACCTTTGTACTTTTTCTGGGTCCAGATAATGGAAACAAACAAACAACCAAACTAGGACCACAACTCGTTGTACGCTTGTACGATAATGCGCCAGAAACCCAAATGAATGACGAATCAATTTATCGATCTCATAAAGGAATATTCTCCTTTTCCCATCCCCTTATTTAAATTATCACATCATATATTACATATTTTTTATAGGCAAAACTTGCCAGTAAAAGCAAATTTTAGTTAAATATTCCAACTATGTTATTCAAAAAGTAGACAAAATGTTTGGAAAATTAGCATACAATAACTTTATTTATGCCACTAAATTGAAAAAGGAAAATTATTAGATAGAATGAAATAAAATAGATTCTAATATTTTTTTTTGTTTTAAATCTTCCAGAAACATTTTAATCATTTAAGTCTTATGTTTTTTTTACAGATATTTTCATTGACAAAACTAACCCTGATGACGCTTTCTTTTGGTATGTTTGATTTAATTTTTTTATAAAACTAATATTGAAAGTATTTATTTTGGGAGGATTTATATTGGAAAATTAATTTATTTTAAAAGTATTATAAAATTAATCTTATTTAAATAATAAAATAAAATCATTTTTAAAATATAATATATTTTTAAAATTTTAAGAATTCCAATTCCAAAATCCATTTTATTCTACATAAAAAAATAAAAAATTTAACTTATTTCAAAATCAATTCCGTTCATTGTAAATTAGGATCTCTTGGGTCGGACAATCACACATCATAATCTCTGTGGTCCAGTGAGTTGAAAGTACAATTAACCTTATTTGGGGGGGGGGGGGGAATTAAAATATATATTGATAGAGAAAAATTGATTAAAAAAAATAAAATATTGAGTTAATAGTTACTTAATTTTCTTCTAGTAGATTTTATCTTTAATTTTACACATAAATTTAATAATAATTATTTTATAAAATTTTATTTATTTATCAAATTATTTATTAGAAGTTAAATAATTGAACAATTATGTAAAAAACAATTTGGCCCCTTTAATTTTGTAAGTGCAAAGTTTAGACTACCGACATTTTTCAGTATGCAAATCAAGTTTCAGATTTACAGCCACAGACTTAGTTTTCGGTCTGATAAAACAAAAAAGTTGTTTACCAGAAGATTCATAAATATACCGATTTCTTATATGTTGTTTTAATTTTTCTGGAGATAAGTGGACCGAATTATTTTATAAGAAAGTTTAGTTGGCTCCAATTCTTATAGAAGCGTGCTAGATAAGTGGAACTGGTTGGTAGGCATGAGAGTGTGTGAAAGCCTTTTTGCGAACTAGAGGTTGCAACATATTCCAGGTATATATCCAAATTTGCAACGTAAGATCTAACTTTCCATTTTCTTGTGTTCTGCCCCATCAAGTTCTAAGAAAATAGAAGAAACTAAAAATGAGACTTCTTTCTTCTACAACACTGCTTCCAATTGTTGTGCTGCTTTCTCTTCTTTGCACAGCCTGTGCCACAAATTCAACTGAAAACAACTTTGTTCACTGCCTCGTGAACCATTCTGAGCCCTCTCACCCCATATCTGCAGCAATTTTCACACAAAAGAGTTCCTCATTCTCTTCAGTCTTGCAAGCCTACATCAGAAACCTACGTTTCAACACCTCCACAACCCGTAAGCCGTTCCTCATAGTGACACCATTTCATGTCTCTCATGTGCAAGCAGCCATTGTTTGTGCCAAAAAGCACAGCTTGCTGATGAAAATTCGAAGTGGCGGCCATGACTATGAAGGGGTTTCTTATGTGGCCTCAATGCCATTTTTCATCCTTGACATGTTCAATCTCCGATCCATTGAGATCGACATGGACACGGAGACTGCGTGGGTCGAAGCCGGCGCAACGCTTGGCGAAGTTTATTATAGAATTGCTGAGAAGAGTAAAACTCATGGTTTCCCTGCAGGGGTGTGTCCCACTGTTGGGGTGGGAGGTCACATTAGTGGTGGTGGATATGGCAATCTCATGAGAAAATATGGCACTTCAGTTGACAATGTTGTTGATGCACATATAGTGGATGCTCAAGGAAGGTTGCTTAATAGAAGAACCATGGGTGAAGATCTCTTTTGGGCTGTTAGAGGTGGTGGTGGAGGTAGCTTTGGTGTGGTTCTTGCCTACAAAATAAAGCTAGTTCGAGTTCCTGAAAAAGTCACTGTTTTCCAAGTTGGGAGAACCTTAGAGCAAAATGCCACAGATATAGTTTACAATTGGCAACATGTTGCGCCTAGCATTGACAATGATCTTTTCATTAGGCTCATCTTGGAGGTGGTAAATGGTACACAAACTGCAACAAAGACTGTGAGGGCTACCTTCATAGCACTCTTCCTTGGTGACTCCAAAAGCCTTGTTTCTCTCATGGATGAGAAGTTTCCTCAATTGGGTTTGAAGCAATTCGATTGTATTGAAACAACCTGGCTTCGATCGGTGCTGTTTTGGGACAACATAGACATTGCAACCCCAGTTGAGATTTTGCTTGAGAGACAACCTCAGTCTTTTAAGTACTTGAAAAGAAAATCTGACTATGTGAAGAAGCCAATTTCCAAGGATAGTTGGGAGGGGATTTGGAACAAGATGATTGAATTGGAGAAGGCAATAATGTACTTCAATCCTTATGGTGGAAGAATGGCTGAGATTCCATCAACAGAAACCGCTTTCCCTCACCGTGCCGGGAACCTATGGAAGATCCAATACCAAGCAAATTGGTTTGAGGCAGGGGAAGAGGTAGCAGAATACCACATAAACTTGGTAAGAGAACTTCACAAATACATGACACCCTTTGTGTCCCAGAATCCAAGACAAGCTTTCATATGTTACAAAGACTTAGAATTGGGCATCAATCACCACGGTTACTATGGCTACTTTGAAGGGAGTGCTTATGGAGTTCAGTACTTCGATGATAACTTCAGAAGGTTGGTTCAAATAAAGACCAAGGTTGATCCCAGCAATTTCTTCAGGACTGAACAAAGCATCCCGGTACATAGCTACGTGGAATTTTTTAGAATGGTTACTGAAAAATCGTTGGTTTCTGTTTTGTTCGGGTTGTTCGCATTAAATTGGATTCGGAACCTCAAGTAACATGTATTAGATTTCTCTTTGTAATTATTTAGTTTGTGTATCTTTTTGTCTTATGACACAATGTTGTCGTGTTAGTGAGTAACTTGGAATGGATTCCAATCTTATTCTTAGTACTAAATTTGGTTTTGGAATGAAGACTTGATATTTAGAGCCAGTTGACATGTTTTAACTTTAATAACTAAGCCTTTGTGTGTAATTTATGAGATTAAAAATATATTTAAGCCTTTAGGTAAGAATCCATAATTGAGTTATTAGTATCAGGCAACACTAGACTGAAAGAATGAAAGGATAAATACTTAAGTACTCATACTTATATTAGGTTATTAAGCATTGGACACAATTAGTTAATATATTGAAGTTAAATATGAATTATTTGGAGAATATTCAAGTTTAATTTTCGAGGAAAACAATTTTTGATTAGATTTTATTTATCTTTCAGTCCAATACTAGATTAGTCATATTCTTTTTGCTTGATAAATTGGAGGATTAAGACAAAAAAAATATACTAATGTTTTCACCTTGATTTCTTGTTGAATCTGTAATCTATACTTATAATAAAAAAATATCTTCATTTGTTGTTCACGTTTTATTGGACAATTTTACCTTTAAATCATTTTTTAAATTTTCAATTTTTTCTTCTAACTCCACTACTTTTACATTGTTAGTTTCTTTTATTCTATTTTTTTATTAACTACATTTAACTTCTGTTTTTTATTTATTATTTAATTTTTTTAGAGAAACATACTCTTATCCTAACTATTATAAAAGGAATAATTTTATTTAATGTCTACTTTTCTTTTATATTTTTATCCCCAACTATTAAAAATCATTAACCATTACATTTTATTTTAACTTTTTTTCTAATACAAATGACTTCGTAAAACAAAAAACTATACACATAGTTAACTTCCAATTTCAGTCTAAGCACAAAATGCATATTTTGTACTAGCTAGAATAATAGAATTAGAACTTAGAAATGATGCAGGGAGACACATCCCTGTCTGAATTCATTGGGTTCCAACTTCCAATAATCAAGAGAACGATTGGTGTGGGCAGCACAAATCATGTGAATAATAGTTAAATATTAACCACCTACGCCCAACAGATATGAGGTCAGATATGCGTGATTGATTAACTTCAATACATGTATTTGCGGTGGGAACCAGTGGGCTGTGACCGTTGTTTAGCCCTTTCTTGGACCCACGACTAGTTTAATATCCGCGTTTTCCACGGGTGTTAAATTTATATTTTTATATGTTTGTAATAATTTTTTAAGTTTTTTAAAATGTTCCTAATAGTTCTTCATGTTTTTTTTTTTAAGATTTAAAATAATCCATCATCTTTACGAAATGTTCAACTTGTTCCTTACTTAACGACCAGATTCTAATGTTTTCATGTACCTCAGTTAACTGAAGAACCAAATCGACTCTGATTATAAATGTAGGATTTAAAATAAAACTTTTAAAACTTAAAGATGAAACAGAACAAAATTAAAATATAAAAATTAAGTATGTACCTAGGCTAATATTTTTTAAGAGGACTGGAACAAGATAGATGAGCTGGACTTGGAGATACCATGGACCACCAAGAATATGTATGGCAAAAACTAAACATAGTGCCTTTTGGAACAATTGGTGTGTGACAGCAACTCGTTGAAGGAAAGGTGAAACACAAAAGGACAGAAGGAGAAATTATTAGTAGACTAATTATTAAGTCTCTTGTATTATTATTTTTTAAATTTAAAAACTTAAATACATATTTTACAAATATTAGTTAAAAATTTAAAATCTTCGTACTATCTAATGTTTTTTCCTGTATCAGTAAGATGTTGAAACTTGAAAAAGGTTTCCGGTTCGACCAAAAAAAATATATGAATCTAGAGAACAGTGACAAGAGAGAGCAAGGCTGCAACGGCTCATGTGTATTGTAAGAAACGGAAACAGAGAAGAATAGAATAAGATACTAATTATAGTAACTAACAAAATTAATCATAATAAATAAGGTAAATTATTTTATTTCATTTTTTTTGAAAGGAGAAATTATTTTAATTGAATACAAATTAATTTTACGTTAATCAGGATCTCATGCTAACATGCAACTGTAGTTATTTTTAAAAAGAAAATATTTGATAGACAGCTGTATACTCTCTAGTTGTTAGAGAGATGAAGAAATAAAAAAGAAAAGTAGTAGACTTATAAGAAATAAGATGCAACAAAAAAAAAAAAAAGAGACAGAGAGAAGAGGGATGCCATATAGTCAATAAGTGTTTATTATAAAAAAAGAGTCCATGCATGTATCGTTATGTTTTCCAACAAATTAAACCCCTTCTCTAAATGACCTTGTGACAGTTGTGTATAAATATTGTGTTTGAAATGTAAATAAACCTATTGAGAAATGCTAATTTTGGACACACTTTTTAATATTTTCTTTTTATTGGTTAAAATTTATTAAAAATAATAATTTTGTGAGTCATGCATTATACTTAATTATTTTTTCTCTTAATTTTATAATTTTTAATAAATTTTAAAATATTAAAGAATACGTTGTATTTCTAGCACTTCTCTTAAATATTTGATAAAAACAAATAATGAGAATTCTGTTCGATGAAATTGTGGCATTAATTAATCAAGCGACATAAATTAAATAAAATTCAACTATTTTCAAATTCGAACAGGGCTGAATTAAAAACTATGTTTAAAAGAAATTATTTTAACAGAAGAAATTCAATTTATTTTATCTTCTCTATTTTCTTCTCTTGTTATAATATACAAGATATTATACAAAAAATTATCCAAGCAAAACCTTAATATTTATAATTTTTAATTCTTTTTATAAAGGTTATATATCTTTTTGAATTTAAAATTAAAAAACTTAACTTCTCATTTATTTTCTTCTAAAATTTCACTCCCAAGAAAATGATGTCCTAAACTAAAGATGGAGAATGAAAATTGAAAACCTAAAAGGAATAAGAATTACAAAACCACATAAAAATTGGTAACTGGTTACACTCAAATATAAGTAAAAAAACGTGTTAATTAAGAAAATTAGTTTATATTTTAATCCACCATTCATAAATATTTTTTATATTTTAATCCGATTAAAGTATATAACAAGCGACCAACTGTACCAATTAATACTCAGGTCTATTATTATTAATTGATAGAAAGAGATGTTCATAAATGAGCATAGTAGCCATATATTAACATTTATTTTTGATACGAAAAGATGACACTTGGGAAAATGCCATCCCTAGCCAGTAAGAAAGCACATGTATCTTCACCTGATTTTAATGTCCATCTTAAAGTCCTCTCCAATAAGTTGAGACAATTTTGAAACTTCCACAATATCAAACTGTGAGGAGGTATCATTTTGTGTTTTCACAATCTTCAAATTTTTCCTTGCTAAATTCTTGCTTTGCTTAGGTATCCCCAACACAGTTACCTTCTCTATGATCCACTTTTTGTCCAAAGCAATGCTCCATTGGTAACCTTAGATGTAACAAGAACGCTAGTAGTGTTCTGTAATGTGGCATTAAAGCTTACCAATGTCCCTGACATTTCAAGTGACTCTCCATCATCCAAATACACTTGTCCATAACTATTTCCACTGCCACTGATAACCACCACAAGTTGAAAAGTAGTGTTCCGAGCAGCTTCAGTTGTCATTGCTTCTCCTTGCATGGCCAAAATTAAATGTTACCTTCCACAACATGCTCATTTATTTGATCGGATGGAGCATCAAGAGTGACATTCTTGCCCGATTCGATTGGCGTTCACCGAATTCGAGAAATTAAAGAGATCAAACCAGTTTCCTTTAGGGAAATATGCATCAACAGTGGTTGCTCCAGATTGTAGCACAGGTGAAACCAGAACCCCTTTACCTAATAGAAATTGTGAGCTTATTTCATAAGTTGTGACATCCTCAGGGAAAGAAAAGAAAAGGGGTCGTGCAATTGGTGTCCCTTTTGTTTGTGCTTCATACATCAGTGTGTACAAATAAGGGAGAAGGCGATAACGGAGGCCAAGCACTTTCTTAGATGAATCTGCAACTGAGTCCCAAAGATAAAAGCTCTTGAGTCTTGCCTATTGGAGTTCTTGTCTGAATGATCTCTGGCAAAAGGTTAAAAGGCCCCCAACTACGTACAGTGAGGAAAACTAATTAATGGAGTTAGATATTTGTATACAATGCATTTGTTGTATCAAAATTGTATCATAATTAAACATTATAAGAAGATATAAGACTAACTTAATTACTAGTTTAGAAGGAAGGGCTTAAGAGTAAAGGAAAGAGAAAGAAGTCGTAAATTCGAGTCCTTTTCCAGACATTTATAACAAACAAACAAATTAACATTTGCTTATAAAAAAAATCATAATTAAAGATTATATATATATATATATATATTACTGCATGCATTTGCGAATCAATTTAATTACCTGTATCCAATGGCGGAAAAGTTCTTCATCTGTACTTCCTAAAGAAACCACATATATCTGCTCCAACCATTGGAATTCCAAAGATTCCAGAATTTAATATAGCAGGGATTGAGTATGCCAGATCATTCCATGAAGCAGCATTGTCTCCTGTCCAGTGGGCAACATACTTACCAGAACTCGCAAAAGTTTATCTACTTAGGATGAATGGCCTTTTACCAGTTATATTCGTCAATGCCTTGTTTGTTGCTTTGGATTCTAGTAATCCATTCATATTGTGGAGGTAAAACTCAGTGATATTACCAAAGTGTAAAGATGTTGGTGGGACTGTTCTGTCATTGATACCATGGTTAATTTTGTAGGGAGGGTTGTCAAGAGTAGAATTTTCAATGGGAGAAGTAATGAAATTGGCCAACTCATTCATCTCAAGCCAAAACCACCGACAGGGAGAAGGTCCCTAAACAATTTGATTTCCCCACCCCAGAAATCTTGGGTGGTAGGGTTTAGAAAATCAGGGAAATAAACTGGTCCAGGCCAAACTTTACCAAGATAATCGGTTCCATTCCTCTTTTATGTTGGTGAATTACTCAAGGGTCAATCACTTTAATTAAAATAATAAAAAAAAGAAGCAATAGCATCTCTTTCTTGTTTTTTAAGCTTTTCATCTTCTGTGCCGTCGAATGAGAGGAAATTTTGTTCACTTTGTCGTATTGGTTGGATAATTATTTGTGTTTTATTTTTGATGAAATTTTAATCTATTGTTCCTAATATTGTGGACATTCATATGATATAATTAGAACTTTATTTCTCTCATATTATAGCAGAAGCTATATATACCCCGTTGTGAGATTTTTCTGGATTTAGTATCATGATTTTTTGTATACTTCTTATTGGTATACTTACATTGCTCTTATCTTTTTATTTTTTACACGGTTGAATTTTTGGATTTTCATATATCAGACTCTTCATAGGTTCACTCATATTTTTCACTCAAATAAAAAAAGTCTTATTTACCATTACATATTTGTTTAATTTTTCGGTGTGCATACTTGACTTTCCAATCACTTTATGTAATCACTTTATGTAGACATTAGCCTTTAAACCTCAAATATAGCTAGGTTTCGTACGTGTCATTGGTACCGATACCTGTTAATTCCAAAATTTAATTTAATAAATTTCGCTCAAATTAATGGATAAAAGATGCATGAACAGATGTTTCTAGATCCAACATTAATTAAGAATGTACAAAATATATATGATTTGTTTAAAGGAATAATGTTCATGGTGCAGAGTGATTATTTTTTTTGTCAGTAGTAATTAAATACAGGTACCAGTTCATTTGTAATAATTCATACACACTATTCAACCTACTAAACCAAATCCAAACTCCTTAGGTAGGTCGTGATTTATTCAACTTACCGAAGGACCAATAAGGCATGGGAGTAGGCCTGGCAATGAGTTGAGTGTACTGGTCCAACACCAGTTCAGAAGAGGATCCAGTGAAGAAATATAGATCAAAAACCCCACCGATGACCTTATAAGTAATGCGATCACCGCTCTACTCAACGTCCATTCCGTTGGTGTTGAGCAGCAACACCCCGTGTGTGGTGGCAGCCTTCACTCTTCCATCGGAGGAGGTTGATCTCACGGCCATGTAAAAAGGGTGAGAGCCATAGAGGTTGGTGTCCACGTTGGCGCTCGGAATGTCCGCATTCCACATGGTGAGGCGGCTCGGCTGAAGCTTGAAGGATTTCTTGGTGTGCTCACCGAGACCGTAAAGAGAGGCTCTTTCTGGTAGAAGAGAGGAAGATAATTGCAGGTACTGATCCTTAAAAATAAGAAAAGTTAAGGTGTTGGAAGGGTCTGATGAGGTGTTGAAGAGGACATCATTGGAGGATTTGCGTGAGACTGTGAAGCCAAATGGGGTGGTTTTGTGGAGAGTGAAGATAAGGTCTGAGTCTGGATGTGTTAGTTTTGTGGCTGAGGCTGAAGCGTAGGAGAACTTTCAGGGGTACCTTGTTCGCTATTGAGGGAGCCAAGAAGTCATTTTGGCAAGAGGAGCCTCTGGGAATGATGTTTTCTGGGATTTCCCATCTTTGGTTGTTGGAGTCAGTGATTCTGACTCTCAGCCTATCCTTGGTCTCAAAACTGCATGCAATTCAGATCAACCAATTATTTATATGTATAGATAAACCATGTGTCAAAATTTTATTATATTTAGTATAAGACAAGTTATTGGATTTTTATCATTTTTTTTAAAAGGCTTGTGAAGTATCCAAAATATTAGTATCAGATGTATCCAAGAATATGCATATTGTATGAGTGAATGGACCATACTAAACAACTTTAACTCATTGGTTGTTGTCTTGTTGATGATGGTAGCGACTTTTGTCTTCCATCGTGTAGTCAGAATGTTGAAATGAGTGTGAATAAGGATAAGAAATGATAACATATCTTAATGTTTGATCATATTTGTAGTAAGCATGATAGGAAGCACGTAAAATATTATGTATATTTAATTATAAATTATATTTGATATTATATTATATTAGATTATTTAAAAATCATTCACTAGACAAATCTATTTTTGATATATATATATATATATACATTAAAAATTGATATATCTTATTATAAATTATGAATTTATCAATAAATATTGGCCCTTTACATTAATTATTGTAATATATATTAATTTTAATTTTTATTTATATTTTTA
>PYAF01002530.1:1080725-1093502 GCA_007407185.1 Glycine tomentella | reverse complement strand
AAAATCATAAATTTTAAATATCAATTAGAAAATAAAGTTTATGGTGTCTATTTAAGAAAAAAAGGATCAAGTTTAAGATATAATAAAAATATGAATTCCAAAAAAACAATAAAAAGTCTTTATTTGATTTTTTAATTATAAGTTTTATTGTGATTTATTGTTTGGAATAGAGATATATAAAAATAAAACAAATAAATTATTATAATTTAAAATAAATATTTTTTTAATTAACACCAATTTAATATAAGACACTATAAGTCAATTTTAAGGATTAATTGAGATGTAAATGCCATCATCCTAGATTTCACTATGTCGTTATTATCGTTGGTATCACCATACAATTACATCCTTAAACTAATTTTAATATGATAAAATCTTTAATAATATGAGTTTATTTTGAAACAAAAGGTTTGAAAAAAAAAAAACTAAATGTTAATTTTAGAAACTAAAAAACTGATTTTTAAAAGTTTTGAACTTACAACTAAAATCACTTTAAACTGGCTCGGGGGGAGAGATAGGAGAAGGGCATTGGGATTCTATCCCTTTGTCACTACTACAAAGAAGGCCTACTACGACGATTGTTGAACTGTCATTGTTATGCGTGTCATTGAAAATGGGTAATTTCGATGACGGTTCTAAAAAATCGTCATCGTTTCTAATTTTTTATTTTTTATTTTTTTAAATAAAATACAAACGAAGACGGTTATTAAGGAAAACCGTCATCGTATGCCAGCATACGATGATGTTTTTTTTCTTAATAACCGTCTTTGTTTCCATTTAATTTCAATTTATCTTTTTTTTTTTAAATTAAAAACCTACGAAGACAGTTATTAAGAAAAAACCGTCATCGTATGTATATGATGACGGTTTTTCTTAATAACCGTCTTCATTTGCATTTAATTTCAGTTTATTTTTTTTAAATTAAAAACCTACAAAGACGGTTATTAAGAAAAAACCTACCAAGCCTTTTCCCAGTATTCACTGCTTAAGTCTCCTATTGTGAGCATTGAGCAAAGTAGACAACGATATCCCTCCATCAACAATGTTTAGTTGACTTAACAAAAAAATCGTAGTACAGCAGTTTTAAAGTACTAATATAGCGAATATAATTAAACAAATTCATTTCATTCAAATTCAAACCATGAAAACTCAAAACTCACTCATACATACTTTAACGATGTCAGATAACAGGGTAAATCTCTTAATGATGTGTCACCACTTTAAACAAACTCCATCCGCCCCAACATTAACAGACCTCACTCTACGAAGCAACTCTTGAGCTGGATTAGTTAGTTTTGTCCCATGGTTAGGTGAATGTCCAACTTCAGAGTTTTCCATTTGCTGCACCAAAGTAGATTCAACCTCTACATTCCCTCTATTCAAATTGCAGATAAAAACTCCATGTGTTTAGGCATAACACCAAAAAGCCATACAAAGCAGTAAGTAGCCAACCACATGAGTCCATGTATATGTAGTAACATTATTTCCCATTGCAACTATCTGGTAGAAGCAAATATATAAATGTTTATATTTCATGCCACAACATCTATATAAATAATTGCATATGACATAATTTCTTATTTATCCAATCCACATGGAGACATAGTCCTTTATCCATGTTGCATGGAGTCAAAAAGGTATCCTTCAAGGACAAAAATAACTGGACATAATTCAACGGGAATTTCCCTATGCACTGTCATGCCATATTTTGATTCTTCATGTTCATTTGAGAGTTCACCAACTTTAAATTTAATTTTTTTACTAGTATGCTGATGCAAAAATTTGTACAAATCAACTGGTTCTCTTTCATCATCACAATATCTTTATGACTCTAACAAAAAATTCAAAATTTGATACTGCTCTCTGCAAATTGATTCTCACAATTACACAGAATAAGAGATTCATTCAAACCACAACAACTACCAGATGCTTGATCAAATAGTCTATAAACAAATTAATGAATACAACGAGGGGGAGAAGTATAGGAAACGAAAAATACTTACAGACTTCCATCATCTTATTTTTCCATACAAACCAATGCACTAAGTTCCATATAAATCTTTACAGGAAGCTGAACAACTCAAAGTTGTCGCTCCACCATTATCAACTTTGCAAACAACACCACTAACAACAACCAGGCCCAAGAATATATTTAAGAATACATGAACACTCAAAACTCCAGAGCATCCACGCCCCGATAATAGCATTGCAGCAGCAACATTTTTAGACAACAATAAAGAGAACAAGTTCATAATTTATCTACAGTCTAATGCACGATAAGTTAACCTTCACACAGATCAGTCTAACCAAGAAAGAAAAACAAACATTGTATCTCCTGTACCGTGCCTCATTATTTCCCAAATGTTTCTTAATAAAAAATCTGTCAAGAAACCAGCAAGTCCATCTAAGAGCCACTCTACAAATTGCAAAGCATTCACCAGTCACACTAGAGGAAACACAATCTGCTGAATTTACAAAGAAACAAATCAAATTAAAACAAAAATCAAAATATCCTCTGATAAGTTACCATCATTTGGTGCCTCAGGAGTGATGTACACACCAAACCACTGTCTTGCAAGAGCATATGCAAGTTTTACCCTTGTATCAATAGTTTGTCAACAAATACTAAGACTGGTCATTAAGTTGGCATATCATAAGAAAAAAACCCTTGTGTCCAAGGAAAACAGTTTATTATTCATTCAGAAAAAGATTAATTAGAAAAAATCAAAAATGAAATAAAAGAATTCAAGTAGTGAACTGACCTGGCTAATAACCTTCTCATCAAACAAAACTTGAGAACTAAATACACTCATAGAGGCTCCTAAACTCAATGATGACACTGCCATCTCTGGCTCTATGAAAACTTGTGTATAAGAGTCAAATGGGAAGTCTACAGAAAGATAATCCTTATAGCAACTGCTCACTATAAAAATCCAACTATTTAATCATTATACAATTTTATGATGAAAAAAACTACTAGTTTCAAACTAGTTAAATTGCAGAACATCAGTATTAATTTCTCATGCTTTTGGAACTAAAATAACAGAACATCAGTATCATTCATTGCTACCTGATAAAGCAAGCTTCCTGTACTGACAGCCACAAGATTGTGTGCTACTGTGAACTCTAGGTCGTAGCTAAACATGAATAAAACAACAATAATTACTTCAAGCATTGAACAATAAATATTGTTATTATAAATGTGAGCATGGACCTGGTGTATGGCTACACACAAATGGAAAGAGTTAATAGTTCATACCAGCATCGTTGTGAATTGTCATCTATACATGGGAAGCAACACCTTGCTCTTCTTATCTGGTTATCAGTATGAAGAAGATTATTCTGAAGTGTATTCCTGTCTCTGCCTTCTCTATCCGATAGTCAATATGAACGGTTTTCACATTCTGCACCCAAGATCAACCTACATGAGAAAACACAAATAGTAAACCTCACCAAAACTACTCATTTCTCACATTTCACTGCCATGTTTTCAGGGACGGACACTACACTATTAACAATCAAAAACAAGAACCCATTCCTTACAAATGAGTATGCGAAAAACACAGATATCAAAAGGCTAAATAGGCAAAATATTTTGAAAAAACACAATAAAACATCAGCCATGGTAACCCATTATAAATAAATAGAAACATGCAATATCTTGTTAAAACATGTGAAAAATCCAAGCAGAGGAGAATGTTCATAAATTAGGTTGTTAGTTGTTACTATGGACTTAGGTACAAGGTTTTGAAAAATCATCCGCAACTACAATTTCAGACACATCAAGGTTTTTGAACTCTGCAACTGCATAACAACTGCAATTGTGGTAGCATTTGTCTACAATTTCCTTCAAAGTCAAGGATGCAATAGTACATCAAGGTTTGTTGCTAGTAATTTCTTATAAAAATCACATCATTCTTACCATTGACTAGGTTGGAGAAGGTTAGATATGGCACAATGTACTTCATGTCATAATTGTAATCACAAGAAGGCAATTTTCACTTCTTTGAAGTCAAATCTACATGTAGTATACAAATTTCAAACACTTTTAACCACATAATAAATTTACAGGTCATGTTTTCGTAAGCAGCATAATGTTGATTTTATTTTATTCTTTTAAAAGGCAAAAGGAAAATAATTTCTTTAAGAAAAAGTGACTATCCTTCAACACAAGATGAGTTAAAAGAAGCCACCTGAACGAGTACTTAGTTAATTATTTATTCAACAAATTCTTATCAAAAAATATATACAATCTGTTCATTGATGATGGACTGATTACATCCTTAACAAAAAATACCTCTCTTCACTGCCTGCTAGGTTTGACATTGCCTCCTCCTCTACAATGGAACCCATTTTCTCAACTTTTCTTCTCTAACAAACCTTCAATTCCACCAATGACAACATGACCATGTCCCGAATTCAAAGCACCCCAAAAGGCAACTTCAACATTCACTTATTTTATTTACTTTGTAGTTGGTTTGTTTGAAACTTATGTTGTACTATTGCTTGGATGCTATGGAAGACAAGGGCCACCTGAGAGAAACACCCTGTAACCAAACACAGAAGAACCATCAACACCATCAAAGAACAACTACAATAAAATCCAAAAGGACTTTTCTCCAAACTTGAAAAACAACACACCTGAAAGAGGCAAACAATGAGCGGCAGTAACAACAACCACACACAAAACAACCAAAAAAAAAATCTTGGATCATAAAAAATGTGTCATCAACAAGAGCAGCTAGAGGCCCAACATGGAAAAATTCTCAAAGATGAAAACTTTCCCTTTAGAAGATGGTAAAATACCATTTTTTGCCTCCAAAACCAAACCAAGGCACCAAAAGACACTTCGAAAATGGCATGGTAAACACCATTTTGGAAGAGAAGTGACCGGATCTTCCTCCAGAAGGGTGTCGATGTTGAAGTCCTTCCTCCATCGTCCTTGCTGCATTTCAGAAGCTCTTTCTGCACGCGCTCAATAGACGGGGAGAACACCAAAATAGCCCCTTCAACGAGAAGAAAAAGAATAAATTGTTCCTTCAACAACTTTAGCCCCACGTCTCCGAGCTTCTCCGCAATGAGCACCATGGGCTTCGCGTCAAGCCCGGCTGAGACAACCAGCACGACAGGGAGGGAACCGCGGTGGCACCAGCGGAGAGAGACAGAGAATGCGGAGGAGAGGGACAACTTCGACAAGAGAGTGAAGAAGATTGGAATTGAAGGGTTTGGAGAGAGAGAGTGACAAAGGGGCATGAATGAGAAGCATACATATTTCAAAATACAAAGACTTTTGAAGACGGTTTTAATAAGATCGTCCTTAAATATTCTATATCTAAGACGGTTATTATAAAATTGTCATCGTACATCTCGTTTTATTTACAAAATTGCCATTGCATTCTGATTTAAGACGGTTCTTGAGGAACCGTTGTCGTTTTGCTGTCGTAATATATGCTTTTTGTAATAGTATGTTCACTAAAAACATGAAGGCATACATCAAATTAATATATAGTGGACTCATTAGCAATTTGTAATTTTTATTCGTATTACAGGACTATTAGTAAAAGATATTCTTTTTCCTGAAAAAGATAATTAATCTCCATCATTTATTATTTTAATACTATCCACATGTTTGGTGTAGCGTTGTCAAAGAAAGAACACACGTTACTTGAAAAGTAACTCTAAAATGTACTTGCATTGTTAACGCTAAAACAAACACACTCACATCTCATAGATAAAAATGATGGCATACCACTTAATTGATGATCACGGTAGAATGCACCATGCCGGTTTGATTTTTTATAGAACGTGGGGGCAAAGGAGATAAGTTAGAGATACGAGGGACCACCAATAATAATCATCAAATAATGCACCTCGTTTCAAAGTTTCAACAATTGCTTGGCGTTATGCAAAGTTGAAATGAAGCACAAAAGGACAGGATTTGCTCATCCTGTATCATTTCCTCATTGGGTTTATTGAAAGGATTTCCGATTTTCGAAGCTGATGACAAAGAATGAACTTTAGAGAAGAGTGACAAGGGGTAGCAACCCTGCAACTGCAAGGACACATGCTTTTTAAGATATGGAAACATAGAAGAAGAAAATATGAAAATAGTCATAGTAGACTACGAATTAATTTTACGCCAATGAGGATTTCACCCTAACGTGCAGTTTATTTACTCCAAGTACCATATAATCCATATACTTATAGGTTTTTTTTTTCTAGAATATTTTCACCCCCTTAAACAAGAGAAAAATTATGATGAACATACATTATACAAAAAAAAGAGAACCAATATTTAAAATAAGTTTAAATATTTTTTTTCTCTGTGTACAGTAGTCTTAAAGAAATTAGAATCTACAACCTTATACATACTACTTAAAAACCCCATTTTTTGGCCAACACTACAAGGGTTAATACGTTTATCTCTGATCATGATCATGGCTATCTTTACACCAATACATTTCATTCAAAATAACTCATTTTCTAGTGATCAGTTTATACTTGAAATATAATGCTTTTTATTTTAATTTTTAGAATTTCAATTTTAACTTTTCAATGTTTTTTGTACAGCTTTAACTTTTAAAAATAAAGTAAAGATTTTATAATTGTAAATATTTCCTTTCAAAAATTGTAAATTTTTTTATTTCTAAAATAGACTATTTTAGTTCTACTTGAATCTATGTTTTATTTATTTATAATTTGAGCATTCCTTTAAGTTAATCAAGTGAATGAGCACAAATGTTTAACATAGAAGTTAAAGTTGAATAATTTGAATAATACAAACATTTGATCTTTAATGAAAACAATTTTTGGTTAAGTTTTAATTAATTCCTGCCTAAATTTTAAATTAATTAGAATTTTTTTTCCTTGATAAACTGGATGGTTAAAAAAAATAAAAATTCTTTCAAGTTGTGTAGTGGCAAAATAGTCATTGGTGCAAAGAGAAGTCCTAATGCGAATTGAAAATGCTGGATGATTGGCAAAGTGAATTTATATCCAGCGAAAGAGCCATAATTTCAACAAATTGCCGAATTACACTTGCATCAAACATGATTCGCTTATAAGAAATACACGTGGGAAAATATTGTTGGTGGTTAGTTCCAAGAAGACAAGAATTAATGTTCATACGAGAAATAATAGTCAACTAAACTTGCCTCGCTTCCATCATCATCCTTCTTTTCGCTGCTTCCAAAGATGCACATGCCATAATTTCCTATCCTTCCTTATTCACACACCCACTTCAACACTAACACTATGGCTACACGATGGAGGATTAAAGCCACCGCCACTATCTTCAGTGTTTTTCTCATCTTTTGCTCCGTTTCATCGTTGGAAGCAACACCAGTTGGTTATGGCTACACAATCTCAACTGTTCACAATTTTCCCATAACTAACTCTTTAACTGCAAACCTTAATCTCATCAAACCCTCCTCTGTTTTCGGACCCGACATTCCACACCTCTCCCTCACTGCCAGGTAATAACAACAACATTAACAACCAAATAATTAACGTTGTTGATTGCTGTCCATTCACACTTACACAATTCACACCATTAACTTGTCTTATACTAAAATTTTGACATCTAATCTATCTATCTATCTATCTAAAATTGGATGTTCTGAATTGCAGTTTTGAGAACAAGGATAGGTTGAGAGTGAGAATCACCGACTCCAATCACCAAAGATGGGAAATTCCACAACAAGTCATTCCCAGAGGCTCCTCTTCCCAATATTACCCTCTTCGCTCCCTCAATAGTAAACAAGGTTCCCCTCAGCAAAAACACTCTCTCAGTCTCACACATCCAAACTCAGATCTTGTTTTCACTCTCCACAGCACCACCCCATTTGGCTTCACAGTCTCGCGCAAATCCTCCAACGATGTCCTCTTCAACACGGCACCTAACCCTTCCAACCCCGAAACTTTTCTTATTTTTAAGGATCAGTACCTGCAGCTCTCTTCCTCTCTTCCATCACAAAGAGCCTCTCTATTCGGCCTCGGGGAACACACCAAGAGCTCCTTCAAGCTGCGACCAAACCAGACCCTTACACTGTGGACTGCAGACATTGCAAGTGCCAACTTGGACTTGAACCTTTATGGCTCTCACCCTTTTTACTTGGACGTGAGATCACCCTCTTTTGATGGAAAAGTGAAGGCTGGCACCACACACGGGGTGTTGTTATTCAACAGCAATGGAATGGACATTATGTATGGCGGTGATCGAATTACATATAAGGTCATTGGTGGGGTTTTTGATTTCTACTTTTTCGCTGGATCCTCTCCTGAACTGGTGTTGGAGCAATACACTGAATTCATTGGCAGGCCTGCTCCCATGCCTTATTGGTCCTTTGGTAAGTCAAGGTTTTTAATTGCGGTCATGATCGAAGTGTCGTTGCGATCCTTTTATTGCGAGAATTTGAAGATAAATGCGATTAATGCAGCCAGGCAGCTGTAATTGCAGTCACAGATACTCTAAAATCCTTAACATTGTGGCCAAAATTGCAGACAATTTTCTAAAACTTTGCTTTTGAGTCTTCAATTTCATTGTTTTCAACTATGGTTAAAGAAAAATAATATAGAAATGACAAGCTTTGAAACTTGAAAGGAGGTGTAATTTTTTCTAAAGGTTATTGTATCATTGATAATAGTGTAGTACAACTGCTTAGCTTGTTTCAATAGACTTGTAGTTTCCAGTGTACTGTGATTTTGTGTTACAGATAAAATCATTTCTAGGATTACTCATCCAGTTTTCAAGATAACTGATAAATGACCTGGGAACAAAGCAGTTAGTCATATGTTTAGTTGTTTACTTTTTGCTACATAAGTTTTTGAGTGAATATTGGTTCTCATATTGTAGATACATATACATACTGTAGATTCAAGGCAGAGGAATAATGAGCTACAATTATGCTATGACATTAATAAAGGAAGTTATTTACATGTTTTCTCAAAAAAGAAAGGCTAGTAAATATAGCATGATTCCTTTTCGTATCAGAAGTAAAAATAGTAGGAGATAAAGCTAAATGGCTTTGTTTTCTTTTCCTTCTTGAAAACTTTTAGCATTGACAAGTGATCACATATTCTGTTTTGTTAGTGACAAATCTTGCTACTCTGTTTCTTCCAAGGACAAATGGGCGATTCATGCCTGATTGAATTAAAGATGTGTTGGTGAACCTTGTGTACTTCATGAATTTATCTATGGAATGGGCCACAGACATCAAAACCTAACTTATCAATTGAGATTTTTCTGTCTATTCAAGCTAACCCATTTTATCTACTTCCCTTGTTAATCCACATAATTGTTATCTATTCTATTGTGAAGGTTTTCATCAGTGTCGATATGGCTACAAGAATGTAAGTGATCTCCAGGGTGTGGTTGCCAACTATGCAAAAGCAAGTATACCCCTTGAAGTTATGTGGACAGATATCGATTACATGGATGCATATAAAGATTTCACATTTGATCCAATCAAATTTCCGCTGGATAAGATGAGAAGTTTTGTTGATACTCTTCACAAGAATGGTCAGAAATATGTGCTTATCGTGGATCCAGGTACCTAATTTTTACACCATAAAAAAATTTTAAAAACGAAAATCAAAATCATTATGCTTGAGGAAGCATCTGTACATTTTTTTTTATTAATTTGAGGAAAATTTTGGAAATAGGTATCAGTGTAAATGAGACATATGCAACCTATATTAGAGGTTTGCAGGCTGATGTCTACATAAAGAGGAATGGAAGCAACTATCTTGGTAAAGTTTGGCCTGGACCAGTTTATTATCCTGATTTTCTAAACCCTCGCAGCCAAGCATTTTGGGGCGGGGAAATCAAAATATTTAGGGAACTGCTCCCTATTGATGGTCTTTGGATTGACATGAATGAGTTATCTAATTTCATTACTTCTCCTCCCATTCCATTTTCTAATCTTGATAATCCTCCCTATAAAATTAACAATGTTGGAGATCAACGATCCATTAATGACAGAACAGTTCCAGCAACATCTTTACACTTTGGTAATATCACTGAGTATAATGTCCACAATTTATATGGACTGCTAGAATCCAAAGTAACTAACAAAGCCTTAAAGGATACAACTGGTAAAAGGCCATTCATCCTAAGTAGATCAACTTTTGTGAGTTCTGGTAAGTATGCTGCCCACTGGACAGGAGACAATGCTGCTACATGGAATGATTTGGCATACTCAATCCCATCGATATTAAATTCTGGAATCTTTGGAATTCCAATGGTTGGAGCAGATATATGTGGTTTTGGAGGAAATACAACTGAAGAACTTTGCCGGCGCTGGATCCAGGTAAAATTGATTCAGTAGTATGGATAATATTTTCACTTGTGTGAAATAAATATTCAATGCATACCTTTCCTAAATATACAAAAGTACTATAATTTTTTGTTTGGTGGAAAACAACTACGATATACCATATTACACATATCTAACTTCTTTTATTTTCCTCAATGAAGTTGGGGGCTTTTTACCCTTTCGCAAGAGATCATTCAGAAATAAACTCCATCAGGCAAGAGCTTTACATTTGGGATTCGGTTGCAGCATCAGCTAGGAAAGTGCTTCGCCTCCGTTATCGTCTTCTCCCTTATTTCTACACACTAATGTATGAAGCACATACAAAAGGGACTCCCATAGCAAGACCGCTTTTCTTTTCTTTCCCCGAGGATGTCACCACATATGAAATAAACTCACAGTTTCTAGTAGGTAAAGGGGTTCTTGTGTCACCTGTACTACAATCTGGGGCAACCACTGTTAATGCATACTTTCCTAAAGGAAGCTGGTTTGACCTCTTTAATGTCTCAAATTCAGTGAATGCAGAATCAGGCAAGTATGTTACTCTTGATGCTCCATCTGATCACATAAATGTGCATGTTGGGGAAGGTAATATTTTAGCTTTGCAAGGCGAAGCAATGACAACTGATGCTGCCCGGAAAACTGCATTTCAACTTGTGGTGGTTATCAGTAGCAGTGGAAGTAGTTATGGACAATTGTATTTGGATGATGGGGAGGCACTTGACATAGCAGGTGTGAATGATCAGTGGACATTGGCAAGCTTTTATGGCGCATTACACAACAACAGTGTTTTAGTAACATCTAAGGTCACTAATGGAAGATTTGCTTTGGACCAAAGGTGGATCATAGACAATGTAAGTTTCTTGGGGATACCTAAGAATAAGAGATTTAATGGAATGGATTTGGCAGGAATTGAGTTGAAAATTGTGAATGGCATGGATTCAATGAGGACGGCAGTTGTGAAGTCAGAATTTGATAGCTCCTCTCAATTTGTTAATGTACAAGTTTCAAAATTGTCACTTCCTATTGGAGTGGAATTCAAGCTGGAGATAGAAATCAAGTAGAAGGGTACTTTAAGATAGCAAATTCCCACCAAGAATTTGTGCTCTCTTTACAGTTACATTGTTGCGGCTTTTCGTTTTACCACTGCTAAGTTTACTATATAAGGATGTCATTTTCCCAAACCACGACACAAACATTCATAAAATGTCATATTTTGTGTCAGAAATAAATTTTACTGAATATTGTCAACATGGTTATGAAGTTCAAGCCTAAACATATCTCTGCCTATCAATAACGGGGTGAGTATTACCTAGTACAGATGGTCGCTCTTAATTTATGCAATCAATGTAGCAATTACCTTTAGTTGAGGTTACATGAGTCCTACTTAGTAACTCTTCACACTCTATTTAGTTGGATTCATGCTAGCAGTGCAGTATCCACAAACATCTTTTGTGTAGACTGATAATAGAACATTAAGACATACGAAACTACTGTTTCATTTGTAGTTCAACTTATATGAGATTTATCAACTTACCGAGGAAACCACAAACTGCTTCTGACACCAAATCTCAGGTCCCAACTGAATAGGTTAATTGGTACTTTGACTTTAGTTGATTCTGACTTTCTTTTCAATGCGGGATTTCAATGATAACCCACGTTCCACTCACAACTCCGCTTGCAAATTACAATTCACTTGGATTCCCATTTCCTAACAAGAGCAGAAATAACACACTCTGCTCATCTACACCAAGCATGTCACTAGTGTCAAGACAGAATCAGAGTAAATAAGGTGAGACGCTAAATTCAAATACATGAATAATTTTTCTGTGCACATCTAACTTGTGTGTTTGGATGAGAGCTAATAATCTTGATTTTGAATTTAATTTGGTTAAATTTGATTTTAAAATAAGGTGATTTATGTTTTGATGTTTTTATTTTAAAAGTTAGTAATGTAACCAAAAAATTCTAAAAGTTAGTATTAAAACTTTGTAATGATACCTAAATTGCTTCAACTTAAAAATCAATACTAAAACCAAAATCATATCCAGAACGCAGAATCAAATATATAAAAATTTACCTAAAATCATGTTAATTGATATTTCAATGTAATTCTGGAAAATTCAAAACACACTCTACACAAGCATGTTACAGTGTGAAGTGATAGAATCAGAGTATTTAATATAACGTGGTGTGGAAGTTTGTGGGGTAACATTAGTCCACCTACATATTCTTGATGATTATTGCAACCTTTGTGTAACGGTAATGTTGCGGACTCGGCAAGTGTACCGGTCGTACAAGTAATAAAGTGATAAGAAGATATCGTTCCCACGAGGATTGTTTGGTCAATTAAATCATAAATCGTATCTCAAGATTGGATGACAAAAGATAAAAGAGAGAAATGTGTTGTTGTGTGAAGTAAATGAAAAGCTAAATGGAAACATCAACATAAACATAAATGTAA
>PYAF01002530.1:1049477-1080625 GCA_007407185.1 Glycine tomentella | reverse complement strand
TTGGAGCGTGGACTTCCTGAGCTTTCAAAAATGGCTTGAATCATGTCTTTTCCTGCTATAAAAGCTGTTCAAAATAGCACAACACATCATAGGGATGAATTCATCAACATTTATCATAATTAGATGCAATTCTAAGCTATTGTTGATGATTTTTGGCTTGTAAAACCTTGGAAAGGGCCATATGCAGGGCATATATCAGGTAACAGTCTCCTCTAACAATTCGTAGAGATAGCAGCAGGACAAATGTAATACTATTTCATATATCCTCAAGTGATCAAAAATCGATTTTTAAAATTATAAATACCCGTGAGGAAAAAGTGGTGATTGGTTCCAGGTAGTAAAGCTCACAAAGTATAAGACATGAAAGTCAACTCGCCTTCCTTCCACGATCATCATTCGTTTCACTTCCACATCCACATCAACACATGGCTACAACCACTGTCATCACTCCACTACTATATATTCTGTATCTGTGTCTGTCTTGGCTTCTGCTCCACTTCTTTGTCAGAAGCAACACCAGTTGGTCATGGCTACATCATCTCAACTGTTAACAGTTATCCCATAAGCGTCTCTATGGATGCAAACCTTAAACTCATCAAACCCTCCTCTGTTTTCGGACCCGACATTCCACACCTCTCTCTCGCTGCCAGGTAACAACATCCAATTAATTAACGATGTTGACTATTGTCCATTCAGTCATTCACACTCAACGTAATTCATACCATTAACTTGTCTGATATAATTACTTACTAGTTCTAGACAATAAGTGTCTATGATCGATCCTAATCAATTTTTTCATTACACGTATTAAAATTTTTCAAAAAACTAATGACACTTGATAACATATCGTGTGAAGATTCATTATCACCTAGTAGTTTGTCATATCTATGTGATGTATCTGTCTAAATAATACTACTATTGCTTGTTCTAAATTGCATGCAGTTTTGAGAACAAGGATAGATTGAGAGTAAGAATCACTGACTCCAACAGCCAAAGATGGGAAATACCACAAAATGTCCTTCCCAGAGGGCCCTCTTCTCAATATTACCCTCTTTACTACCTCAATACCAACCAAGGTTTCCAACACTCTCTCAGTCTCACACATCCAGACTCAGACCTTGTTTTCACTCTCCACAACACCACCCCATTTGGCTTCACAGTCTCTCGCAAATCATCCAACGATGTCCTCTTCAACGCCACACCAGACCCTTCCTACCCCGAAACTTTTCTTGTTTTCAAAGACCAGTACCTGCAGCTCTCTTCCTCCCTCCCACCACAAAGAGCCTCTCTTTACGGCCTCGGGGAACACACCGAGAGCTCCTTCAAGCTGCAACCAAACCAGACCCTCACGCTGTGGAATGCAGACATTGGAACTGACAACTTGGACGAGAACCTTTATGGCTCTCACCCTTTTTACTTGGACGTGAGATCACCCTCCGCTGATGGAACAGTCAAGGCTGGCACCACACACGGGGTGTTGCTACTCAACAGCAATGGAATGAATATTGTGTACAGCGGTGCAATAAGATGAGAAGTTTTGTTAATACTCAACAGCAATGTGATATTCTTGGGGATACCTAAGTATCAGAGATTTAATAGAATGGATTTGGCAGGAAATGAGTTGAATATTGTGAACGGCACGGATTCAATGAGGACAGCAGTTGTAAAGTCACAATTTGATAGCTCTTCTAAATTTCTTAATGTACAAGTTTCAAAATTGTCACTCCTTATTGGAGAGGAATTCAAGCTGGAGATTGAAATCAAGTAGAAGGGTATTTAAGATAGCAAATTCCCACCAAGACTTTGTGTTCTCTTTATAGTTGCATCGTTGCGGCTTTTCTTTTTACCATTGCTAAGGTTACTATATAAGGATGTCGTTTTCCCAAACCACGACAGCAACATTCATAAAATGTCATACTAGTTTGTATCATGAATAAATTTTTTTTACAGAATATTGGCAACATGGCTATGACGATCAAGCTAGCCTTAACATATTTCTGCATATCAATAACGGGGTGAGTATTACCTAGTACAGGAGTGCTGTATTCACAACATCTTATGTGTAGAGTAGAAAATTAAGACATACGAAACTACTGTTTCAGTGTTTGGCATATTAGGGTATTAAACTCATTTGAAGTTCAATTTATATGAGATTTATTAACTAATCGAGGAAACCACAAATTGCTTCGACATCAAGTCTCAGGTCCCAACTGAAAGATTAATTGGTCCTTTGACTTTATTTGATTTTCACTTTTTTTTTTTTCAGTGCGGGATTTCTTTCCAATGTAAACTCAGATTTCACTCATAACTCACGTTCCACTCAGAAATCAAAATTCACTCAAATTCCCATTTCCTAACAAGTGCACAAATAATACTCTGTGCACATATACACCTAGCATGATATTAGTGTTAAGTGACAAAATCACGTATATAATTGTAGAGAATCAAACATTAAACTAAACACACTCTACACCAAGCATGTCATAGAAACAGAGTATGGGTGCTAAACAAATAAGAGGAAAAAGATTATCGTACAATATTTGTCCCAGGTTTTCTTAAAAGACAAAAAAAAAAAAAAATCTATACATGAAAGAGTATAGTAATTTTATAAAATTAATTTTATCATCATTAATTCATTTATAGATTTTGACTTCTTGTTACCTATCATTAATATTATAAATGATATAAGTGAAAAAAAGTAATTAATGTTATATTAAAAAGTTAGAATAATAATTATTTTGAGATTAATTTTTTTCTTAGGAGTATATTATATATTCTATAGACTCTCCCCTATTGATGGCTAATAATAGTTTCAACATGATTAAATATATATATATATATATATATATATATATTAATCTAGAAAACACCAATTAATATTTTCTTAATGGGTGTGTGTCCTCTATAGTTTTGAAATGGAGAGAATAATTTCAACAGAAAGCTGAATTACATTTTCTACAAACATTTACACGTGGGGGAAATTGGTGATTGGTTGCAAGAAGTAAAGCTCATGTAAGACTTGAGAGTCAAGTCGAGTCAACTCACCTTCCTTCCATGATCATCCTTGGTATCGTTGTCTCCAAGATCAATATACATAAATATACCCTTTATCGTTTTCTATCCAACAACAAAATCAACACATGGCTACAGCCACCATAATCACTCCACTACTCTTCTGTATCTGTGTTTGTCTCATCTTCTCCGCTTCATTTTCAGAAGCAGCAGTAGTTGGTCATGGCTACACCATCTCAACTGTTAACAATTATCCCATAAAGAATTCTTTGACGGCAAACCTTAACCTCATCAAACCCTCCTCTATTTTCGGACCCGACATTCCACACCTCTCCCTCACTGCCAGGTAATAATAACACCAGCATCCAATTAATTAACGTTGTTGTCTGTTGTCCATACACACATGCATAATTCATCCCATTAAATTGTCTTGTATAATTAATTTTGATACATACTAACATCTAACTATGTAAATAATTGGTTGTTCTGAACTGCAGTTTTGAGAACAAGGATAGGTTGAGAGTAAGAATCACTGACTCCAATCACCAAAGATGGGAAATACCAGAAGAAGTGATTCCCAGAGACTCTTCTTCCCAACATGACCCTCTTCGATTCCTCAATAGCAAGCAAGGTTTCCTTCAGCCAAAAAACTCTCTCAGCCTCACACATCCAGACTCAGACCTTATCTTCACTCTCCACAACACCACCCCATTTGGCTTCACAGTCTCACGCAAATCCTCCAACGATGTCCTCTTCGATGCCGCACCAGACCCTTCCAACCCCGAAACTTTTCTTGTCTTCAAAGAGCAGTACCTGCAGCTCTCTTCCTCTCTTCCATCACAAAGAGCCTCTCTTTACGGCCTTGGGGAACACACCAAGAGCTCCTTCAAGCTGCAGCCGAACCAGACCCTTACTCTGTGGAATGCAGACATTGCAAGTGCCAACTTTGACGTGAACCTTTATGGCTCTCACCCTTTTTACATGGACGTGAGATCACCCTCCTCTAATGGAAAAGTGAAGGCTGGCACCACACACGGGGTGTTGCTGCTCAACAGCAACGGAATGGACATTGTGAATGGCGGTGATCGAATTACTTATAAGGTCATTGGTGGGCTTTTCGATCTCTACTTTTTCGCTGGATCTTCTCCAGAATTGGTGTTGGAGCAGTACACTGAACTCATTGGCAGGCCTGCTCCGATGCCTTATTGGTCCTTTGGTAAGTCACACATACCGTTGTACAACTGTTAAGCTTGCTTCCACAGTCTTATGGTTTCCATATTGTACTGCGTAATTTGTGTTGCTGATAAAATCATTTCTAGGATTACTTTTAACATGTACAGTTTTCGGGAGAATTGGTAAATGGCACGGCAACAAAGCAGTTAACTATGCCATTGGTATAGCTGTTTACCTGTTGTTACATAAGTTTTTGGGTGAATATCGGTTTCTCATATAACATGTACAGTTTATAGATACATACACGCACTGCAGATTCTTCAAGACAGAGGAACAATAAGCTACAAAAGTGGCATGGCATTAATCAAAGGAAGTTAATTACGTGCTTTCTCAAATACTGGAGGCTTGTAAATATAGCAAGATTACTTTTAGTATCTGAGAAGTCAAAATAGCAGGGGGAAAAGCTAAATGGCTTTGTTTTCTTTTCCTTGTAGAAAGCTTTTAGCACTATAAGGATGAAGTTGATAAGTGATCACAACTTTTGTTTTGATAGTTAGAAATCTTGCTACTCTGTTTCTTCCAAGGACAAATGTGTAGTTTATTTCCTCATTGAATTAAAGATGTGTTGGTGTGTGTACCTCATGAATTTCCGTATGGATTAGGTAACCGGCAAAATAGTCTAACTTATATGAATCGCAATTTTCTGTCTATTCAGGCTAATTCATTATACTACTTCCCTTGTTATTCCCCTTCATTTTTATCTCTTGTGAAGGTTTTCATCAGTGTCGATGGGGCTACAAGAATGTAAGTGATCTCCAGGATGTGGTTGCCAACTATGCAAAAGCAGGTATACCCCTTGAAGTTATGTGGACAGATATTGATTACATGGATGCATTTAAAGATTTCACATTAGATCCCATCAACTTTCCGCTGGATAAGATGAGAAGTTTTGTTGATACTCTTCACAAAAATGGTCAGAAATATGTGCTTATCTTGGATCCAGGTACCCAATTTTGATACCATAAAAATTCTTTCAAACAAGTCAAAATCATATTCTGCTCTTAATGTTTGAGGATGATATCTATGTATCTTTTATTAATTTGAGATAGATTTTGGAAACAGGTATCAGTGTAAATGAGTCATATGCAACCTATGATAGAGGTTTGAAGGCTGATGTCTACATAAAGAGAAATGAAGTCAATTATCTTGGTGAAGTTTGGCCTGGACCAGTTTATTATCCTGATTTTCTAAACCCTCACAGCCAAGCATTTTGGGGTGGGGAAATCAAATTATTTAGGGACCTTCTCCCTTTTGATGGTCTTTGGCTTGACATGAATGAGTTATCTAATTTCATTACTTCTCCTCCCATTCCATCTTCTAATCTTGATAACCCTCCCTACAAAATTAACAATCGTGAAGTTCTAGGATCCATTAATAACAAAACAGTCCCAGCCACATCTTTACACTACGGCAACATCACTGAGTATAATGCCCACAATTTGTATGGACTATTAGAATCCAAAGTAACTAACAAGGCATTGGTGGAAATAACTGGTAAAAGGCCATTCATCCTAAGTAGATCAACTTTTGTAAGTTCTGGTAAGTATACTGCCCACTGGACAGGAGATAATGCTGCTACATGGAATGATTTGGCATATTCAGTTCCATCGATACTAAATTTTGGAATCTTTGGAATTCCAATGGTTGGAGCAGATATATGTGGTTTTGGAGGAAATACAACTGAAGAACTTTGCCGGCGCTGGATCCAGGTAAAATTGATTCAGTAGTATGGATAATATTTTCACTTGTGTGAAATAAATGCATGCCTTTCCTAAATATACAAAAGTACTATAATTTTTTGTTTGGTGGAAAACAACTACGATATACCATATTACACATATCTAACTTCTTTTATTTTCCTCGATGAAGTTGGGGGCTTTTTACCCCTTCGCAAGAGATCATTCAGATATAAACTCCATCAGGCAAGAGCTTTACATTTGGGATTCGGTTGCAGCATCAGCTAGGAAAGTGCTTCGCCTCCGTTATCGTCTTCTCCCTTATTTCTACACACTAATGTATGAAGCACATACAAAAGGGACTCCCATAGCAAGACCGCTTTTCTTTTCTTTCCCCGAGGATGTCACCACATATGAAATAAACTCACAGTTTCTAGTAGGTAAAGGGGTTCTTGTGTCACCTGTACTACAATCTGGGGCAACCACTGTTAATGCATACTTTCCTAAAGGAAGCTGGTTTGACCTCTTTAATGTCTCAAATTCAGTGAATGCAGAATCAGGCAAGTATGTGACTCTTGATGCTCCATCTGATCACATAAATGTGCATGTTGGGGAAGGTAATATTTTAGCTTTGCAAGGCGAAGCAATGACAACTGATGCTGCCCGGAAAACTGCATTTCAACTTGTGGTGGTTATCAGTAGCAGTGGAAGTAGTTATGGACAATTGTATTTGGATGATGGGGAGGCACTTGACATAGCAGGGGTGAATGATCAGTGGACATTGGTAAGCTTTTATGGCGCATTACACAACAATAGCGTTTCTGTAACATCTAAGGTCACTAATAGAAGATTTGCTCTGGACCAAAGGTGGATCATAGACAAGGTGTCTTTCTTGGGGATACCTAAGCTAGCATGGAATGAGTTGAATATTGTGAATGGAACAAGTTCAATGAAGAAGGCAGTTGTGAAGTCACAAGTTGATAGCTCCTCTCAGTTTGTCAATGTACAAGTTTCAATATTGTCGCTTCTTATTGGAGTGGAATTCAAGCTGGAGATAGAAATCAAGAAGGGTACCTAATGAAAGCAAATTTCCACTAAGAATTTGTGCTCTCTTCATGGTTGCATTGTTGAGGCCCTTCTTTTCTATCACTGCTAAGGTTACTATCAAGGATGTTCCCAAGCCAGGACATCAATATTCATAAAATGTCATGTTTGTATCTTAAATAAATATTACAGAATAGTATCCACATGGATATGAAGCTCAAACATGAACATATCTGCCTATCAATAATAGTGGTGATTATTACCTACCTGGTACTGTTGGTTGCTCATAATGTTGGCTATCAAATTAGCAGTAACCCTGATTTGAGGTTCCTTGAGGTCCAACCCTTATAACTCAGCACACTCTATCCTTTGTTGCATGCAGGTTAGCAGTGTAGTATTCAGTGATTACTATTCACAAAACCTTATGGGTTCGTATCATATCCACAAGAGCATCCTCGGATGACTGTAATTTTTTCACAAGTAAAAATGATAATAAGAATATCTTATTCCAAGAATGTCATTGTTAGTTGAGTTGAGAGTGTACCTGTGTAAGATAACCAACCTGCATTGCTGATTAAATTTGATAGTTCATAAATGATTTGACATGTAAAATGTGTAAAGATTAGCACATTAAGACGTACAAAAGGTATGCACATTTGATTCCTTCTTGGCAATCTCCATCAAGGAGTTTCCGAATGTGACACTCACACAATAATCCCTCAATAAATAATCATTGATAAAATTTTATAGAAAAATTAACCATTCATAATAAAAGAAACAAAAACATGACGATAAGAAATATATTAATAAATATTATTTTCTCAAACCAATAATAACTATTTATTAAAAAATGCACCTCACAATTTAGAATAGCGTGTGACAATTTTTTTAATATCTATTATTAATAATTTTAAAAACATCACCCTATTTTTTTGGTTTTGGTTTTTATCAACTTATAAAAAAGAATAAACAAATGTGATTTTTACTATTTCATCCACAGAACTTAAAAAACAAAAACCAAAATAAAAACAGATGTTATTTTTATAGTATTATTCATAAAAATATTAGTTAACTACAAATAAATTTTAAAAATAGTTACAATTTGTTATAATTTTCCGCTTTTTTTTTTATCAAAATTAAAAGTCTCATCGTAATGATTTGTACAATAAAAATATAAATTCGGCACAATAAAATATAGATTAAAAATCAGAATAGAATATTAATATAAACTATGATTTAAGTTTTGTCGAATTGAAAAAACCAAATTATAAAAAGCCTAATTAATTAATGAAGTTCAGTTGAAGGCTAGTAGTAGTAGCTGGGCATCCCTGGAGGCAAAAGAAAACCCTTGAATAGTGAGTGAGGGGTTTAAGAGCATAAGTGCCTTGTGGTGTTGAGCCGAGAACTTGCTTGTTGAACCATGTTTTCTCGCACTCGCACCTTTCCTCTCATTTCCCTCGCTTCGAAAGGTACTATTACTCTTTCTTTTCCCTTTTCTCTCTTTACTGACCTAACGCCGTTTCTCTTTCGCGATTCCCAAATCCAGTGTGTGCCCCTCCACTGGAAGCCCTCTACTCCACCCACATTGTCGGCGACAAGCCTGTTCTGGTAAGTGATCCCTTCTCTTTCTCATACATTCTAAATTCTAAGCGATGCCTGCGCCACAGCCACTGTTGTTCCTTCAATTATCGAACAGGTTCGGGATTTTATTCATTCTGCACTCTACCATCCGTTACATGGCTACTTCTCCCAAAGATCGCGGTCTGTTGGAGTTCTTCCTAATGCTATTAAGTTCAACCAACTTCAAGGTGCTGCTGCTCCTTGCATTCGTTTATCTGTTATCTTAGTTATTTGATTTTTCAGAATTTAATACTGTAGTAATATGTTTGTTGAATGTTGTTAATTAATAAGGCTAAATTGTGTACTCCACGTGCTTAATTGGAAATCACATTTTTTTTATCCCTATGCTAACCCGGTTTTATTGATTGAAAAACATTACACTGACACCCATTATACTTTACATTAGCCCCCTTAATTGTTTTGGAAAATATTACACCCATCATACATAAGGTAGGGACTTATGTGTAATTTAAAGAAACCTTAGAGGGTGTTAGCCTAATTTACTTTTATTTTTTTAATATACTTAACTACTTTCTAATTCATGTCTCTATTCTCTAACTATTGGTAACTCAAACTTGCCATAACAGACAGACGTTTTAGTTTAAATCTTTAGCAATCCTGGCTGTTGAACCGTGAAACGTGAATAGTGTGACAGTTATCTAATAGTGTGCCACACATTTCAAAGTTCAAGACCCACCGATGCTGAAACGTGAACCAAACCAGAGTGAGGCTCTAATATGTGCCTCAGATTCTGGTGGAGGAAAGTGGGTGGCTGATAGAAAGTTGGGATGGTGAGGTTGTTTTTGAGAGAGAAAGGAGTAGGAAGTTGATGTGAGTATGGAAATAATAGACAGAAGGTTTTATTAGTTTGGATTACATGATGCAGTTTTTTAGCCTTTTGATTTTGTTCTGGCAGAGCTGTTGTATCCTGCAGATAATGACATCGGCTGTTCCCTTATTTACAGCAGAAAATGGGGTTAATATATTACTTTTCCTGAAGGAGGGTGAGTGTACTTTACCCTATTGAGATTAATTGTTTGCTAATTTTTGAAGGTCGGTGATAGGAGTAGAAGATGGGGTACTGTGTATTCCAGGAAAAGCTGTTAGTAATATTTCTGTTTTAGTTAGTTACACTGATTAGTTAATAATTCTGTTAGGGTAACTAGTAGTTAGTTACAACTAACTATTAGTTAACAGTTAGGAGGGAAAGTATAAATAAGTGTAGAGAGTTTAGGAAAGGCATTCAGAAAGTAATAGGAGGGTGGTGAACCTCAAATTCCCTTGTAACAGTTTGGGAGTTGGAAGCTCCAGCTCTCAATAACAAATTCTATTTTCTCTTCATTTCTGGTCCAGTTTCTATCAGTAGGTTATAAATATTTAGTATGGGGAATTGACTTTTCAATATTCTGCTTTCATATTATTTCAGTTCAGACAGTTTGTCAGTTCTCTGGATTAAAGGCAAAACATAGAACTTCTTAAAATTCCCAAACTATTATCAATTTGGTTCAAATACTTGCTGTCAATTTAAGAAGCTGATTAACTCAATTTAAAACTGATTATAAGTTATAACTTTAAATTTTCCGTGGTTTATACTCATGTAGTAGAGTGGTGACATATTTCAGGCCGGAAAGCTTATATGAAGTACTTGGATGATATTTACAAGCAGAGTGACATATCATGGTTTACACCAGTGGAACTTTTTAAGGTACACTCTATGGGATAAAAAAAAATTCTAGTCCTTAATATATAGAATCAATAATATGACTCAGAATGTGATTCTTATGGTTCTCAGTTTGCTATGAAGAAAATTGTTATGTTTTATAAGAGATATTATTGTGGTCAAGCTCAACCTTATTGTCAACAGGGGGCTGCAAACAATAGAAATTGATTTAAAGGATCAATTGGTGTCTGTTTTGGGGCTGTGAGCATTACCTGCAAATTTGGGGTGTTAAGATGGATGCATCTAGGGAAAGTCTTGGCGAAAATTGACTAGGTTTTCAATAAAATGGATATTTTATCCTGTCTGGTTACATAATGAGATATTTGAATTTGTAGGTTAACACTAAAGAAATCTAAGTTAAAATTGATAGTGAGAAGAAAAATTAAGCTAGGCATCACACAAACAATAGGACTGAAGGACCAAGTCTGAATTCAATTCCCAACAACTACAAAACCCACAACAAATAATTGGATGTTGAAATCATAGTTACAAAATTCTCTCAGCAACCTGTGTATTGCCTACCAAATTCAGCCTACCATGTGCAGTTTACCCAATTCATCATTGGAATCTAAATGCAAAATCAGGCACATATTGGACATGGGAACTTTGGTGTGCAATTTTTCAGAATTTGTACAGTATTTTTGGTAAGCACATCAAATTATTATGAAATTACCTTCTGGTGCTTGCAACATCTGTAGAATCTTAAATAATATATTTATTTTTCAAAAATTTTGAATCATGTGTGTCAATGCAGTGTTTTAGCTCTTTTGTGTTTATTTATTTGTATATTTACTTTTGTAGCCTTGGTATGCTCATGCTATTGCTGAAGCCATCATGCGCACTGCAAATTTCTCTGTGCCTCTAAAAGTAAGTGTATTGCAATCTTGTTGCATTTGATCATTGTTTCTTGCGTAGGTTCATCTGGCCTTTTTCCCCAATCTAAATTTGTCTCTTCATCCTGCAGCTGAGCTTATGAGAGCCCTGCATTATGCTGCTATTCAGCACTAAACCACTTATTAGATAATGTTTCAGTTCTATATAAGTTTGTTTCATTCATTTTTATTATCTATGTAAGCCTCATATTTTCTTTATGATAATAATGTAGAAAGCATCATAAATTTATCTTATTTACGCAGGCTGTTACTTTTTATTACTTCAATCAGTAGTTGATACACTACTCTAATTTGCAATCAGATATATGAAATTGGTGGTGGATCTGGAACATGTGCCAAGGGTATAATGGATTACATAATGTTGAATGCTCCTGCAAAAGTTTATAACAGTATGACTTACATGTACGTGCCTTGATACTCAATGTAATATATATTTTTATTATAAAACCAAATTATAGTGCTAGACACAGTTTTTAATTTTTTTGTTAGATAGTGGGCTGTGCTTATATTTCCTGTACCCCTATTGTATGTATACTTCATCTTTCTATGTTGCATAATTCTCCCATTAGTAACTTCTATTTAGGGTCAATCTTTAATTTGAGAGTTCTAATTTCATTGGGATATGATATGAAATTATTTTTATATGAATCCCATTTTTAACCATTGAAATTCAATGTAAATAGAGAGACAACACAAGGTGGATTGAAAGGGATTGACAGTTAAAAATCCAAGTATAAAAAAGAAAGGTAGTTTGAAATGATTGCATTGGTAGTTGCAGCCTTGCGGGAAAAGTGTTTAAAATGCATATCCAAAGGAAACAATAGAGAGAATATTGTGAATGTCTAATTGAGAGGGAGGAAATAATTAGACTATGAGTAGATTTGTGGGACAATATTCATATTATGAATTTTTACTGCATTTCAAATTATAATAACAATTATAGTTATATTAAATGTTAAAAAGTTAGTGGGGGCAGTTGTCACTTGCCCCCCTCACTGTATATGTGGATCCATGCCTGAGTAGATTCACTATTTTAGTAAATTTGTCTTCTGTACCTATCTTTCATTGGGAATCATATGATTCAAATCTGAATTGCTATACCATTTTTTAACTACAGCTCAGTTGAGATTAGTCCTTCACTTGCTGAGGTGCAAAGAGAAACTGTTGGTGAAGTGCGCAGCCATATACCAAAGTTCAGGGTAGAATGTCGTGATGCTGCTGACCGGAGTGGATGGGGTAGGATGCTATTATGATTTTGCTGAATTACATAAATTTTGTTGTGGCTTCTAAAGTGATTCAGAATCTAAAGATGAAGCTACCCTGTAGTGGGGCCATTGATTAATTACTAACATAGGTTATAAAAAATGCTACAAACAAGGGGTTAGCAGAAGGTAATGAATTGTTATGGTACATGGAGCTCAATTGTATACCTATTTTTCCCTTAAAAGTTAAATTTCTTAAACTTCAGGGCTCTGTTTTTGGAGATGTGTGGGGACTTGTTTGCAGTGTGTCAAAGATAAGTTTATGAAATAATGCTAATACCATTGTTTCCTCCTTTACAGGGCAGGTGGAGCAACAACCATGTTGGGTAATAATGCTTGAGGTGTGTTTTATAAATGAGAAGCTTTTATGTCCTCCAGTTCAAATATTTTTTCCAGTAAAGGAAATGGACTTCAACTTGTTTTTGATTTAATTTCTAAGGAAACAGACTTCTGGTTTTTGTTATCCTTCAATTCTTCAGACTATTCCATTGCCATTCTATATCAATATTATCACCAGTAGAAAAGGCAGAACCACTTTATGACTGGACCTGTCTAGGAAATATGTTTTTGTTTAAAAAAAAAAAAAGAAAAGAAAACCTGATACGAGGGATTGATGGAAGAGGGGAAAAAGGGACAGGGATTACATAACAGAACACTTGAGAAAAAAAGATCAAAATTAACTAATTTATTATGAGCATATCAGTATGAAAATGATCAAAATTAGTTAGTGGGATAGTGTGGGATGCAGGATGGCCATTATGTTAAATATTATATACAAACTAATAATTTACACAGCACACACAAATACTCAAGAAAAAACTGAATTAAAGAAATTCATGATAAATAATAAGTCAGAATATACACAAAAGCATCACCAATATAGGAGTAATAAGAACATTGTAATGACTAATGAAGTGAAAAAAAAAAATGAAAGATGATGGTGAAATTAATAGAAAAAGAAGATAAAAATTAGTAGAATGTGAACTGGGAAGTCTGAAAGAAGAAGAAATAATAGAGCAAAGGAAAAAAAGTTCTATAAAGTGTGAAGGAATGAAGGTCAAACAATGGTAACTTTTTGTGGAATGGTCATGGGAGAAGAGTTTCAAATCCTATTATGTTTCTGAAGCAAATAATGCATTACTAAATGGGTGAGAAATCACATTTGCATCTCTAAAGTCCCTAAACAATGATGTTTTAGGGGGTAAAAATGGGATTTTGAAGCCTATATCATGGTAGTGTCAATGTAGAGAATAAAAAGCCACTATTTTGGTTGCAGTGGGCGCTATTGAACCCTTTACTATTTGAATCCCATAGCTGCTTTGCTCTGCTATTATGCTATAGTGCTGCTATCGGGAACTATTGACTGATATGGTTTCAACTGAGCAAGCTTCTGTGATGCTTTGTATGATGCTTGAGTGCTTGACTTTCAATGTGGTTTCAAATGCCTAAATTAGTTTGTATGATGAACCTAAAAGCCCTTAATTTGGTGCAGCCCAATGTATGATGTTGGATTTTAGCAATGTTAGGGAATTGGGCTGCCTGTAATATAGCGACTGTTAGCTGCTATTGCAGCACTCTGAACTGCTATTAGTGAAATAGTCTGCCACAACATGTATGATAATGGACAATATTAGGAACCATGCTGAGTGCTGACTAGCCTGTTCTCGAAGTTCAACCGGGTGCCATTTGACAGTTTTTGGCATTTAACACTTGTGCTGGTAGTTCTCCTTTAGAAGCTAAGATCTGGCATTTGGCCATCTGCCATTTTCAATACAAATTCATCACAAAAATTGAACAATTATGTGTGCTTTGCTATGAATCTAGGTATTAAAATGTTGCAGACTAGAAATGATCTTCTGCTCCTGTTTTTTCTCTCATTAATGAGGTATTTTCATTGTTATAGTTATTATTATGTAGATATTTCACAACAATTAATTTACTTCGTGTAGGTACTTGATAATCTTCCACATGATCTTATCTATGCAGAGAATCAAATTTCCTCATGGATGGAAGTCTGGGTTGAGAGGCAACATGACCAGTAAGTCTCAGCTTTATGTGTGGATGCTGATCTTACAAGTGCACATATGACATACCCCTTGACACATATTCTAATGCTTCATTAGGTAGTATCTGTTAGAAAATCTCAGAAATATCTGATGATATTTTTTTGTATCTTGGAATATTTTAGAGTATCCTAGATGACCTTTGAAGTTATAGGCCTATCATATCATGTAAATAGGGGGGTGGCATGTTTTAGGTCCTTCTAAAATGACTAATGCTCGAATTTGGTCCGTCTAAAAAATTTTGTATTATTTTTGTCCCTCTCATTTTAAAATGTATTTTTTTTCATCCTTCAAAATTTGAAATGTATCACTTTTGGTCCTTAAAATGCTTTTGATATTGCTTTATACAAGGTAAAACTGGTTTAGATAGCGCTTAAAACGAAAAAAAAAATACATTAGAGGTGCCAAAATCATATGAAAAATTTTAGAGAGACCAAATTTGAACATTAGTAATTCTAGAGGGATCTAAAACATATTTTACCCTAAATATTATCTCCTATATTTATTTGTATTTATTGTTTCCTGAAAGCTGTATAAAACAGACTTTGTTGCGTAGTCAACTCAAGACACAATTTCAACATCTCTTGAATCTATTTTTCTCTCTTTCAACATGGTATCAAAGAGGTACCACAACCTGTCTCGACACTATGCTGCATTGGGTTCCCAAAAATTTGAAACACCAATTAGTCACCTCTTTTGTTGTGTCTCTTCTTTCCAGTGTGACTGACACTTTTCTAATAATAGATTTTCTTCTGGATAATTAGCTTTTATTATCTATAATTTTAATTACATTCTGACGGTACTTTTATGTCTTCGACAGAAACAACATTATAATTTTAGTTGTTTATTTTGTTCATCGTTGGATACAAAATTAGTTGATACTGTTGGTGTCTTAAAATGTTGAACGGTATATCATTAATTCTCAAAGACATCCATCGGCATGAATGCTGATTCTGTCACAAATAATTTTTTTTAATCACCTCTGTTATAATTTGTATTTATTGCATTAAGTCTATAAAAGACAGACTTCCTTGTGTAGTCAAGAAAGTCTCAGCGTCTTTTGCATCTGTTTTTCTCTATTTCAACATAAGCGTCCACAAAATAAAAAAAAAAAGAAAGTTGTTCTCTTTTTATCATATCTGTGATTATTAAATCACAACATTATTCCGTGGCCTCTTTTATACAACCTAAATGAGAATGATACATCACCAACCATTTTCTACCTTCAATAGGGAAACATTCAGCGAGTTATACAAGCCGTTGCAAGACTCACTAATTACACGTTGTGTTGAGATCATGGACTTGGATAAAACCAAAACAACTCAGAGCACTGCTGCATCTACTATGAAAAGCATTTGGTCTAAGGTTTACCCAAAACCACGTAGATGTTGGCTGCCAACTGGTTGCTTGGTACGAATCTCTTAAATCTTCTCTAACTCTCTAATGTATAAATTGATTATTGCATTTATTATCTTTTCACTTTTCCAGAAATTACTTGAGGTTCTCCATGAGGTTCTACCAAAGATGTCTTTGATTGCTTCTGATTTCAGCTACCTACCAGATGTGAAGATACCTGGTGAAAGAGCTCCATTGGTTTCAACTAAAGTATATTATTGTCATACTTTTAACAAATCTGCAGTTGTTTGTTTACGCATCTTGTAAACTTTAGAGAGAATTTTAATTAACTGAGTTTTCATTATGAATGCAGAAAGATGGGAGCAGCTCAGATTATGATAGTTATATGGAGGCAAAGGTTCAGCTTATCACTAGCTTCTTTCCTTTCCAACATATTTTCCATATTCTTACTCATTCACTTCATCTGGTGCCGTACATGATTAGAGGATACTCTATTTGTAGCTTGAGACAAACACGTATTTCCTTACAGTAATCTTAAAAAGCTGTTGAATCCCATATTTCGATGGTAGTATAACAGAAAGAGCCTGATATCCAAAAGTTCAGCTTAATAATTACTAACAAAATAATTAACCAAGATGTATTAACCATTGTTAAGCATCTTGGTTAATTATTTTGTTAGTAATTATTTCTGGCTCATTTTGTTGCATTCACTTGCAACAAGAAACTATTTAAGCTCAATCATGATTTGTAGTTACTTCACAGGAGTACAAAACTAATTATGCATGCTGTCTTATATTAGTGATGATCTTGCATAGGACAATTTCCTCCTGAACTTCTAAAACTACATGGTTGTAATAAAACATTTGTTTATCTTTTGCAGGGTGACGCTGATATCTTTTTTCCTACAGATTTTTGGCTCTTGGAACGAATTGATCATTATTGTTCTGGGTGGCTAAAACTTCATGGTGATCATTCATCAAAAAAAGGAAAGAAAAGAAGAACAATTATGGTAATTTCTAACATTTCTATTATTTGATGAGGCAATACCAGATGTGCTTTGCTTCAAGATCTCAGTCATTAAATGTTCTCTAGCTTAATGGTTTATATTTGATGTAGCTGGAATCATCATCTTTCATGGAGGAGTTTGGTTTGCCCACAAAAACAAGAACCAAGGATGGATACAACCCACTCTTGGATGACTTCAAGAATACCAAATTTTATCTTAGTGTCCCTACACACAATATTAAGTAGATAGTCATGCTCAATACAAGTACTTGCGTTCACAAGAACGTGACACGGGTGCTTTATTGAGATTATACATGTTACTTGTATACCATTATTTCATGGTCTATGACCAAATGAATTAAAAAAATATAACGTGGTCATATACTGTCGATGGGAAATTTTGCCTTGGACATTTTACGTAGGTTTTAGAAAAATGAGTTGTAAAGATCTTAATTTTTGTTGTCGTATTTGTTAGTACTTTGTACTATATACACTTCAAGTTGTCTCTATCAGATAATAAGCTTTGAAGTGTTGAGAGAAATTAACCAAGGAGAGTGAATGGGATGTGGTTATAACCTTTCAAAGAGTCATGACTTCATTTTTCTATTTGTTTTAAGCAAATGAATACTTGTTGGAAAATTCTGAGTCTATTTTCATATGAACAAGTTGAAAGATGAAAACTCATAGGAGGATAATTTGAGTTATGATAAAAAGATTCGCTATTTTTCAGAGTTTTAAGCTACCTCCTTGAATAGCTTACAAGGAACAAGGTTCTATCATACCATCATTTTGCTCTCAACAATTATGCTTTTGAAAGTTACATTTTTCCATGTGTCTAACCAAAATGGTTTTATATATATATATATATATATATATATATATATATATATATATATATATATATATATTTTACATACAACAAAACAAGTTTAGAAAATTCAACAATTATTTGTAAGAAGAGGCATAATCTCCGAGGTTGACGCTTTGCTGTCTGAAGTTTGCCATGAATTTGAAGTTGTAGAATACGCAGCCCAAATTTGGCTCTCTTTAATTCCAGCAAGCTCAAGTTCTTCATGGTGCTCTTGTGCATTAGATTGTTTTCCCAGTTTTTGGATACTTTCCAATTCTAATGTGACTTCTTTCATGGTTGGTCGCTTTTTCCCATTCAATCGTAAGCATCTTCTTGCAAGATTGGAAACTACAATGATGTGTTCTTTCTCCCCTTCCCAAATCACTATTTCATCAAACAAACGATTTTCCGCCATAAAGAGAAGAAAATATGGAGCTAAACTTTTAAGTTCTTGTTCTTTCATAGAGGATATTGACTTTTGCCCTGTTAAAAGTTCAACAAGAACCACTCCAGAGCTGTAGACATCACTCTTCTCTGTCAATTGACTAGTATGGAAATATTCAGGATCCAAGTATCCAAAAGTTCCTTGAACTGCAGTAGTGAGATGAGTAGCTTCAATGGAATTCATTCTTGATGCACCAAAGTCTGATACTTTTGCCTTATACTTGTCATCCAATAATATATTTGTTGACTTCACATCTCTGTGATAAATGGGCCGAGAAGCAGCTGAGGGTAAGTAAAATAGAGCTCCAGCAACTTCAGAAGCAATTCTCAAACGCATATCCCATGTCATTGGTAACTCCTCATTTTGTCCATGTAAATATTCAAAAAGGTTACCATTAGGAATGAATTCATAAACGAGCAAAGGGATTTCCGTCTCCAAACAACATCCTAACAACTTAACCACATTTCTATGGTTAATTTCTGAAAGAATGACAAATTCATTGATGAATTCTTCAACCTTCCCATTGACCTTAAATTTTTTCACTGCAACAATTTTTCCATCTACAGGCATCCCTTCGTAAACAGTACCTTGGTCTCCTTTACCAAGTACTTATATTAAAGTAATCAGTGGTCTTCTCTAAGTCCTTTAAGCTGAAGAGTTTAATTTTGTCAACCTTAACTTTCACCAGAAGATAGTCTTTGTTCTAACAAAAATCCTCCATTTTTTTTAAGAACTTTTCTTTGGGTTTCATAGCTATCTGTTTCCTTACAAGTTTATGCAACCACCACAAACCGTTCCACAGCTGAATACAATAAAATCTGGGTCAAAGTCAACATGTTAAATAGAAATGAACAATTGGACACGTGCAACGAACCCCCAATAATTTAGTGAAAACATTCGTCATTCGTCTAAGCAATCTCTTAGCATTTTCTCTTGTTGCAGCCCAAACTTTATTTGTGCTACTAGTAGTAGGAAGACATGTGGGCATGTGGCAACTTGTACCGTTAAGTCATAAATGGACACATTTTAAATAAGGACAAAACATAGTACTCTTCTCTTAAAAACATCACTTTTTAAAATAGGATAGTGTGGTCTGTGGGTTAATCTTGGTCCCATATTAAGTGGGACTGTGTGGGTTCGGACCCTATAGGACCACTAATTAGGGGGCTAGGGCCATTATGGAGGATTTCCTAGGACAAAAGTGACAGCTCTCAACAAGTTTTCATCTCTTTCCCCTTGCATTCCAGTTAATGCTATTATTCACCTCCTCTGCTTATGCAATGGAAAGCCAAAGTCATATCCTTGTATAGTTTTATTATGTGTTACTCACAGAAGAGAACTATGCGTGAAGCCATAATATTGAATGCAAAGGATCAATGAACCGATTTTGTTTGAGACAATATTGAATATTCTGCCTGCTTTTTTTTCGATTTACAATAAAAAAATTGATGAGCAATGCATTGATGCACTGATGAGAAATACCGATATTGTTTTCATAATATTTTTGTCCTTCAAGCTAGATGCACTTATGTTTTAACATTACTTTCATGATTGATATGATTGGCTTGTCTCTTGCTAATCACAAGTGATTCGAAAGTTGAGAGTAATATATATGGTTAAGCATCTTGGAATGATAAATTTTTCCACTGTTTTAGGACACTGGCAAAATTATTGTCATTATCACAACAGAGAACAAGGGCTCGGTGCATCATGTCAAGCACTGGGACAGTTTCTTCAGTCACTCTGCGATAGCCTACTTCTATCAATGCCAGTGTAACTTTCGAGGTGAAAGAACTAATTAGTATTGCTTAAAGTGCCTAAGATTGGTTCTTATGTTGTAATAAGAAACTTGTTTTATTTTTTTTTTTAATTTTTATAGGGACGATTCCAAAATTATTCGTCTGGTTCCAAATACTAAGGTAGGGTTCTGTAATTCTGTTTCTTTCCTTTTTTTTACACATTAACATTGGGCCAAAGTTTGACACGTTTTTAAAATAGCATCTTATTGGCAGCTTCTTCTTTTTCAAATTTATGAAGTTTCTCCTGTATTTAACTTCAAACTATTTTCTTTCTATAGGTCCTGTTTAATTTCAAAATGTCATGTTTCTTTGAATTTATGAATTAGAACTAGTTAATTTTTAATTCCATTAATTAAAAATTTAAACAGTATAATTTTGCTGGTGTCAAATTATGCATTTTGATATAGGAGATTTGGTGAATTAAATTATTATATGTAGTAATATATTATGTAAGTATTTGGTGATATGCCTTTTTGGGTGATATCAATAACATGATATACATTAAACATTAAACTGTGCAATTTAAAAATTATTATTATTATTAACTTTTTAAAAAAAAATATCGATTGATCTAAAATTAATGTAGAAAATGTCTTTACAATATCGATTTTGACTGAATCTAATATTATAAAGACAATAAAACAAATTGGTTTTTATGTTTACTAACAGGAGAATTATAAAGTGTACATTCTTCCATGTGTCTAACCAAATTGGTTTTTATTTTACACACAATAAAACAAATTAAGAGAATTCTTCAATTATTTGGAGTAGGCATAATCTCCCAGGTTGATGCTTTGCTATCTGAAGTTTCCTCCAAATTTGAAGTTGCTGAATGCGCAGCCCAAAGTTGACAGTCATCAATTCCAGCAAGCTCAAGTTCTTCATGTTGTTCTTGTGCAGCAGACTGTTTCTTTGATTTTTGGATACTTTCCAATTCTAATGTGACTTCTTTCATAGTTGGTCGTCTTTTCCCATTCAACTCTAAGCATCTTCTTGCAAGATTTGCAACCACAACGATGTGTTCTTTCTCCCCTTCCTTCATGACTCTTTCATCTACAATATCAAACAAGCGATTTTCCTCCATACAGAGGAGAAAATATGAAGCTAAACTTTGATGTTCCTGTTGTTTCGCAGAGGATATTGGCTTTTTCCCTGTTAAAAGTTCAATAAGAACCACTCCAAAGCTGTAGACATCACTCTTATCTGTTAATTGACTAGTATGGAAGTATTCAGGGTCTAAGTATCCAAAAGTTCCTTGAACTGCTGTAGTGAGATGAGTAGCTTCAATGGAAACCATTCTTGATGCACCAAAGTCTGCTACTTTTGTCCTATATTTCCCATCCAATAATATATTTCTTGACTTGATGTCTCTGTGATAAATGGGTTGAGAAGCAGCTGAATGCAAGTAAAATAGAGCTCCAGCAATTTCAGTGGCAATTCTCAAACGCATTTCCCATGTCATTGGTAAGTCCTCATTTTGTCCATGTAAATATTCGAAAAGGTTACCATTTGGAATGAATTCATAAACAAGCAAAGGGATTTCAGTCTCCAAACAACATCCTAACAACTTAACCACATTTCTATGGTTAATTTGTGAAAGAATGACAAATTCATTGATGAATTCTTCAACCTTCCCGTTGACCTTAAATTTTTTCACAGCAACAATATTTCCATCTACTAGCATCCCTTTGTAAACAGTACCTTGGCCTCCCTTCCCAAGTACCCTATTTATATTAAAGTAATCGGTGGCCTTCTCTAAGTCCTTTAGGCTAAACAGTTTAATTTTGTCAACATTAACTTCACCTGAAGAGAGTCTTTGTTTTAACAATAACCCTCCATTTTGTTTGAAGAATTTTTCCTTGCGTTTCTTTGCTATACTTTTCCTTATAACTTTATGCAACCGCCACAAACCAAGGAGTAAAATGACGGTTCCGAGGCTTGAAGAAACTCCTGCAAATTTACATCTTTTAGTTAAGTTGGCACACGATTAGATATTAAAACACTTTACACAAACACATCCACACCCAAGAAGAGTACAAGGTGTAGAAGATGAGAGTATAAGATGAACAAATTAAAATCTCAACAATTCAGTTTCTTTTACTGCAAAATCTCAACAATGTAGTTAAACTTGGTTGTTAAGAATTAAATTTTTAAAAACAAGCTTGACCATTCATATATGATTGTATGTTCAAGATTTACATAGTTTATCTCTTATGGTCTCACTAGGTATGTCTCTATATGTGTGTATGGAAGACCAATTAAACCTGATGTCAAAATTTATAAAATTAGCACATTTCATAACTTCTAACAAAATGTGTTTATTGTTATTTAATATTTTTCTTTAAATCTATCAAAATAAATATAACTAAGTTGGTTGAACAGGATAAATGAATTATTATAGATTATTTTACACTATTTTTTGATTTCTAAGTATAAAAAAAATATTTTTATTAAAACTTCATTTTCATATATTGCACAACAAAATTAATGCTATTGTTTCTTTTACTTAAATAAGTTTTTGTTCTCTGATAAATTAATGAGTTTTATTTTTTGATCTCTAATAATATTTTTTTGAAATAAAACAAAGAAAATATTTTTAATTGGTCAAGTTATTTTTTAATCCTTCTAATATATCTATTTTCATTTTAGTTTTTATATAATTTTATTCATTTAGTATTATTCCCTTTAAAAAATATTTCACGATAATTACTAACAAATGATGATCTTCATAATATAAAGGGAGAAAAACAAATGATAAATATACTTTTCCTGTTATAAAAATAAGACAGAAGATATACTTTTCTTTATCATATCATGCGTACCTATGGCCCACTTTGCTCGAGTTTTCTTTCTGTCAGAAGAATCCTCCATAGCTGAAATGTCAAGAATCAAGTTCAAATAAATTTTACAACAGTAATTTATGTAGTACAAAACTGAAAAAAATATATAAATTTCTTGTGTTGCTTCTTGGCCATGCTGGAGATTCAATTTGGCGTTCCACTGTTCTTTCTTCTAAAATACACCATAGGCCGTACCCAAAGGTGGAAAATAGTTCGTATACCAATTTTGTAAATTATTAATGATATGTGAAGACAAGCTTTTTTTTTCGTTTGCATGGTAAAATTTGACGAATCCTACGGTGGACCACCATCTCCTCTTCTCCTTCAACACCCCTTCTATCGTCCTGGCATCATAAGATTTGGAAAAGTCCATGATAAGATTTTGCATTTGTTTCCCTCCATCTTCTCCTTTGACCATTAAATAACAATTGGTTTAAAAATCAGGTACGTAGAAGGGTTGTTTGTGGGGATAACACTTTGTTTTGGAATGATAAATGTGTGGGAAATATTGTTGGTGTTTGTTCCGTTTAATGCTGGCCCAAATTCCTAGGTGTATAAGGGAAAAAGGTTATTGGGCCCAGATTTCGAGGAAGTTGACCTCGGCCCATTACCATTTAGGGTAAATCCCTAAATGTGGTGCCTCTCTATAAATTCTCCCTTTATGGATGGAGGCAGGTGACTGAGACGCAAGAGACAGATTGAGAGACTGACGCAAAGCTGCGGCAGTGTGAGGCTGAGCGAAAACAGAGAGTGGGTGTTTCTCCGGCATTGTTGGTCGTTGAGGGTGTGTCTCCGAGAGCTTGTGAGAGTTTCTCGTTGAGGGTGTTTTCACTTCTGTTGTAGCGAGGCTGAGTGGCTCCGGTGAGAGGCCGTCGAGCATTTTGTAACCATTATTTCTGAATAGTGGATTGTTTCTGGACTTGGTCCCGTGGGTTTTCCTTTCAGAGGTTTTCTCCTACGTTAAGCTATATTATGTGTTGATTCTCTCCCTATCCTTTCTTGTTTTATCGTGTTTTGTGTTTTCCGCTGCATATACTATGTTTATCTGTGTTTCTGGGTTGTTCTGAGTTGAGTTGTGACTCCCCAGTGTTACGGTTTGGTAGAGGAAGCTCCCAGCCGACTAGAAGGACGTGGTGCCGGATAGAAAGGACCCGGGTACGTGAGGTACCGGGTAGAAGCGCTCCGGGCACGTGTGGTGCCGAGTACGTGAGTTGATCCGGGTAGAAAATTCCACGTCGGTTGTGGTGCCGAGCCGACTACGTGGCATCGGATTGCAAATTCCACAACAAATATTTGTTTGAAGCAACAGTTTCAAAGACCTTTTCAGATTGCTATTAATAAAAAATAATGTGGTGCCAGATATAGGGGTATGGACTGACTTGGGGTGGACTTGGGTATGGAAGTGGAGGAGAAGGTTATTTGGATGGGAACAAGACCTACTTGATCAGTTAAATGAATTGATCAGGGGGTTCACTTGTCAGATGATGTTGCAGATCAGAGGGGGTGGGCCGGCAAAGATGGGAGTGAATTTTTTTCCTCTGCAGTTGTTTATAACATTTTATATTCTGGTTATCAACATCAGGTGCCTGAAGACTTTCACATTTTGTTCAAATCTTTTGGGAATAGTGTGTCTGTCTAAGGTTTTGGTGATATCTTGGAGACATTAACATAGACGATTACCTATACGCTTAGCCTTAATTTGAAGGGGAGAGTTGAAGTACCAGATGGCGGTTGCATGTTTTGTTTGCATCGAGGAGAGTTTGCATATCAGGTATGGTGTGAGGTTTACACTGGGCTGGATATTTCCTTGGTGTAACATTCATTATTGTCAATTTCTTTGTTGGTCAGAACCCTCCACCTGTCAAAACCAGAATTAGGAATTTTTTTCGAGACTTCGACAACATCTCAGCTGATTGCTTCACGAATCAATGACTGTCTCCATAAACTAACATGAGACTTTTCAATGTATTTTGTCCTCACTCACACTTTTTTCAAGAAATTTTCCAGAAAGTCACTCATCTCATAACTATTCAAAGCCAAACCCGCTTAGCTATGAAATTCTTAAGTGATGGGCTATCGAAAAGTAGATGTATTTTGTTGGTATAGATAGTACCAATTAATTCTTTTAAGTCATTATCAATTGTACAATTTCATATATGCATAGCTTCTAGATCCTTCTGGTTTGATTCGTTGGGGTGTTACATATCCACCAGCTTCCGCCTAGTTCATCCTCGAACCACATCGAACTAGAAGAGAGATTTGCTCTAATACCATTTGTAACATCCCTGATTATCAATTTCTCGACGGCTCACACACTATGACACTTCACACAACATTCTTATGGGTCAGAACCCTCCATATGTAGCATTTTTCGAGACCTCAACAATCATCTTTGACTATTTCGTAATACGAGACTTTTTAGCTTGTTTTGTCCTCACACACGTGTTTTCAGCGAAACTTCCAAAAGGTCACTCATCCATAACTATTCTAAGTCAAACACTCTTAACTATGAAATTCTTAAGTGATGGGCTACAGGAAAATAGATGTATCTTGTTGGTGTAGGTAGTACCATTAATTCTTTTAAGTTCATCCTCAATTGTACAGTTTCATACCTGCACAATATCCAGATATCTTTTTTTCTAATATGATTCATCGGGGTGTTACACTTGACGCAACTTAACCACTTGACGAAGCACTTCTTACAACATGGTCTGGTTTTGAGAGAGCAACACTTGCGTGGATTACAACACATGTTACATGGAACACAACTTGTTGGAGCTTGTGGTGCCAAAGGAATCAAAAGGTTTTTAATGGGTAGATGGTGATAGGGCTTTGGTATTGTTATTTATCTAGAGAATATCATGGTCTTGGATAATTTCTAATACCAAGCTTTGTTTTGATATTTGTTTTGCCAATGAGTGTAATAGTCCTTTTCAATGTCTAAGGATGTTAGCTACCTCATGATATAATTTTTGTTTTGATTATGCACTACAAAAAAATTGGTATTTTTGACGGTTCAAATCCGTCCCTAACATCTAAAATTAGTTGGTTACTTAAAATTTTTTACGAATAAAAATCCGTTGGTAAAATGGTCATAAGAAATTTTAATGAACAAATTTATATTGTAGGTTGATAATTTCTGACGGAAATTTCTATCGGTAGTTTACATTTTGTGTACATTAATAATATTTACTTTGCCTTTTTTTAATAAAAAAAAACTTACTAAGTTTTGTATATTTTTTAAGTAAACTAAAATTAGTCATTAAATTAATTTAATTAAATGGTTAAGATTTGATGTAAATGAAATGTAAGTCACTTTTATGTTGTGCAACTATATATATATACATATATATATATATATATATATATATATATATATATATATAATGAAATGGTTTACACTTAATTGAGAGAATCAAATTTAAGCAAAAGAATCATAAAAATTAATGCATTATTTTTTAAACTCGCATGATTTTTTAAATTATTTACATATAATATTTTTAACTATTCATAATAAAATGTAATGATTACTATTTATTTTTTCAATTTTAGGTATAAAAACTGTTTCAATAAATGAATATAAAAATAAGAAATAAATTTGAACCAAATGATTAATCAATGCTGTAAAAAAAATCTAAATGATTAAGCAAAATTAAATTTAACTCTGAAGGATGGTTGTATATAAATAGGGGACATACCTAATTTACAGCCTCCGTTAATGTAGGGATTTCCCTCGAAGCCTTGTTTGCATGTACATCTCCAACCCGATTTTGAGTGTGCAGATGTAACATTAGTGTAACTGCAGTTGTAGTTGGCATATGCATCTGCATCTGTACGGAATTCGGGGAAGGAATTTTTGGGCATGTGAATTGGAATCTCCCATTGAAGCACCGCAGGAACATCTTTTATTTTCTTTATGTTCGCAAGAGTCGGAACCCAATAACTTGAATTGTATTCATCGTACACGTAATTGAACTTAAAATAATCTGCTTTAATCAGCCCATAACCGCACTCTGGTTTGATATCACTTTTCACTTCTACAGTTCCAACTGAGACGTTGTATGCTTGAAGGTATGGCGGCAGTGAAGGCTCACAGCAGTACTTGCCGCGACAACTTGACACGTCCATGATATTGGCATTTTTCGGGTCGTCGTAACACATGGACACACAGGCAGTAAGTATCGTGTCGTTTGACACCAATAAGGCAGCGTTTTGGCAACCTACGGACACAAATGAGTTGTAATCCTGGGAATACACGAAAGGACCGCCTTCGAGATTTATGCCTGTACTAGTGTTGTCGCAACCAGGGTGGAAAATCGGATTCTTTATCCCCACCGTACCGTATTGAACATCAATGTACATTACCTCCAGATTTATATACTTGAGGTAGGGTACGGCCAGTTTCTCACCTTGAGAACCTTTTTTATTCTGTCTGCATTCTATTTCAAACGGCTCGCTTGCATAGCATTTGCGATCGCGCATTCCAAAAGGGTAAGGAATCGAAACATTTCCACATTTCGGATCGCAACCGAATCGTGCTATAGTCTCATTCTGATTTTGTGCAGATATTATAGCCTGATTCTGATATTGTGCACATGTTAATGCATACATCTGCCATATCATCACAATGATGATACAAACAAATTTCAGAACCATTTCTGGCTAGCTAAAAGGAGTGATCCTAGTTTTGAAGAGGGTGTGTTTAATTTCCAGGTAGGATGGATATTTATACGCTCCCGTCTTATATTGCCAACATCACTGTCTATGTAATTTCTTGGTATTTTCTTCTACGAGAACTCAAAACTAGTGGTAGAAAGACTTGTGTCAATTAACTTGTCCCACGCGTTTCAATAATTCACACCATTACTATAGTTTAGTTTGATAGCTAGACAATAATTATACTAATGACTGATGTAGACTTGGACAAGGTGGAGATCAAAAGCAAAGACACCTACAATGCTACATTAAATATTGAATGGAATGTCCTCATGGCTGTGTTCCAATAGCGTTGGAGGTCTAGTTTAGGTAAGTGGACAACAAATTTTATCTTACAAGCTGATTATATGGAGTTAAGTTTGATCCAAATCTAAATTTTAAGATGATATCAAAATATATAACCGTGATTGTTGTTAGACTTGTCAAGTCATTCATTATCTTATCGTTATATTATTTAATACTGCCAATTCTACCGTCTAAATGTTCCTCAAACTTTGGGGCAATAAGCCAGTTTCATTTTATGGCATGAGAGCGACCATACATATCCTAGGCCTCATGCAGGATTGCTGAGTGTTATGCTATGATTATCTATTCCGCGTGGAGAATAAATTAAGAAAAAAGTAAAAGCCTTTACGTAGTCAATTAAGGTTGGCTACAGCACGTGGCCCGCAATCCACCCAAGCCTTTACTTTATCAATCATTGTTGCTTTTGGCCTCCACCTTTACTAGTAAATTCAATTAAAGTCAATATTACTAATAAATTCCTTTTTAGCAAAGCTAAATCAAATTGTCCAGAAGAAAGTATGACTTTTACATTCTTCATACGGCAAATATATATTGTCCATTCAATTTCAAAATGAAAGGATCATGCAGTGGAAATGAGGAATTAATAGCTAGTATATTCACTATGCTTTGAAAAATAGAAGTCACATGTCCTTAATTACAATCAATACATTAATATTTGGTTTGATAGTGAACAATTAATAAACAAAAGTATTCACTATGCTTTAGTATTCACTAGCTTTTCGAAAAAGCTAAATCAAATAGTCGAGAAGAAAAGTATGAGTTTACCTTTCATGTGGCAAATATATATTGTCCATTCCATTAATTAATCAGAATGAAAGGATCATGCAGTGGAAATGAGAATCAATAGCTAGTGTTCACTATGCTTTTCAAGTCATTGAAAAATATTAGTCCACGACCTTTATTATAATCAACACATTAATATTTGGTTTGGTAGTGAAGAATTAATAAATAAAAAATTGTGGAATTGAGAATCGAAAACTAGCTAGTATTCACTAGCTTTTCAAGTCTTTGGAAAATAAAATAAAAAGTCACGCGGCATTAATTTATAAGAATATATTATTTGATTTGGTAGTGCACAATTCACTATTACCTAAAAGGATTTTAAATAATATTTTCTAGTAGTGATTTATAATACATAAACGAATATGATGAAAAGAAGAAAAACAATATATATGAACACATTGTGGACTGCTGCTATTTGAATATTAGATGCAAACGAAATGGGATTTGTAAACTATTGCAATTGTAGCCTCAAAAGAAGAGTTTTCAACTTTGTATTGTCGGCATAAAAAGCATCTCCAACTCACAGGGTGTTAAAAAAATTAAATCGAACTGAATTATCTGAAAACTGCACTGAATTGAAATATAAAAAACTGGCCTATTTTTAGGAAAACTACTGAACTGAACTTTTTTTTAAGTTTAGTTTTACAAACCTGAACTGTTACAATCCGTGGTTGGATTAATTGTTATAAAACTGATCTATCAATTTCATATAATATCTGTTGAACTTATATGAAATTAATATCTTGATGCTGAATCAAAGCCCATAATAAGGTTAGTTTTTTTAAAGCTTGTTGCAGAACCAAATTAACAACAAAAAAAAAAAAAACCAATCCATGAATTTATAACAGTTCAGTTCAGTTTAGAGCACCAAAATAGTGCAGTTCGGTACAAACTTTTAGAATGCAATTCACTGAACCCAGAAAACCATATATCATGAAACACAACTAGCACAATAGCCATCAATAGAATCATATGATACTTCCGGTCACACCATACCATCACAAATATCAAGACATCTCTAGCAGTTAACATGCATGATCACAAAACATAATACAATCACCACAATCATATGAAGGGATTACAATTACACACAAATGATGCAGCCTAACCCATGCTACACACGAATAGAGATTTGAAGCACAGTCACTGTCAGACTATTTTGTAGGTGAAAATAGTCTAGGTACCTGTAATCAAATTAAAATAAAAAAAGTTTACATACCACACTGTCAATTAAAATTAGAGCATTCACCCTTTAGTCCCTTTTTAATTCCCCAAAACCTTTTCCAGTTCTCTCGTACAAACTATATGCTTCAATAATCAATACAAAGAAGAAGAATGTCTCGACAAAGAGTACACATATAAATTGAAACAACATATCAAGCTGGTTCTAGGTGGTATATAGTTTACTGGTGATTGGTTTTGTGAATTTATTGTGTGAATGTTACACTGGTGCTGCGCAAGGGGGGATATCGAGCCATATTGATATATATGTGGTGTAGGTAATTGCTGTAATTTTTGTCCAATCGGGCACCTACTTATACCTGTTTTTGGCTTTATCAATAAAATGCACTTTTGTTGGCTTTAGAAAAATACAAAGAAGAAGAAAATAACAAGAAGGCAGTATTTGGTAAGAGAGCAAACACACGGATCCTCATGCACCATTGATGAGTCTTGTGCTATGTTTTATTATAAATAACTCCAAACAATTACACTTACAGAGTTTAGGTTGTTACATTTCTCCAATTACCAAAAATGATTATCGATTCCACATGAAGAACAAATTATGAAAATTCATCAATTATTATAATGTAACAATAGGTATAACCTCCGAGTCTGAAGAGATTGTTTCACTGCTTAGAGTTGGCAACGAATTTGATGTGGAATATGCAACCCAAGGTTGGCAATCTTCAATTCTACCAAGCTCAATTTCTCCATGGTTTGGTTCTGCATTGGATTTAATCAATCTCTTGATCCTTTCTAACTCAAAAGTAACTTTTTCCATAGTTGGACGTTTCTTTCCATTCAACTCTAAGCATCTATTTTCAAGATTAGCAACTGCAATGATTTTCCCCTTCTCTGCTTCTTTCACAACTCTTTTGTCAATAATGTCAAACAGATTATCCTCCTCCATACACTGAACAAATATGAAGCCAAATTCTTGGATTCCGCGGTTCTCACTGAGGACATTGGTTTTTGGCCTGCTAAAAGTTCAGCAAGAACTACTTCAAAACTGTAGACATCACTTTTTCTGTAAATTAATTAGTGTGAAAATATTCGGGATCCAAGTATCCAAAGGTACCTTGAACGACTGTGGTGAGATGAGTATCTGTTGCGTTCACAAAGAGTGTGATTGCGTAACTCACGGCAAGTGTACCGATCGTTCAAGTAATAAATTTAGTAAGTAGAGTATCGTCTCCACGAGGATTGAGGCACTAAAATAATTGTAACTTTTATCTTAAAATTGGAAAGAATAGAAATAAAAGAAATTGAATTTGAGAGTAATTTTGTGATTTGGATTTAAATAA
>PYAF01002530.1:989614-1047520 GCA_007407185.1 Glycine tomentella | reverse complement strand
TAGTCCAATATTATACATTAGAATCTTTTGATGTGCATCCAACACAGATTCTTCACAACTTGTCAAAATAATAAATTATATAAAATGAATATTTATTTTGTGTTATGAACAAACTAAAATATTATTTTTATGTATATAAAATAATGAATACTATATTAATTATATTTTCTTATTCTTTTGTATATATATTTAAAATAAAACACATCTAGTTCTTTTTAATTTCTTACAGTAACAAGATAACAAAAATGGCCCTGATTAATTCTATAAAACATATATATATATATATATATATATATATATATATATATATTACCACTAACATTACATTAGTTCAAAGAGATTGATCAAGTTTGGATCTTAAACTAAAATTTCGGATTCAATTACTATGAATAAAAAATAAGATTTTATTGAAGATGATCATATAAATTTTTCAAAAGAAAAAAAAAATTCATCCATAAAGAGTATGATTTATAACACCTATAATTTTACACATCTGTAATCATTTGACATAGATGGAGCAAGAGCTTCTGCGTCTTCTGGAGCACTTGACGTCGGAAATGAGAAAAATTCATGTGTTCTGGCCGCGAATGCAAACATGCACATAATATGGTAAAAAAAATAGTTATTGGATAGGGATCATACCAACGCAGCCTTCAGCATGGAAGGGATTGCCACCGGGCACCGACATAGCCAACCGGAGGCCCTGTTTGGCGTAGATGTAAGATTATAACAATTGAAACCTGAAGGGAGATGAAGGGTAGAATTGGCACTTTTGCTTCCGCAGTTCCAGTGGATAATTGGATTCATCACGTAAACCAGGCCTTGGATCTCATAAAAGGGTAAGGGTTGTCAACACCTCCACCTGCAGGTTTTGCTATGGTTCCATCATGTTACCAAAATGATGATACAAAATGGTAGTTGCAGAATCATTGCGGCTAAAACAGTACTATGATGCCAATATATATATTTAAGTGAGTTTGCATCTACGTGACTTATAGAGTTATAGTGACAAGGCAGTTGTGGTGGCTTGACCCGTATATGTAAAGGCAAAATGGTGAGGCGTAATTGACTAGTTGCATTTTACCATATGGAAAAGTATATGCATAATATTACATCGCCAATTCTCTCTTAACCTTAAAAATAAAAAAATTCTCTCTTAAGTCAATTTTGTGTACTCCCGTTGTCTAAAATTTTACCGCAAAATGTATTGAGCGCTTTTGCAAATATTTGATTTATATTGTAATTATTTTAAACATTGATAGTGTTGTAGGAGTATTAATCTTCTTTAATTGGTGCTTGATTTCAAAATCAATGTAACGTCATCCCTTTTGTTTATTAATAAGTTTTGTGGGCTTCTTGTAGTTCTCTGAAAAATTAAATGCAACACATCATCTTTCTCAAATTCGGACGAAATGATATCAGATGCAATAGACTTTTGAATTGCTATTTGCTAGAATTCGCTAGTTGTTTTTGTCTACTTTTCTGAAGCATAAGAAAAAAACTAATTATAGATATATATTTAGGCATTGCTTCTATAAGTCACGTAGGATTCAAAATTGGAGTAATTCAATTGCCGTAACTGAATTTATTAGGTCCTGATAAAAAAAATAAAAAATAAAAAGTGCTTTCGGTGGAATCAGCAGGTTGGTTGGATAAAGGAACAACAAATAACCAGAGATATATATTCCCCTGGCTAGCGTGACGTGTCTCTTGTTTGCTCAGATTTTAATATTGAAATAAATTATAATATTAATAAAAGGAAATTTTTAATATAACATCTAATATTTATTAAAAGTAGATTAATTTTTTAGTTATTCTAATTATGAAATATAATAAATTTTAAATTATACGATTACATATAAAGTTTAATAAGGATATATTGGTTTTGTATCCACATAAAAGTTTTTATATTATCAACTAATCAAAATTATCATTAATATTGTTTTTAAGATATTAATTATTATAAAAATTAACAAATATATATCATGCACGTCGTTTTTATTGGATGACAATTTAAATATATATATATATATATATATATATATGCGCGTGCACGCTCAAATATATTTTTGTCATTATAACATTTGCAAAGTTTCATATATTTTTCATCCTCATAAGTTTATAACGTATTATTTTTGGTTCAGAATAAATTTTAAATATTTGAACCAATATAACTTTTTTATATTAATTATATATAATCTATATAAAAAACTATCCTCATAAATTAGGGTATAATAGAACCTTACTCCAAGTCAAAAAATTATACATCATAATTTTATGAAAAAGAAAATTTTGACAAGAACAAAATTTTTATCAATTTCACTGCAAAGAGAAAAAATATATTTTAATCATTTTATATATAATATATTGAGAACCACAGATCACACATATATAATATATACAGAACCGCATTCAAATTTATAAAATTTTGTTTAGTAATTGTTTATAATCAAACCTGGATTCTTGATCCATTACCAATTATTTCAGCAGATAGCTAGATTGAATTTAGGCCGATTGAGATCCTTAACACATAAATGTCGCCTAGGGAGAATTTTCTTGGTAGATTCCTAAACTAAATGCAGGTGTCAGATTATGTTAGAAAAAGGTATATAAAAAAAGTGAATGACAGAAAAGCAAACACAAAGCGGAGTGAGTAAGGCATATGCCAGGAAGATCCTTTCCTCCTCCACTTTCCATTTCACTTACAAATTAAAAGCCACTTACTAAAACCAACATGTTTTCTTCACTTGAGCACCATTATTGTATTGCCACCTTCTGTTTGCTCTCATCAGCAAGCGTTTTGGCACTAACTCTTCTTTCTTCCAGCCAAGGTCAATATGAATCCCAAGTTCAGATCATGGGACAGCGTTTGCAATCATCAAGGGAGCAAAAGGAAGAAAGGGAGCTCTTCATGTTAGTCCTACTAGTTAGGTCATAGTTGTAAGCCTTAACCTTGAAGGGCAACCAATTATCCTTTGTCAATGTATCCTACTCTATATATATATATATATATCAGATATATACGTGCAGTATAATAAGCAATCTTGGTAATTAGTTTACCTTTTTTTGCTCTTATGTTTATTGTTTAATGGATGTTTCTGAGCAACATTTTTTTTTTTTTGGATAGCCAACCCTGAGTTACTATTAATGTTGAGATTGAGAAGTTCTTCATGTTAACCTCTTCCACATGTGTAGTTCTCTTATACATAAAGTAAATATATAATATACAAGGTTTAAAAAAATTGTCCTTTACTGTACTTTCAGACATAACGTCAAGATTTGTTTGATCTTTGTGACCGTAACTTGATTAAAATTACAGCCACATCAGTTGCATTTATATGTAATTTCTCTCGATCCATATCAATATCAAGAATCATGACAAAATCAAGACTACAACAACAATTTAAAACCCTGGTAAAATATGTCACCGTAAGTACAATATTGTATTCACATGTTCAGTTTGACTATTCAGCTAAGCAATTTTCTAACATATGGTATATTCATTCAATTTAATACCAGTATTCTCTAGCTAATTAAAAAGCAAAACTCGGTGGAGCAATTTGGTCACAACCAAGATCATGAAAAAAAGTATGAAGAGATTGAGAAAGGATAATTAATTTAACGTTAGACAGTCCTTATAGTTTGGTTTGTTTTGTCGGTGTTTTATCCTACCTATTAGGTTAATTACAGCTAATTTTGATACAATTTGATGTTTAGTTTTCCATTTGAGAGTATTTAATATATTAATCATGGGAGGTTTCTAATAGTTTGAGAATTTGTTTCCAGGTGGATGATATCAAATTAACAATTAATCTTATTAAACATCAAATTAATTATTAGACTTAAATATTATTTTAATCTTTGTAATTTAATATTTTTTTTATTTTTATTCTAACAATTTTTTTGTATTAATCTTTACAAATTATGTTTATTTTATTTTTCATGTCTAAAGTGATTTAAATAGTAGATAGTACTTAGAACAATGAAAAAAGTAATTTAAACTGCACTTAAAGGAAAAAAAATACAATTTATAAGAACTAAATTAAAAAGTTAAAATAATACTGTATTAAAAGAAGTATAAAATATTATTAAAATTATAACATAGAAACTCATACAAGTGTGAAATATCCTTGCCAAAAAAAAAAAATATATATATATATATATATATATATATATATATATATAAGTGTGAAATATTCGTTCACTGTTTCATGCCCTATGCTTTGCTCGGAGCTACGGGAATACTCTGTTCATTTCTGAAAAAGTTTGTAGGATCAACTGCAGTCTTAACCTTGACGAGCCTCTGAAAATTGTCATTGAAGTACTTTGCCCCATAAACCTCCCCTTCTTGAAAGCTACTCTTACCAAAGTTGTTAACACCAATGTCAAGGTCCCTATAATTCAAAAAGGCACTTCTAGGATTCTTGGACACAAAAGGGGTCATGTAACTGTACAGCTTCCTAGCCTGATTCAAGAAATTCTGAGCCGCAGCAGGTGAAGGATCTTTCCGATTCACAGAGTACTGAACCTTAAACAGGTTCCCCTTACGGTGTGGAAACGGCGTCGCATCAGAAGGAACTTGAGCCATTTTCCCTCCATAAGGGTTGAACACAAGCCCCGTTTTCCCCAACTCAATCATCCTCTTCCATATAAACTCCAACCCTTCTCTGGGAATAGCTTTCTGAACATAATCAGATTTTCTTTTAAGGAAATCAGCAGTATTGACATGCCTATCCAATAGGGTTTCAGGTTTGGCTCCATTTTTCAGACTCTTATCATCGTCCCACCAAAGAACCGACTGCAACCTGCGTTTAAAATGTTTATTAAGGCTCAATGAGTATATTTGTTTTTAAATGTTAAGAAAATATATTAATAAATATGCATAATTATTTTCACAAATATATATTTATAAAATTAAAAAATACATTAAAATAATAATAATAATAATAATAATAATATAAAATTTATTCATTTTCAAAATACAAATCAACATGTGAGGATGACATTGATTATTATACTGTTTAAAATCTATTTTCACTTTTATCGCAGCATAAATAGCTAATAACCACCCACTATACAAAACAAATATCCCATAAATCAGGCAAATAAGAAGACATATTAAAAGCTAATAACTCCACCGATCAAAAGTGGCCCCTCTGCACACCGAATATCTCGTAGCAATAAATGCACCCCGAAATATAGGCATTCAGACATGGTAACCACACCCTACACACTAAAAATGAAAGAATTCGTTGAAAATTATTGAATCATACCCGCATGCATGTTCCAGGATTGGACGACCACTGAATGAAGGAATGCTGGAATTTATTAGGATCATAATTACGAAGCCAGCCCCAATAGTGATATAAAAATCTGTTGGATCAACTCATCTTTATGTAAAAAATTTCCCCTTAACACTCCACCAAGTCACCATACAATAACACAAGACAATGGCGAAACCTAGTTTGGCCTATCTTTTCGCTGCTTTTGTTTTTCTGCCTGTTTCAACTTCGTTGTCGGCACGACCCCTAAATCCCCACTCTCTGACACTTTCATTCCGTGCCTCACACAGAAGGCAAACTCCTCAATCCCACTAAGTGAACTGGAAAGATATCATAATTTCTTAGATTAGATTAGGGAGCCTTGTTACACCAATGAATCATGAGTAATTATATAAATTAACTAGATACCACATTTTAATCCAAAATCTTAAGGTTCAGGTTTATGAGTCTTCTCCTCACATATATGGTGCTTAACTTTTCTATTTTTATCCGATATTAGGATTTTTACCTCACACTTATACTCCAACACGAAGAATCTCATAAGTGCCTTCTTGAATTATAGGGATCTTGATATTGGTGTTAACAACTTTGGTAAGAATAGCTTTCAACAAGGGGAGGTTTATGAGGCCAAATACTTCAATTACAATCTTCCGAGGCTCGTCAAGGTTAAGACTGCGGTTGTCCGGAAAACTTTTTCAGGAATGAGCAGAGTATTCCTGTAAGTCCCAGCAAAGCATAGGAGAATCAAACAGTGAAGAATATTGCCTACTTAGACGTCTCTAACAAACAAAATTCTATAAGATTCTATACAAGAATTTTTAATAACATTTCATAGTTCTTCAATATCACATATCATTTTCTAATTTTTAGCAAATCATTTTATTCTCCTACTAAAAACGTGTTAAAGTTTGTCATTGAACTTCTCAATTTATCATATTCTTTTATAATTACTGTTTATATTCATTTTAATTGAATATATTTTATTGTTAATTGACAAACAAAATTTTAATTAAAATCAACTATGAAATATGCAAACAAGGCAGGCCAAATAGTGTGTGTGCATCCATGGTAGCTAGATGAAAATGACCGACTAGAAGCAAAGCGTTAAAAATTACGCTAAAAACATTAAACAAGTAGTCGGGTGGCCAACCGAAGGCAAAGAGTTATAAAACATCATCAATTTAAGAGTGAAAAGCTGAACAAGATGTTTTATGATTAAGCTTGGAGAGGGAAATTTAACTTTCTGGTGTGATTCTTCGGCAACAAAAATTCCCATTTCCTAACAAGTTCCCTGGGTTGACATTGATGATTTGGAGTGCAATGTAAAGAACGATCTTTGGCATGCTGATTGTTCATGGTTTTTACACTAATATACCCCTCAAGGTGTCCCGTCGTATGTCTAATATTAGTCCGTGCCCAATAGAGGATATGCCAGATTTGTTGGTGTTTTTAGTGGCAATTATTGTGTCTTTTAGCGGCAATAAGAATAGTCATTAATATTTTTACCGGCATCGTGGTAAGGCTGGTATCCACGGTCGGTAAAGCTATTACCGGCAATATTTACGATTGATTGGTAAAAGCCTCTTTTATTGCCGACACCAGCAATTTGTATGGCCACTAAAAAAAGTTTTCCTCTTCATACTTTCAAACCAATTAATTTCAACTATTGTTAATACTAACAAGCACTACTGTATAAAATTTAATGTGCTAATATCAAAACCATTAATGAATCAGGATTCGAAAGAAGAAAAAAAATGAATTAACATGGTATTAGACTATCAGTCAAAACAAAAAATGAATTAACAAAACTAGAGTAAGATACACACATTCTATTAATATCTATGAGAAACTGACTAGTTCTTTAACCAGAGAAGATGCAGAATTATTTGATAATGTGACTAAAAGTCTATAACTGTAATTTTTGGTGTAAATCTCTTGATAGTTAATATAAAGCTTCAATGCTCTATCTGATAGATCTAACAAATAAATATATCATTTCTCCACAATTTTAGGGGTAAGGGAATCAGGGAAGGTATGGGCTTCCTTCCAGTATAGACAGGACAATTACGAAAAAAGATTAAACTTGGTTACTACTTGTTTCACAACCTCTGTGACAAGGAGATTCCTGCATGTAGAACGAAAATTCAAAAGCAAAATTAAGTATTAATATTATTGATAGACACGAAAGAAGCTAGAGAAGAGGATGTTGAGAACATCATAAGAACAAAAGAAGTAACTTATACGAATGCCTACAATTGATTAATGGAAGCACAAGGGAGGATGGCTCTCCTTTAGGAGGTTGGTCCTAGATTTTTCTACTTAGATTACCGAAAAATGTTCAGTTCTTTCTTTCAAGTGTGTCATCATGCTAAACCAGTTCTTTCTTTATGCCATGCTGCATTTTTTTATTTTTTTGGTGGCCTTATGCCATGCAGCATCTAAGACAATTTGTCATAGTCTATTTTTGTGTACAATTTACTGCTAATTTATGGACACTTCCTCAAGTTCCTAAAACAGATTTGGAATTTTCACAATGGCTTCATGATATCATCACAGTTTCGAAGGGTGGTCCCGATCATCATGTGGAATCTTTGGTGTGTGAGAAACATATATAATGCTTTTTTTAGTAGTTGAAGAGGAGACTACTATTTCACTGTATGCTAAAGTCCATTCACTGACTTGCATTGATTGTTAACGACAGTGCATGGACAAACCCAAACTCTGAGGCTGTAACCTGTAGGGGCTTATGCAGAGATTACAATGCAAAATTCTTGTTAAATTTTATGGCTAGTCGGAGACTCTAATATTTTATAAGCGGAGATCATGATCTTGCTTAAGGGGATTCAAATTATTCGGCGTATATGGGTTCAGGAAAATTGCATGTTTCTCGGACTCCCTCACTAAAATTGATATGGTTAAGGAGATTTTGATTACTCTTATTTGCAGCAACAACATCCTTATTTGAATAGATTACTCTTATTTGTATTTATTTGGATATGGATTGGAGTACTGTTCGCTGCAACACACACTAAAGCTACTGGAAGGAAACTAATGTGCGGACGTTTTAGCTAGAATTGCACCAAGTTAGTGGAGCAATTAGTGGTTCTACATGAGCCATTAGCCTGTAAGAGCAATTGTTTGTGCATTGATGCTTTAGGAATATACTTTCCTAGGATTTAATTTATAATTGCTTTGTTAATTATGATTTTCTTGCTTATCTCTTGTAAAAAAAAAAATTGGCCCAAAACATATGAAATCATAGTTGTTTTGTCCCTATTGTCATGTTTCACTCGTTAACTGCTCATACTTTTAACAGAAAATTAAATGATCATCAAGGGTAACACCTATTAGTGTCTATAGTCCATATCAGCATGTGACAATGTTAAAAAAACTTAGTTATCTAAATTCATATTATTTGTCAAACATAAAATTAATGTTAGGGACCAAAATAGTTATTCCAAATTTTAAAGAGATGAAAATCAAAGAAATATTTATAGAGACCAAAATAAAATTCACTCATTAGAGGGAGAAAAATAGTAATTTCAAAATTTAGGGAGATGAAAAAACAAAGAAATATATTTATAGAATCCAAAATCAAAACTCCCTCATTTAATAGGGATAAAAAAACATATTTAAGCCTTAAATATATTTTGTTTTTATATAAATAAAATGAGCCATTTTTTCACCAGTATAATCAATATATTTTCAATCACCAATTAAAAAATAAAAAGATACTAATAAATATTTGATTTGAATCATTTTTTATTTGATATAAAAATTAATTATTGAATAAAAAATACTTTTTTATATCAGTTTCTCCACTAGGAAGCGAAAGTTGATTATGTCGATAAAAGATTAAATTACTAATTGTATATATTTAAATGAAATAGATTTATAAATTATGTTATAGTTGGTTATTTATTAACATATATAACAAATATTTTTAATTAAAATTTAAATATTAAGTTAAAACTTAGTACTATTTTCTTTTCTAACATTGCATACATTTGAAAGCAAAAGTTGATTACCTGTCCCAGAGGATGAAATCAATGAGTGATGACCATGGAGTTTTAAATGAAAAAAAAAGTGTAAAGAATTTTAAGAAGGAAACATTATTCATTTTGAAAAATATAAAAATAAATCTAAGAAAAACTTATGTTAGAATCATGTAGATTATTTTGTTCTATACTTTGTTACCATTTTGCTCTGGGTAATTCATATAGCTTACATTAATCCTTCTAACAAAAATTGTCATAGTAATGTTAGATAATGTTAGAAAATGATATACAAAAAAGTGGACAGAAAAGCAAACACAAGCACTGTGAGCGTCAAGGTATATGCCAGGAAGATCCTTTCCCACACTTTCCCTTTCACCTACAAAAGCCACAAACAAAACCAACATGTTTCCCTCACTTGAGCACTATTATTGTCACCTTCTTTTCGCTCTCATCAGCAAGCATTTTGGCACTAACTCTTCTTTCTTCCAGCAAAGGTCAATATGAATCCCAAGTTCAGATCATGGAACAGCGTTTGCAATCATCAAGGGAGCAAAAGGAAGAAGGGTGTCAACGTTCTTCGTGTTAGTCCTACTACTTAGATCATAGTTGTAAGCCTTAACCTTGAAGGGCAACCATGATCCTTTGGCAATGTATCCTACTATATCTCAGATATATTTCGCAGTATAATAAGCACTCTCATGTAAGCAATCTTGGAAAGTAGTTCACTTTTTTTTGCTCTTATGTCCCCCTTTGCTCAATTGATATTTCTGAGTAACATGTTTTATTTTAATTGGTATCCTGGATTACCATAAATGTTGAAAAGTTCTACGTGTTAAACTCTGCCGTGTAATCCTTCCAATATTGTTCTCAAATAATCTTCATGATTGCTGTTCTTTTGTTTTCTTATTGCGGTGTTTTATTTTGCATAAACTAAATTCGAATATGAATATGGTCCTCGTCTCTATTGGCATGTGAACTACATGGGAACAACCGAACAAGTTAAACAAATGTTCAATGAAATATATGATCTTAATAAAAATATATATAATATATGCCACCATAAGTACATATAATTGTGTTTACATGTTTAATTTGACTATTCAAGTCGGCAAATTTTTTAACGTATAGTCTATTTATTCAATTAAATTTAATACAAAAAGTATAATCTAGCTTAAAAAGCAAAAGTTCGTGGATCGTGATTTATTGGAAGAATATGGGAACCTTGCAATCTGTAAACGTTGTTAGTTTACAAGCACTAGATAAAAATATTGCGATAAATTTTAATAAAACACATGACTGATTATCTGTAGTGTAGTGTGTGTATATTGTTTCATCTCAATACACTGCCTCACTGATTAATTCTTTCTCAAGAAAGCAGATCGATCCTTACCATAAAGACATCATTGAGGATCGATGTATACATGCATGCTGGCCTTTCCTATGCACCTCATTTATATTACTAATGAAACTTCATTTCTTGAAATTTGTTGGTCAAAAAAGGTGATGGTAGTAATCTTTTATTGGTCAAATAAAAATTAAATGTTAGATATGTAACATAACATGCCAACCACTGAGTTTTTATTGGTCCTGTACTGACACAGGACTATATTTTTATATGGTACGGTAGTAACTCCCCTTATATAATTATCTCTATGTCTATCTAATCTTAATTGTTTTTTTATACACATATTCCAAAAACACATTCCAAAATCAAAGAAACAACTTTTTGTTATTTCAAATTTGTGCTCAAAGTTCAAACAATATTTTCCATATGTCGACTCGGGATCTAATATGATTTAAGCATTTAAGGCAACAAAATTATGCAATGGATAATTTACATATATAGCTTCTGCTTTTGAAAATTTTGCCTCTTGAACTTTTATGTCCGTGTTGCTCAGTCTTAAAAGGCATAAATAATGAAATATGAAAGCTGGGAATGCATGTGGAGACAGCCAAAGTAAAGGACACATGATGAAGGGAACAAAAGTTGGGAAATGACAAAACTTACTTGATCAACTTTTATATATAGCCGTAATTATTCAACTGATTCACTTAACTTTTATACTGGCCCGTAACCACGTACTGTCATTCTACCTGTTGTTCATATGTGTTGTAGCTTTAGACTTGGTGCATGTAATTGATTTCCATGTAGAATTATACGGGAAAACCACTTGGTTAGCTCCAATATATAACATTAATAAATTTTAGAGAGCGACATATTACCGCTCTAATTCCATGCTAGCTGTCTTTAGTTTTAGTTAAGCTTCTTCAGCTGAGGGAGTTTAACTGACTTGGTTAAATTCCTCTGGAAAATCTAAGTATCCCCATCACCAAGAACATGATCAGGAACTTGACTTTGAGTTTTAAAGGAGAAAAGGGAACTGAAACAATTCAAGTAAAATTAGGATGATTTTCTCTTAGAAATATATTTTACTATAATATCGGATTGGAAGTTTAAAGTTCTTCTCTAATGTACAATGAATTGAATGTGATAATATGCTTTCACAAGGAAAAATAATCTTGACCTTACAGTTATGATGAGGGATAAAGTTATATTTAAAAAAAAAAAAAAAACAATATTAGTAGCTAGCAAGTATATGTTCAATAGTAATTTCATCTTGATGCACCATATTGGGTCTATCAACAGTTAGATACAGGATTGATTTTTCATTTCTTATGGCTAATTAAATGGTTGGTACTTGGTACAGTATCTTCATATAATTAGTGCCAGCTAAGCTTGCGCAAACGGCAAAACTCAAAGAAGAATCTTCGTCACTCACTAGTGTCCCTCAAGAAAAGTATGGTAATAACATCTATCGTCAAATTTTATGAAGTAATGCCAAAAAATATTGTCTATCATTCAATACCTTGGGCTAATGCGTCCCAACCTTTGTGACTCTTTCGATATAACCGAACTTAGCCCAAGCTATTTCATTTCATCTATAATTCAGAAATGGATCATGCATGCACGGTGCACCACCCAAATGGAAAAGCCAAGTCCATTGGCCACTATTATGCTCCCCGTTGTTATTGTGCTTTTGCTTTCACTCCATGGCTCATATGCTGCCCAAACAACAGAATCAGTATATGAAACTTTTGTTGACTGTCTAAGAAACAACATTAACTCCCCTAACATCTCTAACATAGTCTTTGCTCAAACCAACTCTTCCTATTCTTCCATTCTCCGTGCATACATTCGTAATGCCAGGTTCAACACCACCTCTTCACCAAAACCTTTAATCATAGTCACACCACTGCAAGAATCTCATGTCCAGACAGCTGTAATTTGTGCCGAAAGCATTGATATCCAAATTAAAACAAGAAGTGGTGGCCATGACTTTGAGGGCCTCTCATACATCTCTGATGAGCCCTTCATCATGCTTGACATGTTCAACCTCCGCAACATCACAGTGGATGTGCAAAACGAGGTTGCTGTGGTCCAAGCTGGTGCCACGCTCGGAGAACTTTATTATAGGATTTGGGAGAAGAGTGATGTTCTTGGCTTTCCTGCAGGGGTGTGCCACACTGTCGGTGTTGGTGGTCATTTCAGTGGAGGAGGGTATGGTAACATGATTAGAAAATATGGGTTATCCATTGATCACATCAGTGATGCTCAAATTGTTGACGTCAAAGGTAGGATTCAAGACAAGGAGTCAATGGGGGAAGACCTTTTTTGGGCTATTAGAGGAGGCGGAGGAGCAAGTTTTGGAGTCATATTATCATACACAATTAAGTTGGTTCCTGTGCCTGAAGTTGTTACTGTTTTTCAGGTTTTTTTTTATCTTAGTTTGTTAGTTTTTGTTAGTGGAAGGAATTTAAATCCACAACCTCTTTGTCTTTTCTTTCTTTTTTTTTTTCAACTATCAAGTCAACCTTATAGTTTCTAACTGTTTTTCAGGTTGAGAAGACTTTGGAGCAAAATGCCACTGATCTTGTTGTGCAATGGCAACAAGTTGCACCGCACACAGATGAAAGGCTTTTCATGAGACTGCAGTTACACCCCGTGATTTCGAACGTCGGAGAGAGGCACAAAACTGTTAGAGCCGCGGTTATGACTATGTTTCTGGGAGGAGCAGAAGAGCTTGTGTCACTTTTGGACAAAAAGTTTCCAACTTTGGGTCTAAAGAAGGAGAATTGCATTGAAATGAGTTGGATTGAGTCTGTGGTTTGGTGGGATAGTTTTCCAAATGGTGCCCACCCAGAAGCTCTACTTGGCAGAAATGTCAACTCAGCAAAGTTCTTCAAAAGGAAATCTGATTATGTGAAGGCTCCAATTTCCAAAGACGGGTTAGAATGGATATGGAAAAGGATGATTGAGTTGGGACAAACAGGGATGGCTTTCAATCCCTATGGCGGAAGAATGAATGAGATTTCAGCAAATGCTACAGCATTTCCTCACCGAGCAGGAAATCTGTTCAAAATTGAGTATTCTGCGAATTGGGAGGAACCTGGAGGTGCTGCAGAGAAGAACTTTACAACAGAAATTAGAAGGTTACATAGCTACATGACACCATTTGTGTCCAAAAATCCAAGGAGGGCTTTTCTGAATTATAGGGACCTTGACATTGGTATTAATCACCATGATAACAATAGCTACCAAGAAGGGGAGGTTTATGGTATTAAGTACTTCGATGACAACTTCTATAGATTGGCGAAGATTAAAACTGAGGTTGATCCCGAAAACTATTTCAGAAATGAACAGAGTATCCCAACGCTAAAATTGTGATACAGGGGACCCAGACGGTGGAACGGATCGGGTTGATAAATTTAATGGACATGTTAAGTAACCTATGCTTCCAATGTGTACTTGATTCGAATAAATAATATATGCACTCATCTTATAAAGTTTTTTTTATTCTTTCATTTAATCGCAATTTTTTATACTTATAATAAGTTTGTCAATTTTGATCAAACTTAAATATGTTTTTTTAAACATATATATTTTTATTTCTATAAAATAGCATGTTAATGGTATTTTTTAACTTTCATCCTTCTAAAATTAAAATTAGTATTTTTAGTTCCTATAATATTAACAAATTTTTGTTTTAATCGGGCAAATGAAAGGTGTTGAATCCAATACACATTTGACTGACCAATTCAGCTCTAGTTCAGCTGAGTTAAACATGACAATTTTTCAAAGACTATCTTTAATAATAGATTTTATTTTGATATTTTGAAATATTTTTGGTATATTCTCTAATGCAACATGTATTTTAATATCTTTTTTCTTTTTTGCTTTAAATGTATATCCTAATTTGAAATCTTGAGACACTTTTTGTGGTTCTAAGAATGAATTTTACTTGAATGAATTATTTTTCAATTAAATTTAAGTAATTGATTATAAATATTTTAATTATAAAATGACTAATTTTAAAAATATAAAAATATTAATAATTAAAATTTTGTTTATGAATTAAAGTTAAACTGACGAAAAATAAACAATATTCATAAGCAACAAAATACAAAACATTAACATTCAACAAGAAAAATTAAATTTTGTAATTGTTGTCACTGAAATGTATCCAAATATGGTCCACAAGGTTTGCTTTAAGTTGTTGGTGAATTTCTCTTATATGCATATAGCATCTTATTTGAAGGTATGTAGAAAAGTCGAGAGGAGCACTACAAGATATACTAATGTTTGAAATCTCCTTGTCTACTTGATCATAGTCAACATCAACATTAACATTGTATGTATCTCATTCATCTTCAACAATCACATTAATTAATATAATGCATGTCAATATAATATTCTCCATCTATCGATGTGTCAATTATGCGATGGACTACATATAAATGTAAATTGAGATTTTAGCACACTAAATGCTCTCTTCACATCCTTTCTTGACATTTTGCGAATAAATTGTTTTCTCTCCTTGTGACATGAGAATGTTCTTCACAAAAGTATCCAAATCAGGATAAATGTCATCTGCAAGATAGTATCTCATATTATATGAGATTCCATTAATTGTAAATTGCACTAGAGAGCTCGACCTTGCAAAACGTCATTAAACACGAGCAATTGGTTTAACATATTAACGTCATCATTTGAATCCGTAACTCCATAATATGAATGTCAAATCCACAAGTCTTGTGACGGGATGACTTCAAGTATTACTATGGGTTTGCGATGATCACTACTACGATATTGACTTTGTCATGCAACTAGACAATTTATCAATTTCCAATGCATGCAATCAATAGAACCCAACATACCTGTCAACTTATGTGTCTCTCCAATTTGTAGTAGGTGATTGATGTCATTTTTGTTTGCCCTTCTCAAGTATATATCTCCAAATATCTCGTTCACACTCTTTACAAAAGCTTATAAGCATTGAATTGTAGTACATTCAGCAATTCTAACATACTCATTGACACTATCGACAAGTGATCTGTATGCTAATATACAAATTGTTGTAGTGCACTTCTGCAATGGTGAAAGATCCTTTCTACTAGTTGCATCAAATCTCATTCAAAAATACAGATAATGATTACTGATAGCGTCTACAATTTGAAGTAACAACTACTTTTGCATTCAAAACCTTCATCGAAACTGCCTCTCTGTGTATACAGAATTTTCAAAGAAGTATTCATTCAACAAGCGACTATGCTCGCCTTCACGATCACAATTTATATGGCGTCTTGTTTGTCTCGGCCGATTGCTATTCTCTGCTTGTAGTCGCACCTTGCATAAGTACCTCATGATTTCTTCTTTAGTGTTGCCTTCGAGTGTTTCATCAACAATTTGTTTCCAAAGTGTATTGAAGTCAGAGTTTAGATCCATTTTACGAGTTAGTGGAGATAGAAAAAAGAAAGAAAGAAGATTGCAGAGTTTGTAGAAATGTGCATGACTGAAAGAAAATTTAACAATTAAATAGCATCATTTTCAACGACTAATTTTTAATTTCTAGTTTCACAACAATTACTTTTTAGTGTAGAAGACCTCATCCTTGGGCATAGAGATCCTAATCCCCTTTAGTGGTAGATCTATTGAAAACCAGAATCTTGAACTCAAAATCTAATGTTAAAGTTGTTCTATGGATCCAGTGACCTTACAGTTTAACTTAATGGCCCATGAACTTCCAACTTACAATTTAACTTAATGGCCCATGAACTTCCAACTTAGACTTATCCATGTTTACTTTACCTTCCTATTTAGCTAATGTTGAAAATGAATTGGATCTCATGCTATCTGAACATGTAAATAGGGTTACAAACATAAAGCAAATAATCAGAGTAGGAGAAATTAAATAAATAAAGATTAATAATTAAATCCGACTTGCTTGTGTAGCGCATGCACGAGTCCAACAGGCCCATGGCAAGCTAAAAAGGGACTCATCTTTGCTTAAGTAAGCGGTGCCTCCTTCCCTATTGGAGTGATTTTTTTTATTTTTTTTTTGTGCACATGTCCCCTATAGCCGCCAGCTAGCACAATGATTTGCTCGCATGGATTGATTAGGGGCATTACCACTTCACAGGGTTAGTGATCATTCTCACGCTTCAAGTGGTAATCAAAATCATCTTGTGGTTCTCGTAGTATTTTGTCATCCTTGGCTAGGGAATTGTTCTGCCATATCATATCTATCTTGTGATTCCCCAATAGGAGATAAGGTCTATCTTCATGGCTAATTGGAGGTTTGAGTTGTAGTTTGTGGTTGATGCCATTGGAGGCTTTGTGTGTCATTGAAATCAGGGTGAGAGTTGAATCTTTTAATTTGGCTCTTTCTTGGTTCATTATTACTTCTTGCCCTAATTTATACCAATATGGCTTTGTTGAGCCGGGACTGACTTATGACCAAAACAAGAGTTTATATCATTAGTGTTAAGAGTAATTTAATGAAAAACATAAAATTGAAAATAAATTTAGTATTATTAATTAAATTAATTATTTTCTTAACTTTTATATAAGTACAAAAATGATGTTATTTATTGGACTTAAATATAAGTAAATTTAACTAATTTTTTCATATTTAATGTTATCAATTCCAAAATATCATTCATTTAATTTTATTTTTATTTTTAATGATTCTTTTTTATTCATAATAATAAATTTAGATGAAAGATATTTTAAAATAATCTTATTTTTTATTGTAAATTTAGTTATTTTTATTTATATATAAGTGCATAGGAAATAATTATTTGGATGTTACTAAACTAACCGAAATAAGTATTAATTGCACGTAACAACATTTTTGTCAAACAATTCCCGTGACTAGTTGCACTGAAATTGCTCGGTAATTTCGAATGTCTGGTTTAAACTAAAACAGGTGTGCTTATTAAATTAAATGAATTTGGTCAAAAATCAAATTAAATTAAATGAATAAAGTGGAGAAGTTAAAAATCTCTTTCACGCATTGAAAATTCATGGGACCACATGCAAGACAAACTCTAAAGACAAAAACAAGAAGACAAAATAAGAACCACAAGATGTAGTCAGCAGAAAAAGCAAGACCTCCACTAGTCACACAAATATAGTTTGGATAATTCAACCAATAACGAGTACTCTCATTATTATATTCATACTGGGATTTAACCAGTTTTACAACCGGCCCTAACACAAGTCACATGATTGATTAAATGCACAAATGGAAGAGCAAAAATAAACAGAAAGAAAAGAACAAATAAAATAAATGAAAATCCGTAAGCAGAACATACCATATACCTCAAAATTTTAAAACTCAATGATATAATAATAATCAAATCAATTGACAAAGTATCAAGGACCTATGGGCCAACTATTCATATAGAACTATAGGAACAAAAGAAAATGCGACAACTAACAGGAGAATTAAGCAATATTCTTTACTGTCAAAAAAGAAAAAAGAAGGACAAAAAACTAAGCAATATTCTCCACTGTATCTGTATAATTTCCTATGATTCGCCATGAAGAACAGGGATACTCTGTTCATTCCTGAAGAAGTTTTCAGGATCAACCATGGTCTTAATCTTCACAAGCCTCTGAAAATTATCATTGAAGTATTTGGTCCCATAAACCAACCCTTCCTGAAAGCTATTCTCACCAAAGCTGTTTACCCCAATATCAAGGTCCCTATAATTCAAAAACGCACTTCTGGGATTCTTGGACACAAAAGGGGTCATGTAACTGAACAACCTCTTAGCCTGGTTCGTGAAATTCAGAGCAGCACTAGGTGAAGGATCATCCCAGTTCACAGAGTACTGGATCTTATACAAGTTCCCCTTACGGTGCGGAAACGGCGTCGCATCAGAAGGAATCTCAGCCATTTTCCCTCCATAAGGGTTGAAAACAAGCCCCGTTTTTCCCAACTCAATCATCCTTTTAAATAGCCACTCCAACCCATCTCTCGAAATAGCATTCTGAACGTAATCAGATTTTCTTTTGAGAAAACCTGCATTGTTTAAATTCCGATCCAATAAGGTTTCAGGTTTGTCACCATTCTTCAAACTACTGTCATCGTTCCACCACAGAACAGAGTCAATCCAACTCACCTCAGTGCAATTCTCCTTTTCTAACCCAAGAAGAGGAAACTCCTTCGCCAAAATCGACACAACCTCATTAGCCCCTCCGAGGAACAAAGCCACAACCGAGGCTCTAACGGTTCTTGTTCCCTTCACAACCTTCGAACTCACAGGCTGCAATAGTAACCTCATGAAAAGCCTATCATCAGTATTTGGCGCCACCTGCTGCCACTGCACGACAAGGTCAGTGGCAGTGACATTCGTTTCAAGAGTCTTCTCAACGTGGAAAACAGTAACCGTTTCCGGCACCGGAACGAGTTTAATAGTAAACGACAATATGACACCAAAACTCGCTCCACCACCTCCTCTAATAGCCCAAAACAGATCTTCCCCCATTGTTTTTCTGTTTAGAAGATTCCCTTTCACGTCAACTATTTGGGCGTCGATGACGTTATCAACGGATAAGCCATATTTTCTCAACATGTTGCCGTACCCTCCTCCGCTGAAATGGCCACCGACGCCAACAGTGGGACACACCCCTGCTGGAAAGCCAAGAACTTTACTCTTCTCCCAGATTCTGTAATAAACTTCTCCAAGTGTTGCTCCAGCTTCGACCACTGCAACCTCGTTTTTCACGTCCACGGTGATTCTGCGATAGTTGAACATGTCGAGGATGATGAAGGGCTCCTCGGAGATGTACGAGATGCCCTCGTAATCATGGCCTCCGCTTCTGATTTTGAGTTGGATGTTGACGCTTTTGGCGCAGATTACTGTGCCCTGGACGTGTGATTCTTGCTGGGGAGTGACGATGAGTAATGGTTTTCGCGTCGAGGAGGTGTTGAAACGCGCGTTTCGGATGTAGTTTTGGAGGACAGTGGGGAACTTGGGGTTGGTGTTGGCGAAGACTATGTTGGAGGGGTCATTTGTGTATTTGGTGAGGCATTGAAGGAAGGTGTTGTAGAGTGATGGGGATTCTGGGGCTTGTGCCGACACCGAAGTGAAGACAGTTAAAAGAAGAAGAGAAGTGGCAGAGAGATAAGCCAAACGAGGTTTTGTCGCCATTGTCGGTTGTGAATTCTATGACAAGTGTTGTTGGTGATTTTGGGGAGGGTGAGTGCGGTTTTTATATATACAGTACAGGAAGTGTTTGGGACTTGTTGGTCCACTTTTGCGACTAACAGAAACGTGAGAATTGTCATAAACGAGTTTTTCTTCTTCTTCTTCTTTTTTTCGAGAGTCCAATGTGGTATGGTTATCAAATACTTTGATTCTTTAAGTATGTGTGATGAGGTATTTAATTTCTGTTTCTAAACTTTTTTTTGAAACACTTCTAAAAAGAAAATAAAAAAATAAAATAAAATAAAATTTTTATAAGTTAAAATAAATTTTTCATTGTCATCTTATTAGTAAATTTGTAAAAATTAATTAATAGATAATTTATTTTTATTTATGAAAAATTTATCTTATTTTTTGTTTTCTTATTTTCTTCTTTCTAAAAAAATTTACTCAAATATGTCCTTATTCTTGATCTAAACGTACAAAAAATATTAACTGAATTTTCATACTTCAAGAAATAATCAATCATGAACTCGAACGAATTTTTTGTTTTCATTGCAAAATTATTTGGTGGAATGACTCAAATGAGGAATCTTCTTTAAATTGTTTTGATTATTATCAGTTATGACTTGTTGGCATTTCTTTCCAGAAGGAAAAGTTAAAAGAAAGAAACAAAAAACTATTTGTTTTGGAATAATGGATTGCTAGTATTAATCAGATTTAATGATTTCGATATTATTGATCAAAGAAATGAATTGAATTGAAGTCGACATCTATCCGATAAATAGATTATATAGATATTTTTATATAAAGTCAATTTGGCTTATTATTACGAGTTTAAAAAAATAAAGAGCGGTAATTTATTACTAGATATTTTGTTTTTCTATGGACCAGATATTGTGTTTGGTAAGTACGTTATTGATTATTTCCCCCCTATGAAATTAGAAATTTATGATTGGTTAGCTTTCTTTGGGTTGTTGAATTATACTGATGCTGCATGACTTATCTTCGTTGACTAATTTCACATTAGGAAGAAAAAGTGCAAGTTGTTTTTTTCTGGTACAAGTGTAAGGAGTTTCAACTAATTAAATAATGTTAAAAAATAATATATTATCTATTCTTTTAGAATATAAAAGAATGTTGACTTTTATAAAAGTCTTAAAAGGATAATTAATCCGGGTTTTGTGTCGCCTTCATTTCCCCTTAATCAACGGGCAGTGTTGTCGGGGATGAGTTTGAACAATGTCCTTAGAAGGTGAAAAATCAATGTGAAGTATAACTGTTTGCTTGTGTAAGCGTGCGGTTTTTTTAAAAAAAAAAATTATGTACACTCCAATTTAAATCGGACAAAACATAAAACTCGAACTCAATAAATGTGTTTTCTAATTCATCAATCTCTTCCTTCTAAATTTAGTGTATTGGAAATCAGATTCCCCGTGTAAAAAATTGTGAATGAAATTCCATACACAACCTTGAAATGATTATTGCATTTCTTAAACTAGAATATTGAAATGTTTATGAAAGTTTTTTTTTTAGTACATAAATTTGGTCTCAAAATTCATTAGAGTTAAGATAGACCTCTAAATTCAATAAATGTTTATATAGATATTTATAAACTATCCACCAAAATGATATTCACATTGAAATCAAATTTATATTCTTTTGAGATATGACATCATTGTTTATCAATCAGACCAATCTTTATTGGTTAAATGTTTATAAAAGATAATAAAGCAGAACTTTTCCTGATCATGTAAATATTCTATTGTTTAAATAAGGATTTATGTCAAATTTTTAAAAACAAAGTTGACCTTTATACATGTTGGATCAGGCTGAAAATTTAGAAGGGGATTAAATATATTCTTTCAAAATATTTATCAAATTCTTCTAAACATCGATTAAAACACCTCTTTAAATTAATCAAAGTTTTTTCAAAAAAAATTTAGAAAATATAAACTTTTATGAAGACCCTTTGAAATCAATTTCAATACCAAGATGATTATAAAACTTAAAGTTATAAAGAATAAGAGAATCACATAAGAGTTTATAGTAGTTCAGTCCAATCCGAACCTACATCCAATTTATTCTAAGTCCTATTAGAACTTTCATTATATAGAGAACATTAATACAAACACGATGCACACACAATCTTATAATAGAAAACAAATCTTTCTCTTGAACCTACAAGAAAAGATCTTTTTTAAAACTCTATCAATTCTCCAACATCCCTGATAACTCTAACCAAGAACAACACTTTAAAAGATTAAAAGATAACAGATTGAATACATCTAAAATGTGTAAATCTTTAATCTTCAATATTTCTTCACAAGATGATCAAATCATAATGTTAAAATGAATGATTATTTGATCAACTTTAATCTTCAAACTTATTGCAGTGCTATTTTTTTAAGACTCCCTTCAAATGTTTTTTCTCTAAAACTGAACAAATCAAGAGTCTTTTTTTAAGAAAATACGTAGGAGTATTTATAAATTTTAACATTTAAAATAGATTTAATCGATTATAAAAATAGATCTAATCGATTACAAAAATAGGTAATCGATTAATTCGTCAAATCCCCTTCATTCTGCAATTCCAGAAATTGGTTAATCGATTATCAAAAAGGGTAATCAATTAATTTGTTTCAATATGATAATTTCAATTTTCTTTTGTGCTGATTGGATAATCAATTATCATGTATGGTAATCGATTATAGATTCACACAAAGAACTTTTCTTCGTCTACAAGAGTCGAGTAATCGATTATCAAATGAGATAATCGATTATCCTAAGCTGCATATTCTTTTTCTTTTGAAATTGGCTTGGACATTTGATTAAATCGATGTTTGCTAGCCAATTTGAAGTAGAAGTAAGTTCTTGAGAAACTTAAGGAATAAAATAAAAAATCTTCATCTACTTTATAATTGATCAAATACTAAGCAAGAAAAAAGAGTAAAACTATATGACATGGATACTTAGTATAAAACATTCAATACAAATGTCTCATCTATTAAACATGTTAGACATTACATAATTATCAAAACAAAACTAAAACTAGGGGCTTCAAACTTTGTTCTAACAATAAATACATATTCAATTTTATTTTTATAGTTTTTAGTTTTCAATTTTGAAAATGTCAAAATAAAACAATAGTTTGTAATTGTTTGAAATGGTGAATTCATTTATTATATAATAATGTAATTTTCTTAAAATATAATGAAAAAGTTTTTACAATTTAACTTACATAAACTAATTTTATTTTTTAAGAAAACTCATTTCTTTTTTATTTATTATTTCCTACTAAAATACGTCTAGGTAAGCTTATATATGCCCTAATCATATGCACATGCTATTTCCTTTTTCTGTCACTATTAAAAAACAAGACCATGTGGACGGTAACTGTGGGAAAGGAATATTATATTATATACGGATAAAAGGTTACACTTGTAAATGGCTTAATTACAATTACAAACGCGTCTTTTTTAAGCGCTTATAAGCAGCTAATGTATTATCAAATTAATTTCATCCTCGATCATGTTCTCTAAGCATTAATGAATCATTATATTATTTTTTTAAAGCTTCTTTTATTAAGTTAGTCATTTTATTATTAATTTTGTAAAGATTTAACCATAAAATAAATCTCATAAAAATCTGAAATCTCAAACTATAATCTTTAGGACTAACGTGTGAGGATTTGCTCATTTATGTATATTGGTGGGACGAAGAGAAAAAAAGATCATCCTGGAGACCAAAACTTGAAGAGTTTGATTTTTCAAAAAAAAAAAGAATGTTGATTAAATATAAACGTGTGCAAGTTGTTGAATATTTCAAAATTGAAGTGTATCATTTGGTTTTCCATTCAACAGGGGAACTGATATATCCTTGTCATTTGTAATGCAATCATACGCATCCCACTTGTATGCCATATACTTCTTTCCATTTGATTATTTAACAAAAAATGTCGTTGTTTTATCTCCGGCCAAGAAATTAAAATGATATTCGCATAAATTCTAAACATAATAGTGAAAATTATATAATTAATTCTAAAAATGGATAAAATGAGAAGTGATATAAGTACATGAAAATGACCGAGGGGTCAAAGACCAAAGAGTGAGTTATTTATCAGGCAAACATTCTATTTTTCTTCTGGTTAGATCCAATCTCTTAGTCCATGTGGAAAGGAAAAAGAATTTTTCAGGTTCTTCCTTTCAGGAAGGAAGGATTAGGAAAATCCTATTGATTGTAATTTTCTTTAGACCCCTGGGAAAAGCATGAAAAAAATGCTCGAATGGTACGATCCCGTCATCACCCCAGAATGAAAGAGGCGATCTCGTAGTTCTTGGTCTATGAAGATACGTTGTTAGGTGCTCCGTTTTTTTCCATTGAGAATCAAGATAACAAGAAGTTGATCACAGGATCAAAATTTTGATAGGGTAATTTATTTAAACATAAACTCAATTAATTAATTTAACATAAACCCAATGGATAATACCAAACTTCGGGTTTTGAATTTAACTATTTAAGTTGCAACTTGACAACTTACTAGGCCTATTGGGTCGAGGTAATGGGTCCAAAGCATAATGTTTGTGAGAAATGTAAGAGTCGTTGTTGTTCCTGCACCCTGTTTCGCTAAGTTCACCTCAACCTTTTGATTAATGTTTTTTTATTAAAATACCCCTTACGAAAATACATTTTCGTTAGTCAAGAAACACAACAAAAACTTATTTCTGTCATGTCCAACAAATTTTCACCCCTTATATGTACAACAAAATATTTCGTTATGTATGAAATCAAAATATATGATGGAAACATATTTATTTATGTTGTATATTTATTAATACATGTAAACAACAAAAATACATTTTTATCTAATAAGCAACTTTATTATAAGCTAAAAAAAACATTAATATAAAGATGAAAATACTCTATTCACTTTCTCATTATTATGTCCCTCTCAAGTTAAAGCTTCAAACAACATTGGATCGGAAACCTCCATGTGTTCTTCTGTCGTTCAGATCAAACAAAAATCCTCCATCAGTCCATGTGTTCTTCTCTCGTTCACACCAAAATGTTCTTCCATGTGTTCAATTCTAAGTTCGCATCATCTACGTTTTCGTTTAGGCAAAAAAGCTCATCTTCATCTTTGCTACAATAACTTAAAATAATGGACAACAACGTTTTTTTTTTCTTCTTATTTTTTACACTAAATATTCTAACTTTTTCTTACTTCAACCAAATTTTCTTTCATTTTTTTTCTCTCACCCGCCTCCTCATTTTTTTTGTCTCTACTCTCTCGAGAAAGGCCATAATTCACTTACCATGCTGCTAATCAGGTGATGATGATGTGCTTTTGCAAATTATTGGATACTACATTTAAAATACAAAATAATAAATTATTTTCCTCAACATATGTATCTATAGGCTCTGGATGGCTAACAGTAGGAAAGTGCTCGTATATTCATGGCTTTAAAATCATTAACAAATTTAATTTGTGTTAAATAAAATGTCTTATAAAGTGAAAAAAAGTATTTTTTTTTTCCTGATCTACGACAGTAAAAAAATTGCGATAATGAAGCTTATTTATTTTTCTCTAGTTAATAACGATACATCGATCATATTATCGATAAAAAAAAATGATACATCGAACAGTAAACAAGAAAATGAATATATAACTAACACTACATTTTTAAGCATAATGCCTCCCTAGGCTCTTATTGAAGTCAAGATTACCTCCAAATTGAATACACCAAATATCTTTCTTCTTCCAATGCAAGTTATGTACTACTCTTCCCAGACAGTTTGAAATATGTGGTTGAAATTTGGCATATATAATCTCAACCAAATTTTTGCTTGTTTCTTTTTCAGGATATAGACAACTTAATTAAACAAAGGTGGAATGCTCTGCTGATGCCAGAAGAAATTGCTAGGATCAACTTCAGCTTTGACTCGTGCCAATCTTTCAAAATTAAACTTAAAATACTTCACACCCCAAGATTTCGCTTCTTCATAGCTTGTGTTGCCTCGGTTCACTCCTAGGTCAAGGTCCCTATAATTCAAATATGCAGCCCTTGGACACTTTGAAACATAAGGTGTCATGTATGAATATAATCTTCTCATCCAATCTATGTGCTTTGGTGTTTCTTCATTTGAGTCCCAATACACCAAATACTGGATCCCATATATGCTCCCATTTCTATGTGGAAATGGAGTTTCTGATCCTGAAATCTCACTCATTCTCCCTCCATATGGTGTCAGGATCAGTATTGGTGTGTTGACTGTGTTCTCTTCAAGCAACATGTTCCACAGCCCTTCCAAACCTGCCACAGGAATGGGTTCTGTAACATAGTCTGATTTTGCTTTGAAGCTTCTGAATGTTTGGTTTCTCTGAAGCAACACCTCCAAGGTTCCATTGATTGAATAATCTGCATAGTAAAGAACTGACTGAATCCAACTCATCTCAGTGAAGCTGTTGAGCTGCAAACCCAACTCAGCAAAATTGTTTTGCATCAAAGGAAGCAAGTTCTCAGCCGTCCCTAGATACAATCCAGTGAAAGAAACCACAACAGTTTTTCCACCATTAGGTGATGATGAATTGGCAACTCCCATAACTGAGTGAAGAAAAAGTTCATTAGGAAGCTTGTGAGAAATAGTTTGCCATTTTTGGAAAAGGTTACTTGCACCTTGATCCGGTGTTTTTGCAACATTGAAAATTGTCACTTTTGGGGGAACAGGTACAAGCTTAACTTTCCATGCAGTGATCACTCCAAAGCTTGACCCTCCACCACCTCTTATGGCCCAAAAAAGATCTTCCCCCATGAAAGTTCTATTTAATATGTTGCCATTAACATCTACCATTTCAGCATCAATTACTTGATCAGCTGCAAGGCCATATTTTCTGAAAATTGTGCCAAATCCACCTCCACTCAAGTGGCCACCTACACCAACAGTGGGACAACTACCAGCTGGGAAGCCAAACACATCACTTGTTTTTGCAATTGCATAATAGAGTTCTCCAAGAGTAGCACCAGCTTGAACCCATGCACTTTCATCATTAATGTCAATGTTTATGGACCTAAGGTTTATGAGATCAATGATGAGGAATGGAACATCAGAGACATAAGAAAGACCCTCATAGTCATGCCCTCCACTTCTAACTCTCACTTGTGGGCCATGTTTCCTTGAACAAGTAATTGCTGCTTGAATGTGGGCTAGGTTTTGTGGAATGACAATTAGGTTAGGTTTTGGGACTGAACTGTTCAAGAATCTGAGGTTCCTTATCGAAGATTGCAAAAGGGATGTGTAAGAAGAACTGTTTTGGGTGAGTATTACTTCTGTAGTTGAGTTTGAGTCAGATAAAAAGCATTGGAGGAAACCGCTTTCAGGGTCAACAGATAACGAGGTTTCAGGGAAAATTGTGATAAAAATGAAGATTGATAGGAGAGCTAATTTGATACATGAAAAGGCCATATTTGTTTCTATACACTTTCAGAGCTTAAGCACTTATAGACAATGCATGCGGCTATTTTGTACGTGAGACATGAATATATTGAGCTAGGGAGGTATTAATTATTCATCAAGGAAAAACCATTGGCAATTACAATGTTTTGAAGGGTAGAATATTCTCTGATGGAGATTGTTTATGACATTTTTGATGTTGGATATATCACATAGAATAACGTGAGACGTTAATCCTGATAAAGAGAGAAAGAAGAAATAAATGGAACTTTAAATGTTGAAAAGTGAACTTTTGTGAAAACTGAAATAAAAGTTACAGCATGTGTTTAGGAAATTTTGATGAAAAATATAGATTGACAGATGTAAATTGTAAACAAGTTTTCTTATCAGGGACGGAGTGACTGACGCATGAGTGTATTAGAGGGGGACCAAAAATATTTTACACAAATTATTTCATATTTAACTTCTAAAGGAAAATTTAATAAGTAATAAGTTTAACACAAATATTTATTATTAATTTTATATATAATACTAGATATGTGATCTGCTACTAAAAAAAATAATAGACATATCAATTCAAAAATCTATTTTTTCTTATGGGAGGGAGAAGGCATCAGCTCGTCATCCCTTGAATCCGTCAATGTTTCTTGTGTATATGGTGTTTCATTCCTCACAAAAAATATTCGTCAGCATTTAAATTTTATATTTTAAAATTTAAATTGACAGACGGAGAAAATGAAAATGGATAACTTATGAAACACATGGAAGCAATCCATGTTTGATTATAAAGGCTAGACACAATTGTGTCTTTTCAAGTTTATCGTGACACTTTAATTCATGTGCATGCATGTGTATTTCAAAAGAAAAAAGTTATTATCCATTTTCCATTTATAATATATAAATTGTGAACTAAGAAACTATATGCAAACACGTCGCTCTATATTCTTCTTCGATACATCAGCATAATTGATCATTGTCAAATTCTGTAAAATACTCATTTTATTTATCTTCTTCTTCATTCTGTCTCATCTCCTATTGTAACAGAAAAGTTGATACAACAACAATCAATGTCTAATGGTTACGGTTTTTAACAAAATTTTGTTAATTACATACCATAATGAAGTCTTCTCCACGTATGGTGTTGCATCCAATACCTATACCTTTCAGTGTGTTTCCTACTTCTATCTCCTCTAAAATATTCTCCTTCCGCCTACTGTGAAACTCCAACTTTCACTTCTGTCATTCCACGTACAGTTTTTATATTTAACTTTTTTTCTAACTATTTTATATCTCTTTGTATTATTTTGTTTATATGATTGTTTCTTTTCGTTTACCATTTTCTTGCAGAGGAAGAGAAGTTGTTGAAGTGAAGAAAATACCATGGGAGGATTGTCTCTTTCACAAGAATTAGAAGATCTGCAAAATACCTATCAACTTGTCGCGTACAATTTCTTTTAATTGTCTTTGCATATTATTTTATTTCTAAAATTATGAATCTCATTCGAGGTTAACCCTTGTGTTAACTTCTTTGACCAATTTTAATTGTGGCTCCAAGGTGACACTTTACATTTTCGTTTCAATTGGCATTCACTCACAAGGATTGGTACACATATGTCACAAAATGAATAAACAACCAAAAGTCATTAGAGACTGAAGAGGAAAACACAACCCGAGGTCAACAGGGAGGAAGAGATCGCATATGTTTTGAAATTGATGGTGCAGCAACAAAGTTTTATTGAACTAAGAAATGCTAACCATTTGATTAAGGAGATAAAGGAATTGTCCAAGTCAGTAAGAATAGAATAGAGGGCACTAGAGCAATAATACCATGAATTTGATGGAAAGGTCTACGATTCTTTTACCATTTCAAGGGATTATAAGATGCTACTTGAACTGTGTTCTGGCATTTCCCAGAACACAAATGTATAGCACGAAAGTACTGTATGATTGCTGTTTGATCACTCTAACTCTACAACTTCAAGAATATCAATGGGGAATGATACCTCGAAGCAGAAGATCACAGAGATACACCAACTGATGTGGGGTGTGTGCTCCGTGTAATTGAAAGAGAGGGAGTTAGAATGTGTATATACCTTTTCGCCGCTACTATCGAGTATTTATAAACATGTTACCTTGCAGTTATCATATGAACTGCTTCCGAGATTTCCGGCCTCAATCCGCACGCCGCTAACCGCCCATGTGGACTGAGTCATGCCCACGTTCTGAGAATTGGATACATGATAATTCAACTATGATTGGGTTTACAATTAGGCCCAACTCTTATTACCATAACAAACTGCTTCTTCTTTTACCATTTCAAGGGATTATAAGATGCTACTTGAACTGCTTCTTCTTTTACCATTTCAAGGGATTATAAGATGCTACTTGAACTGCTGCTTTATACACACGCAGTTTCTAATGGCTTTTCTTTCTTTAAAAAATCTAGCCATACCAAATGGTTTAAACATTTACAATTTATAAGTACTCTCAAGTAAAAGTTAGTAGTACACTTTATGCAAGGAGTAAGCATGGTCTGTACAAAAAAAGAAAAGAATAACAGGAATTTTGCTTTTAACAGTTTATTTTTGTTCTAAACTAAATTTTGAATTTTCACAGTCATTAATTGCAAGTTAGATGCTTTTATTATAATATATAAACCAAGTTTGCAAACCAATTGAAATTAAAAGAAAGTCTTAAATAAATAGTGAAGAATTAAAATAAAAGAAAAAGAATTACATTAAATTGATGCTAAACTAGTTGACTCAATCATGAAAATGAAGGGTGGGACCTTTTCTTAAAAAACTCTTGTTTCACATTTTTAAAACTAGCAGACATGGTTGATTAAATCTAAAAAGTGAAAAATTTGTTTGCATAATCTAACCAAGCATTTTGCCCATGTAACATAACATCATAATAGTTATTTGTTAGAAAGCTCATACGGTCAATCTTGGAAATAAGCCCGAACAAGGTTGCTACATATAGTTGAACTTCATATAATCAGTTTTAAAACAATGTTTTGATATTTTCCTTTTATTTAGTCAAAACATTGACTTGAAACAATACACCACAGATCGTGTATGTTTTGTAATCGCAAATGAAAAATTATCTTTAATCTTGAATATAAGCGGTAAAAATATAATTCAAATTAATTAAAAAATAATTAATATATTTAATTATATCAATCTCATTTAAAAATATATTTTTTCCTAAATTACCTTTCTAATTATTTAATTTATTTATATCCTAAGATGTACACCAACTCAACTTTACATTATTCCAATGAAAGTTCCTATCAAACTGTACATTTTTTTTATACAAGATGATGGTAGTCTTACTTAGCAGGTTACGTGTATTCCTGTTAGAACACAATCCACTACTAGGTTATAAATGGCACCTTATCATCCACTCATAATTCAAAATGCCTAGGAATCTTGTCTCTTCCTAGCTCGTGGCCTTGTTTATAGAATCCTTATATATATCCCCAAATATATAATTAATTTGCCAGAGATTTTTCTTTCATTAATTTGTCGATAGTGGTTGACTTGAATCCAGTGCTGATTTTATATGCATGCCATACCACGCAAAGAGACTTGTACAGCTGCGCCATTTCCATCATGTAAAAAGAGTTTCTCAAGATTGACCACTTAGTGGATTCTTAAGTGGTGCACGAAGCCATAGATGTAACACTACTATTTCATGGGCACATGAATATGTAACACCAACTATTGGTACATCATCACCAAACATGCAAGTGTATTAATTAACATAAAATTGTTTCAGTTTAATCAATTTTCAATTTTGAATTTTGGATATACAATTGTATTAAATATTTAAAGAGATAATTTTATCATTTAGTATGATCCTACCTGATTCAATCAAGATTGTCTCCTATAAATAAATAAAAAACTATTAGTGCATCTCAACTAATCAAACAATGCTTGTATTCGAGATTAGGTTAGGTGAAACCGTGGTTACAGTTGAAAATTTGACAACAGCAGAAGATATGGTGCGGCGTACTATTGTGTATCATCCAGAAAGGGGGGTTCAGTCCTGTGTAGGGGTGGCAATCAAATCACAAATTGTTAGGGCTAGAAGAACTTTCTGCCACAAAAATCACGATATTTTTAAGAAGTTAATTCAGTGTCAATACATAAAAAGAGCAAAAACAGATAAAAAAAAAACATTTAGTAATGCCTCGGTGCTTATATCTATAAAAGAAAATGTATTTCATTCATCTAACCACGTTAAAGCTGAAAAATGAAATTTAATAATCTTAATTTATTTGTTCATTTATGTGTGCAAAAGAAACCTTCAACAACATGCACCTTGCAGATCGATGCAATTTTTATTTTTTTAATCTAAAAACTTATCTACTAATTGTTTCTCGAGTTACGGAGGATGTGACTTTTGGAGGTTCAAATTCCAAACTTTAGAAAATTTTCAATCACTGAGCTCAAACTTAGCACTGGAGTCTCCGTTTATAAGCATTAGCAAAACTATAAAAGGTTCACGTTACGCTTTTCATAAAATTGGCAATTTTTTATGTACCATTTGTCTGTTGCACATACTACACGGCATCCATGTATCTCCAATCGTAAAGGAAGATGAAGCTTCTTACTTTCTTTCATTTCCCTAACTTTTCCTCTCTTTAAGCGTCCATTTGTTCTTCTTTTAAAGCCACATGACTATGAAAAGAAAAAGAGAAACAGTTTCAATATAAAAAAATTTACCTTGGGAAGGTTATATCATTGGGCTATAGTAATATTTTCTGTTAACAACCACATCAAAAAAAATATTTCCATTCCAAAATGAAGAAATGTATTATACAGAAAATAATTCTTACCTCTAAAATTGTTATATTATTTATAAAACACTTTTTCCCAACAAATTATATTGTTTGTTAAACACTTTTTCCCTACAAATTAAGTTGTTACCTACCTTTCCAAATAATTAGATAATAAGGTTTTTTTTTCCATTTTAGTTTTTCCATACATTTATAAGTTACGCTCACCCTTATAAATTTGTGCAAAATTACAAAGATTACTCTATAACTTGAAAACGAGAATAATTCTATATATGCAGAAGAAGTTTACCTTCTGGAGATGGGAATTTCTTCTTGTTACATTAACTAAATAACTACGCTTGGCAAACAAGTATTTACAAAACTTTTAGTTGCCATTAACTTTGCTTAACACTACCAAGTGAAGTAAAATATGTACCAATGAACGAGTGATGTTGTGGACCTGCCGTTTATCCCCACTACAAAGCCATGAAATGAATTAATTATCATGAAATATGGAGCAATTAATAAAAAAAATTATGCAGAATTTCCTTTAGTTGTTGCATGATCATATATATGATGATGCAAGAATACAGACAAGCTTATCTCGTTATTCAAAAATGCTATAAAACTAGTGGGGCCATTGAAGACAGTTGCTTTGCTTATACCATTCTTTTTAGCAACTATGAAGCATAGAGAAGTCCTTTCAGATTATGTTAAATGTGAAAAGTGGTCGATGTTCTTGTAATCAAAGATAGATCAAAAAGCTCATGTTTCACAATGTCATAATTAAGAATAGAACATTAGCCACAAGATAATGCCCATACTCTTCATCTGTATTATGACGTTTGTCTTAGCTCAAGTATGCGTAAACTATTGTATAACACATTGTGACCATTGCACATTATGGTCATATAAATATAACATTTGTGGTAGCCTCCTTAAGCACAAAAAATTGAAACCAAAACCTCAGAATACAAAACCATGGTGTCTCCAAGCTCACACTTAGCAACTTTAATCCTCCTATTATCAGTTTCAATGGCAGCTTCAGCTTCATCACTTGAAGAAAACTTTGTCCAATGTCTCAGCTTCTATTCAGACAAAGCGGCTCCATTTTATGCATCAATTTACACTCCACAAAATGCATCATTCAACAAGATCCTTGAATCCTCTGCACAGAACCTAAGGTATTTGGTGCCCTCAGCGCCAAAACCCGAGCTTATATTCACACCCTTGACCGATTCACATGTCCAAGTGGCAGTGACTTGCTCCAAGAAACTTGGAATTCATCTGAGAATTCGTAGTGGTGGCCATGACTATGAAGGACTCTCATATGTTTCTGAAGTTGAGACCCCTTTCATAATTGTTGATTTGTCCAAGCTTCGTGCCGTCAACGTTGATATAGAAGACAACACTGCTTGGATTCAAGCCGGTGCCACTATTGGGGAGGTCTATTACAGAATATATGAGAAAAGTTCGGTTCATGGTTTCCCTGCAGGCCTTTGCACAAGTTTAGGTGTTGGAGGGCACATCACAGGAGGTGCATATGGATCCATGATGAGAAAGTATGGCCTTGGAGCTGACAATGTCCTAGATGCAAGGATAGTTGATGCAAATGGCCAAATCCTTGATAGGGAAGCCATGGGGGAAGATCTCTTCTGGGCTATTAGAGGAGGTGGAGGAGCAAGCTTTGGTATCCTTCTTTGGTGGAAAATAAAGCTTGTTCCTGTGCCAGAAACTGTCACAGTTTTCACAGTTACAAGGAGCCTAGAGCAAGATGCAACCAGGATTCTCCACAGATGGCAGGAAGTGGCACCCTATATTGATGAGGATCTCTTCATCAGAGTCATCATTCAACCAGCCACTGTTGGGAACAAAACTGAGAGAACTATCACCACATCTTATAATGCTCAATTCCTTGGTGGTGCTGACAGACTCCTCCAAGTGATGAAAGAAAGCTTTCCTGAATTGGGTTTGACTAAAAAAGATTGTCTTGAAACTAGTTGGATCAAATCTGTGCTCTATATTGCTGGCTATCCAAATGACACTCCCCCTGAAGTTCTGCTTCAAGGAAAGTCAACTTTCAAGAACTACTTCAAAGCCAAGTCAGATTTTGTGAGAGATGCAATACCAGAAACTGGACTTGAGGGGTTGTGGCAAAGATTGCTGGAAGAAGATAGTCCCTTGATGATTTGGAACCCATATGGTGGAATGATGAGCAAATTTTCCGAATCTGATATTCCGTTCCCTCACAGGAATGGAACACTCTACAAAATCCAGTACTTAACTCTTTGGCAAGATGGGGATAAGAATCCCTCAAAGCATATAGATTGGATTAGGAAGCTTTACAACTACATGACTCCTTATGTGTCCAAGTTCCCAAGGGAGGCATATGTGAACTATAGAGATCTGGATTTGGGAATGAACAAGAAGAACAGCACAAGTTACATACAGGCAACTGCTTGGGGCAATATGTATTTCAAGGATAATTTCAACAGGTTGGTGAAAATAAAGACCAAAGTGGATCCTGATAATGTGTTCAGGCATGAGCAGAGCATTCCACCACTCCCAGTTTCAAGTATGAGGCTAAAACACAAGAAGGGCAAGACCTGGGAATGAGGCACTGTGTTGCTGGAGCCATTGGGGTGGTTTCTATAAATTTGTTATGGGCCTGATTAGCTAATTTAGATGAATAAAGGATACATTTGGATTTTGTTCTGTTTTTGGTCATTCGAATGTTGTAAAACACTGTTGGAAGTGCTTAATCATTGGTATCTTTGTGGTTGTGTGTGAGTGTGACAAGATTACAGGTGACAAGTGTTGTTTTGCTAGCAAGAACTGTGCAACTAGTGAAGGTACTTTTATAAGGATATGACTCTTAAATACGATACTCAAGTGTGACACGTGGAATGCACATTTTTTTAAGTACAAAGAAACTCAGCAATCTAGTCTGCTTCACTTCCAAAATATTCATCATCTATCTATCTTCATAAGCGATGACGAGGGTCTAGTATGAGTAGTATATACAAACATGGACACCGTGCTATGTTTACAAAACTCTCGAACGTTGGACTTTGCTTATAATCTTCTCATGTTTTAAACGTATGGTTGGAGTTTACATATCGAAAGTTAGTATTAGTAAGCATACCAAAGCAAAATAAAAGAAATTAGTTTTCTGTACTTAATTTAGTTTTTTATTCTTAACCAAACCTCTACAATTAAGTGAGACGTTAAATCAGAATCCATCACCGTATCAACTTCCAACAATGCAAAAAAAAAAAAAATATATCTCCAAGCGTTTGATATTGCAAAATTAAAAATATGCAAACTCACCACCACTACAAGGAGTATCCATATAAATTATTACTCTGAAGCTACTTTGTCTTGTAAAAAAATGTGCCTGAACTCAGCAACACGGACACTCTACCATTTAGGGTCAATGAAAATTAGTTGATGAGAGGATTTAAAAGTAGAACCAGCCCCACAAAATAAAAGGAAAAGGGAGGCGTTGGTAAGGAAAAAGAAAAGGACGAAATAAAGAGGGGAGAGAGAAAGAAAGGAGCTGACTATGTCTTAAACATAAAAGAATTGTTCAGACTAAAATGTAAAGTTTTTAAATACAGATACCAAAATGTAAAACTGGTGCAAGTAGTGACTAAAACGTCAAGCTCAGATATGTCACTAAATGTCATTGGCACATCACCGTCATATTAGTGGCGTTAAATAGTTTGACAACAAGGACCAAAACGTAATCAGAAGTACTCCTGTAGGACTAAAACATGTAGGTTATATGTATAACTACAAAATATAAAATTAATTTAAGTATAGAGACAAAAAATTAAAATATAATGATACAATATTACATACCAAATTACATAGGAGTGTCATAAATGGTTCAAGTTGAACAAATTGATAAAATTGTGATTTGTAGAATCGTCATATTTGTTTCGCGAGCCGTAACTCGTTAAACGAGAATCAGGTAAGATCTAAGTTTATAACTTAAGTATTTGTGCTAAGAGAAAGACCTTCTTCTCTAAGGGAAAACAAAGACAGAGAGGTTGTCAAAGTCGTGCTGAACAAGGACACAATCTCGTTAAGCAAAAATTACTATAGAGAGCATGTTAAAGCCTCATCATTAAACTTTGGTACATTGTGCGAGATTACCTTTATAAAATAGGTTTGGAGACGCTACACAAACATGTATGGAAGTTGCATGTAGGCAACTAAGATATCCATACTCATTAAGCATTAGGGCCAAACTTACTAAGCGAAACTAGACTTATGCTAAGTGAGAGAGCCCTGGAACAATAATGTTGTTTAATTGAGGTTTCAATTATGTTTACCTTGTTATCATGTTATTATACACTACTTGAGGATACTACATAATCGCTTGTGAATGATAAGGAGTCTACTTTGGAGGAAGAAGGGTAACTACCCCTCCAAATACTCGAGGATGACTAAATGTTTTAAAGTAATAAAGAAAGGACATGCATCAAAATCTGCAACACCTGTAGCAAGACTTCAAAATCCTTTATATATACTAATTGGCTGATCGTATTTGCCATAAGCTGGCCAATCTTTCATACAAGAAACCCATGCATTAGTTTTATGCGGCTTAGAAGTACTTTCTTTTTAATAAAGAGTAGTTTTACAAAGAGGCATCTTTCACTTGCAAGCAAACACTCTGCATTTTCAAACGCTTACATACTAAAATTTAAAGCCACCCTATATAAATTTTAATTTTTTATAATGAAAAGTTTAGATGAATTAAATACCGATAACTGATCAAGATCAAAGAAGACATCAAGGCTCAATGAAGGCTTACATGAATAATCACAAAATATCCACCAATAAGATCTTCTTATGGACAATGAGAGTCGAATCCATTTTCCTTTAGAATCACTTCTTCCTTATCAACTGGATCAACCTTTGTTGGTATCCTATAAAAAATTTAGATTTAAGGAGAAAAATATTGTCAAGCTTGAAAAGAAGCATTTTATTTATTAGTTTTATAAAATAAACATTAGAAAAAAATAATTGATTATTTTTCCAATAAATAAATTTTCCAAACATGCATTTCTTTTTTCCTTAAAAATTTCTATACTTTAAATTTAATTAATTCATTATTTAAGAAACTATTATTTAATACCTATTTTTATAAAGTTACAATTTTTAAATAACTAAATGGTTTTTAAACTTTCTTTTTTTATTAAATATGTATTTTAAAACTGTTTTTACATTACTATTTCAAATATAAACTTTAACTATTATTACATTTTTAATTTTATTTTAATAATTAAGGTTTTTTCAAAGATTTCTGTTATGTGTATTTTTTTCAAAAGTTCTTCTGATATTAAGATTTAAAATAAAAACATTAATTATTATTGTTGTTGTTTTAAAAGGAAAATAATTTTTTTATCAGTTTTATAAAGAAATATTTAAAAATAATTTATGATTTTTTCAAAAGTGAATGTCTCAAAGTGTTTATTATTTATTTTTTATTTCAAAAATAGTCAAATTTGTAATTATTTTGAAACTTTTATATATCTAAAAAAATTGTGCAAGGTATTCAAATATAGACTTGAAATTGTATTTTTAAAATTTCGCAGTCATGTCATTACTTAATAAATCCAACTTAACAACGGGATCAAAAACTAAATTTATATTTTATCAAGGACCTATAACAAAAAAAATATCATAAGGAATAAAAAAAATTCTAAATAATAAATAGTAATATTAAAGTGTATATTTGAAACATTTGCTGTTTTCAAAATAATCAATGGTTTTCTAAACATTTCTTTACAAAACTAGAGAAATGCTATTATTATTTATTAAAAATAAGAATTCAAAATAGAAAGATATTAAAGTTCAGATTGGAAATCTTAACAAACAAATATTTTTATTAAAACAATATAAAAACAAATATTTTTATTAATATAATATAAAAACGAATTTTAAAATAATTAATAATTTAACTGTTCTAAAGTAAAGCAATGTTAAATACGATAAACTATTTTTTTTAATTCTTTTCACAATAAATAAAATGAAATCAAAGTTGAAATTTTAAATCTGAGCTAAATTAAAAAAACAACATAAAAGGAAAAGTTTAAAATCCTTTAATATAAGTCAAATATTATGAAATTTAAAAATTGCAATCAACAATAATCTGATATTACAAAATAACATGGACAGCATGTTTGAAAGAAGATCTCAAGTGCTTCGATCGACTGAAAAGAAACAAATGTTAAATATGTTTCATTCAATAATAATTTGAGAGTTTAAATCTTAAAATAAGAAGACTTTAAATATAAATAACATAGAAAGTGAGTTTTAAAATATTTAATAATTTAATTAAATCAACAGATATAAAAATAAGTATGCAACAATGATAAATTTACAACTTATGTAGATTTATAGAGCAATATCATATTACTTTAGCATCAAGCACAAAGGAAATGTGTGAAAAATTGGACCAATAATGAAGAATTTAAGCAGTTAATATTTTTGTGCGTTTTATCCAAAAATTACATGAAGATGAAATGCTTTAATTATTTTGGATGGTGAAGCAGAAATAAATAAGTGGGTAATAAAGGCACAATCTTCAAGCAAAAGATAGAACAAAAAAGGACAAAAAAAGAGGGCATTGGCGTGGCACTCGCCCAACAAGATAAGAGGGTCGCCCAACGTGACTGCTCCAAGGGCCACCTTGGCCCGTGTGGTTGCGTGCGTGTTCGCCCAATGTAACAACTAACAACTGACAGTGGGATTTTATTTGCTTATTATTCTTTATGTTTTTACAATGTTATCGATTAAGTTTTCTCCGTATTAGATTAGATTGCTTCTAAACTTTAGTTTTTCTTTAAATCAACGTTAGTTTCTAAGATAGGATATTCAGAGTTTAAATGTTATCCTTAGTATAGGATACACTTGTCCTTTAAGTACATTTTTTATATGCATTAAACAATGATGAAGTGAGTAATTGAAATTGTTTACTTCTGGGAGAGAAAAAACAATTCTTTGTTTTGGAATCATTTACAATAATGAATTTTACATATTATAAAATAAATTTGCTTTTGGACACTAATCGATTATTGTTTGCATCATATTACTGCTATCTTTCAAGCTTCCTTTTTTACGTGAATTATTTTAAAATTTTACAATAAGCCTTAATTCAATAAATCATAATGAAACTGTGATTGTGTGCAGTTGTATAAGCATTATTGTCTAAATGCTCATGATTTCTAGGACACTAAAAGTCAACCCACACCATGCCATTGCAGTAAAGATAGCTTTAATTACTATTTTTATCTTTTAATTTGATGAGTGTTTATTTTTTTAGTTTCTGGAAATTAAATTGTTTTTTTTTCACCGGAAAATAATATTATTAGACTCCCATCAAATGGTGAATGGTACAACCCCTAGCATCTGTAGAGACAAGCATGGCTAGAAGAGGGGGAATTGAATTAGCAATCGTCATAAAAGAATCAGATTCATGACCCAAATTTGCCAAATAATCGGAACAACAATTTGCTTCTCTGTGAACATGAGTAATGGTTGCTATCCATTCTGTGTTTTGCAACATATTAGACAACTCTCTGATCATAGGCTTTAACAACTAAGTTAATCTTCCTTGACTGAATCATATGAACCACAGCCAGCGAATCCATTTCAAATATGACATTCCGAATATTCATACTTGCCAGTTTAATTCCCTGCTTTTGACCCCACAGTTTTGCCCAAATGGAATTACACACCAATATTCGAATGAAAGCATGACAAAACTCTCCCAAATGAATTTAGAATAATCCCCCTGCAAGCCATTTTTACAGTTGAGGCTTTATATGATCCATCTACATTTACTTTGAAAAACGGTGAAAGAGGAGGGGTCCAAGTAATGGCCACCTCTACTTTATGTTGGATTGGCAGAACCCCTTTAAATAAATCTAACCTCTTGTATGATATGCTACAGCAACCCAAGGGAAAGAGTAGATCGCTGAGTAAAGACCAATTTATTTCTGTCTAACCATAGATGATAGCAGTTAGCCCGGAAAAACTAGCCCACGTGCCTACAGGAGCTTTGATATCCTTTGTGTTCAAATTCCAAGCAAGCCAATCTTGAAGACCAATACTAAATCTAGCACAGTTACTGTCATTTGTCATATGGCAACGGATTGTTTCTTCATTAGTGAGCAACCTCCCATGCATGAGTTTCCATAGAAACAAACGAACTCTCTGAGGGCCTTCATATCTCCAAATCATCTTGAAATCTCCAGACTCAGCCCAGGGATTATCATAATAACCTGCAAGATACCAATACAGTCTTAACTGATAGCATACCATTTCTCGAGCTATGCCATATTGGACTATCTTTGTAACCTTGAACAGGTGGATTTATTGCAGCAATGTTAGAGCAAACATTCTGGGAAGAATGTTATTCAACACATTCCAATTCCAGACATCGTGAAAGCTATATGCAGACACTGCCAGATTGCATTCCTGTGGAGGAATCTGAACCTGCATCATAGAAGAGAGAGGTCGGAAACCAGGAATCCAACGGTCCCAAAACGGGCTGAATCACCATTATTAATACTCCAGGTGATATTATCTTCAATATGACTCCACATCATAACGATCCCACGCCAAGTATGAGAGGCTTTAGTTTCATTTCGAATGACTGGGACAGGTTGCGAGCCACATCCATATTTGGCACGCAAGACTCGAACCTAGAGATTATCTAGTTCATGAATAATATTCCATCCCAGATTCAGGACATAGCTACAGTTGAGATTTCTGAGAGTTCTAAAGCCAAGCCCTCCATTTCCTTTCAGCGAGCATAGAGTCCCAAGATATCAGATGCACTTTACGTTGATCCTGGGTGCTACCCCAGATAAAATGGCAGCAAAGCTTCTCTATTTCATCACAAATGGTTGCAGGAAGGATGTGGGCCTGCATAATATATCTGGGGAGGCTCATTAACGACGATTGAGCTAATGTTCCCCGCCCCACAAGAATTTTTGAAAATTGTTATTTTTAGTCCTTCCCATAATAAATTAGCAATTTGTAATAGTTTTTAGTAGTCAAAATTTGATTTTTAATTTTAACTGCTAGAATTTGTATTTTAAAACCATCCCAAAGTGTCAATTTATCATTTATCATAGGAGGGCCTAAAAAGTGTAATTTTCAAAATCCATGGACTATAAAAATTAAAATAAAAAAACAAATTTAAATTTCAGCCTTCATGGACTTAAAAAAAAAAAAAAAAAAAACCCGAATCGAAGGACTAAAACACTAATTAAGCCGTAAAGATATTAATGAAAAACTGAAGTTAAAGCAGAAAGGAGTAGGCACAAGGTGAGCTTTCCATCATAAATCAATCTGATACAAGAAATCAATTTTACAGAATGTTTAACTGTAGAACTTTGGCACCACAAAATTGACGAACGATGGCACGCTAACACCCCAGAAAACATCAATGATTGGGGAGGTCAAATAAATTAGATAAATAAAAGCAGGAATTCCTGAACTTGCTATTATTTTAACCAACGAACATATGCTACCCTGGACAGTAATTTACATACTTTTGGCATCCATTTTAGGAGGAAGTGTTCCAAAAATTTTATCCCATAGTGATGAAGTGATCCCAAAGCATTTATCCTGGATCCGAAAGTGATGATTCAAGTGGTACTTCTGCAGAAAAATGGGAGAAAAAAGATTTAACTTGCATGGCTAATAAAATGGACATAATTGCTAGTATATGATACAGTCAAAGAACTGGTGAAACCATCAACTATTTTCCTTTTCAGTCATTTGTGCTAGAACAAGATGAATTCGTTTAGATAAATATAGCAAAGCAATGCATGGTAATTTAATCATCATCCACAGTTGAAGATAAAAGTTTTTACCTTGAGATTTCGGGGCACTTCAGTCCTTGGCTGACCATGGTGCAAGTAATAATGGGTGCAATCATACATTACATAACCCAATAAACCACCTCCAAACAAAGCAGGAGCAGTTGAAGGGGTCGCCATGAGCTTCACCAAGTTCCAGAACTGGACACAGCAGACAATATCACTAACATCACACCTTAAACAATAATGTGAAGAAATTATCTCTAAATCTATACCAATATTGACATATCTGTGCTGCATACTAATCAAATAATGTTATTAAATGTCAAAAGAGTTTTATGGGCATTTTCAAAAGAAAGCTAGAAATGGTGATATACGTGGCTCAATTCTGATTTCAGAAAGCCAATCCAGAAGCAAAAATTTCTTTTAAGATTTTATGAAACTACTATTATAAATTGAGAATATAAACATCGCAGAACTATTAAAAGATCTCTTCAAACATAAACTAAATAATTTCAAATTTAATGAAAATCCTATCTGCTACTTAGTTTCACTTCAAATATCCAATGTTGTCCAATCAGTGATTTTCCATCCAAATTGTTATATCAGTGACATGTAGCGTAACAATATATATAAAAAGTTCAATGTGACACATTTAACTATTTAAATGAGTAATTCATATACTAGAGGGAAAAAGGGAAATAAAAAAATTCAATGTGACACTTAATTTAAATGAGTAATTTAGATAGTAGAGGGAGAAAGAGAAAAAGAATAAAGTTAATCCTTTGGTCTTTCCAATTATAGGAAGCATGGATGGTAAAAACTTCGATGAAAATTTAAATCCCACAAATATTTTCTCAGCCAATAAAGTATGGGAAAATGCAATATAAAGTATGGCAAAAAAGAGATACCGGCATCAATAATATAGCTGTTGCAGCAGGAGGGAAAACAAGTCTTAAGCCATCCATAGGATGCTTATGGTGGCAGCCATGGAGAAGATAATGCAAGGTATTTCCCCTAAAGCAGCATTCAATCCCCCAAAATAAAAAGCAAATAAACTTTTAGTGTTATTCAAACCAATAATTTAATCAAAGTAGATATAGTTAAACATGATTACAAGCAAATATTAACATACTGGTTCACACTATGGAAAGAAGGGGAAAGAAAGAGATCTAACCAGTAGGTCTTTGTTTTAATGTGGAAAAGAAAACGATGCAATGAGTATTCAAGCAGTGTCCAAACAAAAATGCCAAGAACCACCAATAGAGCTAAATGAGGACAACTGAGGCCCTTTCGTACGGAGTTATATATAAAGCAACATACAACTGGCAGCCAAATGACTGGTATTGCCCACCAGACTGTGCGTGTCAAGAACTGATCCAAGTAGTAGCAATAACAAGTCAATAACACATGGAATTTTTTCAATGTATTATCAGAACTTAAAATTTAAATCTTTGTCCATTTGTAATGTGGCCAATTTTAATAAAATGGAGCATGGGATCATAATCTTAAAATTTGTTGAAACATGCTTATCAACATCAGAAAGCTATGAAACCAGCAATGTTTATGCTAGTAAATGTTGCGTTGAGAAGCATCACCAATAGCAAAACATATGAAAGTAGAAACGTATGAAAGGAAAAACAAGATTAAAGGTCAATAGTCATGGAGAAATTAGGATTAGCAACTATTCAGGACAAGATGACTTAAACTCAACTGATAAAGCTTAATCATATGAGAATAAAACCAACAGAAGATTCATGAGAAGAAGAGTAGATCAAGTGGAATATGGTCAAATTGAAAAGGCAGAGGAGCTAGGCGAAATCATTGGGGAAAAAAACTTGCTCTAAACGGTTTTACTAAAAGCTTGGTTTTTTATTAAGCCAATGGCAATATGGCATCAATTAGTCCATCTAGACAACCTCTCTTGGTGAGGCCAGGCATGGTTTTATAGTTTTATCTGTAGTTAAAGGGCATACCTCCAGAATCTCATTTTCAAAGAAACGTGGGCCTTCCTTGCTGACAATGGGCTGGTGAACCCACTCTTCATAAGCTTCTCCAAGATGCCCAACCTTTAAAACATTGAGAATAAGATCAGACAAAACAAGAGATCACTTGGTATACAAAGCAAAAACTAACTACTTGCTATCTCAACCTGAGTTCATACATAAACAGAAACGAGACCTATATGAAACTTGAAAAATACGGGAAGAAAGAGCATGGAGAACATGTTTAAAAGAAGATCTAAAGGGGTTTTGCCTTTACCTGGAAAACAAGGGCCTTATTCAAATCAACTACAAAGTTCTGCACAACCATCTTGCAACTGAGTTCAAAGACCAAAAATAGTATCAACACTTAACAGGAAGTATGTTTAATGATAAAAAACAACAATGTTATATTAAAGCATAATATGCATCACTCAGTACATGCCACATGGGTTAGGAAACTTCACAAGTATTATTTTATCTCGCCTTCCAGACGGCATTGATTTTTAACCTTTATTGTAGGGAAAAAGGTAGGAAGGCGAGATGCCAAAAAGAACAAAGAAACAATTCATTTTCAATAATCTTATTTGTTTATAGTCTTATATAGACTTATAGTGCCACATTGCAAAAAAGTTCTCTAGTTATCATTACTCCATGCCAAAGCTTACGTGGTGGTTGCTCTAAGCACTATTTCACGTTGCAAACTTGCAAAACAATGATAAGACGCACGGAATTTATAAAAACAAACGGACCCCTATCACACCCTTATAGATGCTAGAACCGACCAGCGTCGTTTTCATCCAACTAAAAACATGCCAAACTACTTATTATCAACATCAAACAAAAAAGCGAACAATAATTTCACATGCATAAATACCCCAAAAATTTATAATCTATGAACTAAAAAAATTAAAAAAAAAAACGTACTTTAAAAATTAAAAATTAAATGAATATTTTCTTTTCCTCAACAATAATCACCGATGCTCAGAATACAGTACGGAAACAAATCCTCAAAACTGAAACGTCTGCTAGGATATAAAACAGAAATCTGAACTCAAATCAGCAAATAGTTAACAATGCCATCAATTAAAAGTTGAACAGGTATCACCGAAAGTACACGGATCCAATTGAGCAGCAAATTGAAGTAGCAAAACCTCTAAAATCACTATAAACAAAAAACACACACACTTGAAATTCACATCTAGCAAAGAGCACATGATAACCGTAGAAAAACAGCAATGCTGAAACGAAACAATTAAATCAATTCCAGATCTAGAAAGTAGAAACCGTACGTGAATCGAGAGAACAAACCTAGCAGTAGCAGAAGGCAATGCAGTGAGATCGAAATCCAAAACCAAAACGTGCGTTTCTTTCCCTAACCGGAGAGAGAGGAAGCACCGCACCGCACCCTTCTCCACCACGTCGAGCAATGGAAAAGGGATAGACAGTGGCGCATTGAGTCTTTGTTTTTGTTTAGAAAAAGGGTTCGGGGGAATCTCGGCCGTTCGTTTCCACGGCATCAATGAATAATAATATCTCTATCCGCGTTGGATTCTAGCCAGTGGCAGCCTGGCACTACGGCGGGATCGCCTGCGCCAAGGCTCACGTGAGGATGCGTAGAGTTTTGATGACGTGGAAATATTCTATTGGAGGAGAAGAATCCGAGTTTGGGATAGTGTGTTGAGTAGCTTCTCATACGTTAATGGTCTTTTCAGATGGGACCCGCCGAATCTCGTCAGGTTAATGTGATATAACGTCAGATATTTTTAAGTTGTGGCCGCACACTGGTGAGGAAGAACACCGAATACCTTTTTCTTTTTCGTCTTTTTTACTAGTATTTTAGGATATTATTAAAAAAATTAAAGTGGAATATATTTATTAAGACAAAAAAATTAGGTTATTTATAGTTTTTTTTTATATTTTTATATTTAAAAGAAAAAATTATTTATTATATAAATTATAGGAAAATATAAAAAATATCGTATATATTATAATTTTTTGTCCTTCAATAAATATGTTTTTATTTTAAATTTTTTAACCAATATTCTTAAAATATTGATTATATTTTTATTTTTTTTAAAACACTGAACACCCTTCTACAATCTAGACGGTGGGAAAATTAAATGATGTAGGGTAAATTCTAACTTCTCCCATTTTTTTTTATATAGTTAATATGAGTTTTTGTTTTAATTTATTTTGACCAGAATTATTATGATTCTTTTTTTCATGAATATCCACATTATTATTTAGTACTTATTAATTTTTATCGATATTTTAAATTATATAATTACATAAAATAAAATGGAAAATTTTAATAAAAACTTTCAAAATTGAAAATCTTATAATAATAGGATTTAAAATTTAAAACTCGTGTCAAATTCTGTAAAAATATTATATCATATCATGATATTATATATTACTAATTTGCACTGTCAACACACTTGTCAAACTTTAATAAAAATGTCTCTCCTTTTTTTAATGATATCATATATTATCAATTAATTAATATTTTATATAAAACACAGTGTTAATCTATCAATATTCAATACTATCAAATTCTGACAAAAGTATATCTCACATTTTCTCAAATTTTGAAAAAAGAAGCATGATATTTTTATTTAAGTCTATTATATTAATATATCATTTATATAATTAAAAACAATAACAAAAATCAAATTTATGTTTATCATGATAATTATGTATGAAAAACTAGACACAAAATTTTAAATTATATTTATGATACCTATTTATTACTTATTATTTCTGATGAATCATATTTATTACTGGAAAAAATATAATATTTTTGTCTACCTATAAAAAGGAATGCTTTCTCTTCTGTATCGACTCACTAAAACATTCTTCTCTTCTTCTCCTCGCCCCTTAGGTTCTTTTTTTTCTTTGGCTTGCGAATTCAGATCCTCAAAGTAGAAGACATCGTCACTAAGCAATTAAAAAATATGTATCTTTTTTAAATTGAAAGAATTTCAACTCCTTTCTTAATTTTATTATTGTATCTAAAAAATTCTTTTGAGAGCGAGATTGATTTTAAATAACCAAAAGTGTAATTCCTTATTAAAAAAAATATTTATCGTATAAAAAATATAAACATATAATCAATATTCTTTTTATTGCTTAAAATCACATCTAAGAACTAATGTTAATAAAATCGTATGTTTAACCATGCAACTAATTACAATTATAAGATTACACCCTGATTTACGATATTGTCATTTAAGTAGAGGACTATTGAGAATTGAAAAAGAATATATTTTCAGTTTTGTAGTATATATGCAGAAGCAGAAATCGATCTGCATATACCTTGCACTTATGATGCAAGTAAAAGAAGAAGCAGAACAAAAGCTTGAAAGTCTATTGCACATGTCAAAAAAGAATTTCCGTGATAATAATAATTAATCAGTCGAATATATGAAAGAATATGGGTCTGGGGCATCTTTATTAAGAAATAAATGCCTTAGCTGATCTTATGCGAGGCACAGTAAATTCAGTAACTACTTTTAATTTTTAGAGAAATACAAATTTGTTTTACATGCTTAAATGCAAATTTCATCTCCCTATTTTGTTTGATCCACGATTTTAATTTTCTCATTTTAAAATTAAGATTTTTAATTCTTCTATTTTAAAAAATCTACAATTTTAATTATCTGATTTCAAAATATACACATTTAATCTTTTATATTTTAGATAATTCTCAATTTTAGTCAAATTATAAATTTTATCTATATTTTCTTTTAGCTCAATTGAACCCTAAGTCTAACTATTTATTTAAGATAACATTAAGAAATAATTTAATTAATTATAAAGTAAGAAAAAAAAAGAAATAAAACATGGATAAAATTAAAAATTAAACCAAAATTATGATTTTTTAAAAAATATATTGAAAAAAAAAATTACAGATTTTCTAAAATATGGGAACCAAATGTTTCTATTTTGAAATAGAAAAATAAAAATTGTTAATTTTTTAAAATATGAGAACCAAATATCTAAATTTTAAAATAGATGAATTAAAATTACGAATTGAATAAAACAGAAAGACCAAAATTACATTTAAACTTTTTTGTGTTAAGGAGGGACAACTTCATTATATTTATTCACTTTTATTAAAGTAGAGATAGAATTTAGAAAATAAAAAATAAGTAATTCCTTTTAAATTAAAAAATATATATTTAAGCAATGTTAAATTACCTAAAATGAAAATTATAAACTAAAAAGCTAGAATAAATATGTAGGAACCTATGAAGTGAAAAAAAATGTTACTATAAAAAGAAAAATTATAAATTTGAATCATATAACATAGATAATCAAAATGGAACTTTAATTTTTCAAATATATATAATTCAAAACAACTATGCATATTTATATTTTAAATTTAATTTTAAAAACAACTTCGAATTTTGTCCAAATTTAAGGAAATGTCACAGGTACACATGACCAATTTATCACGTTGTGTGACTTTATTTTATGAAGAAATTTTGATAGATTGTAAACTTTTGTAGTAGAGGGGTTTGTGAATTTTAACCCTGGCTAAATGTGTACTTACTAATAGCTTTTGGAGTTATCTAATTAAAAAATAAAGTCAATAACTTAAAGATATGATCAAACTAATGAACATCAAGTTGTCAGAATTAAGCAATGATTCTAGATTGTCAAATAGTAAATGCTCAAATTAAATTTAAGGTCAACATAGGAGTTATAAGTAATTTTAACCTTTAAATAAGTCAAATAAAGTCAACCTGATAGGATTAATATAATTTTAGATATTATATTTATGCCTTATGGGATGTTTGTAATGTGTTTAAAATGTGAGTTAATCAAAGGATACATTGCTAACAATGATCTTTTAGTGGATTGGAGTAATAAAGAAAAAAAGCATCGTCATAGCTTCTCAGAATTGCTATAGATCCTAAATTCATTGTGAACAAGAGTATGGGAAGAATATTAAGAGAAGGGAAAATTCAAAAAGGAAGATAGATTTCACCAATTTCACATCCAGTAACATTCACTCTTTATTATACCCCAAATTCCTGTTACATTCTATTGGGAATTTTCATTGGTTGTTTCTCCTTAATTAGCTCTTTGGGTGTTGTCAAATTTTCATTTGTCTTAAGAATTGAGTGTCTAATAATCACATGATTATCATATCATTTCTTAACGACGATATTTGATGAAGGAAACTAAAAAGTAAAAACAATGATGGATAATAATTAAGGAATTAAAATCAATAAAAAAAAACTATTGAGAAATCAAAAATAAATTTTATAAAAAGATAAGAGATTAAAAACGTACTTTATTCAATTTTTTATATGTAACTATTACATCAATTTATAGTAGATGTGATTGTCTTATCGATAATATTATTATATGATGGTGATAATTGTTGGAATAACTAAAATAATTATGGATAATAATTAAATAAGTAAGATTGATAAAAGAATATTTAAAGATTAACTGTGAATTTCGTAAAAAAATATAAAAGCTAGAATTATAATTTGTCAATGAATAAAATAACACTTCTTTGAGAAAGTGCTATCGAAAACATTCAGTTTAATATATTTTTTTGAAAAATGTTATTAAAATCATCAGTACTTTTTTAGTAATATTTCTACCTCAGAATTAATATTATAGCGGTGATGTATGTACAAAAAAAAAAAAAATATATTACAGCGGTAATGTTACGTTTCATGTATAAGTAACCTTTTTTCAGACATGACAAAAATTCCAAGTATCATATTTAATTTTCAATTAATTTCTTCTCACTTTATTCACCAAAATCAACGCCCGCGTCCTTCTATGTGAGCTTTATGCTTTTTCTTTTATTTCCACACACATGACACTATATTTTCTAGAGGTAAATTTGATAGAGAGAGTTTTTTTTTTTTTTTATAAGATTAGAGACCCAGTTATTAAATATAGAAACTTGTACTAGTAAATCAAAATTCGAACCTTTCTTTATCTATCATTTTATACTACGAGATGCATTACCCATTACTTAAAAAAAAAAAAAACAATTGAAACGCACTACCATTTTATATAGGTCCCATGGAACATGTTTCCGTTTTTGCATACAACGAAAAAAACCAAATAAGAGCAAAAGAGAGCAAATTTACCTCCACTGATCTCTTAGGCATATGCCTGTATGACTGAAAGCTAGAGGAAGATAGCAAGAGAGGCTGAGAACAATACAGGAAGAGAGGAAGAGCTTGGAGGAAAAGATAAATGGAATTGTCTTGGGATTATAATGGTAACTTTCTTGGTTTTTTAAAAGCTGGGAAGTGCCATTAGCAAAAAAAGTTGATACCAATAAACAATGCCCTACATGAAATTATGAATTTAACGTCTATTGTTGTGGGCTTCACAGATAGCTTACAATTTCTAGCCCATTTAGTTAGAACTAAATCAAATAATGAAAATATTATCAATGTATTTCTAAAATAAACTATGATAAATGATGTGATTCATTACTTAAGATCCCTCCAAATATAGAGACCAGTGGAGGTAAATTTGCTCTTTTTTCTGTTGTACGCAAAAACAGAAACATGTTCCATGGAACTTATATAAAATGGTAAAGTGTTTCCGTTGTAACTTGATCCTACAGAAATACAATTCCATTTTGATTATTGATAAATAATCAAAATGGAAATAAATATCAAAGTGAAAACATATTTTCGTTTTAATTTTAATCAATAAGTTCCCAACTTTATTCAAAATTTATCATCATCATCATGGATGGAAGTTGGCACATATTTTTTTCCTAACGAAGATATGCCAAGTGCTTGGGGCAATACCATAATACCAAGTGACCTTATGTGGCAAAATTCGATGGAAGAAAACTATAATGTGGGGGGAAATTCAATAAAAGCAAGTGTTAATGCTTGTAACTAGAAAAAATGAATATGTATTTTGATATTATTAGATCTTGATGGAATTTGGATGTTTAAAAAAGATGATATTGTATAAGTTCTTATTACAAAAAGAAAATTTGTTTCCAATGTATATAGGGATAAATGGAAACACATTTTGAAGAGAGGTATTTTCATTATAAAAAAAAACTAAAACAGAAAGGTATCAATATCAAAAAAGGGTGTGTGTTTAATAATGGCCTTTCTTGTAACTCATGCAATACGGCCCCATCTAATATCAGTTTAATTGTAAATTTAATCTTTTTATATTTTATATTGTATGCTATTTTTAACTTTTGAGAATTTAGGTAAAATTTCATGTTTGGTTTTCTCATGCAAACTCAAGCAGAAAAACAACCCATATTTTTAATTAACTTTTTCCTACCAAAATCTAAATTTAATCTTCTATTTTATTATTTTCAATCACTTGATGACTGATTATAGAAAATAATTATTACACTTTCATATCTCTATCGTGACATTTAAAAGTCGAGTGATTGAAAATAATAAAAAGTATAATAATTATACAAGAGAATATTATTACACTTTAATATATATATATATATATTAAACTCTTTAATGTACTTTATCAGCCCATTAGATTACGGGTGAGAATTTTATCAGAAATTTTGATACAAAATAGAAGAATGTAAAGAATGAACACACCACAAGCTTGCTTCGAGAAAATGTTGATTTTTATTAATTTTGATTGGCATATACAGGCTCAGCAATCACGACAATCAAGCTAATTTACCACTCCAACAACCCTTGTGAAAAGATTAATTTAAAATATCGATTTAAGAAAATATCACAACATTTCATCTCGTCTTATGATTTTTTAAATTTATTATGATACGTCTTGCATCAAGTGAAGAACTTACATATATTCCACAACTTATCACGATCTGGATACTTCAAAGCAAAAAATTAGTACCGGAATATTCGCTACATGTTTTGCTGGGAATTAACAATGCTCAATTGATTATGTACTTATCATTGTCTCCTATGCAAAGAGTGAAAGAGGCTAGTTTGAGAAAGGCACAAACCTTCACAAGCACCACAAATGTTGTTCCAAAAACAACTCACTTCACTTATTGATGCCCCTTATCCACTCCAATAAATATACCCAACTCATGAGGTAATTGACACTTCATGGGAATCACCTACTTCTTTATGGTGAGTATGACCAATTGACCATGATATGTGGTGTTTGTTGCCTTTTTATTAGTTCCTATCACGTAAAGTTGATACCCCTTTATTTCGTTTGTATACCATGAAACTTTGCCTTTTCACCATTAAATGGCGACGGAAGCTTCTAGTTCTTAAAATAACCACTTTCGTCTATCTATTATTCAGATTCCCCCACCTCCTCCCCAATTATCCAAGTTCATGTTTTTACCCACTAATATTATAAATTATATAAATAAAATATATAGTAAATTCATGAATACAATTGAATAGTACTCATTCTAATTTTATATATAAAGTGTGTTAAAGATTGTTTTAATAAGATACATTTTCTTATGATTTTTGTTTAAATCTCACTAATGTGAAATTTTCTTGACGAATATGATGTAAGTATTTTTATAAATATTTTTTTAACCTTAAGATCCGTTTGATTTGCAAAATTTTAGAGGATTGAATATGACAAAAGCATTTGTCTAGTGTTTGCTTTCAATAATAGTTAGTGAACAACACAAAACAAGGAAAACAGACTTCACAAAACTCACAAAATTTGTAACTCACTATTTCATGGGACAACTTTTTATCTAGTGGTTAACAACTAGAAAATTGAAAATTATCCTTATCTTTCCCCTCTCGCTTCCTCATGTTGGTTTCCACTTTGTTCTATGTTGTTTTGCAGTGCGGTTTAACAGAGAAAATTGGAACTTTCTCGGAACACAGAAACTCAAAGTGATGGAGAATTTTCTCTGTGAGAACATTAGATGGAAGCAAATCCGTCGAAGATTGGAAGAGTGTAATGTGGACTCAAATGCTGATCTCAAATCTAAATCCTATTCTTTATAAACTTTCCAGGACAATCTGTTTCCTTTGCTTGAATCAACGCCTTCATGACCACACGAGACAACATCCCATGATTTACATCGATGTCCATAGCCATGAAAATATACTACACATGATTGATTATAAAAAAAGTTGCTAACAACTAACAATTAAATCTGTTAAAATTCTAAGAATTTGGACTCCTGCCCATGCCTTTATGAACTCCGATTTGAGTAACATATTGTGATAAATTAACAAAAAAGGATATTATGATAAATTTCATATTTTTACATTTGTGTTGTGCATGTACATGTACAGCAAACCACATATAACATAAAATTTGTCTTGTAACCTTGGTAGTTATCCTGTGCTGTTTAAGTAGTCATGCATCATGTGGCAAAACAAACGCAACTTGAAGATCTATCTTGACTTTAATAAGTTTTCAAAATTCAAGTTACCTAAATTTTTGTTGGTTTAATAAATATTAGCTCTTAGAATGTGAGTTTGAGTCTAATTTAACTCAAAAAACTAATTTATAGAGTGTTACCTCTCACATGTCCAACACTTTGATGCGTAAATGACATGATGAATGATTCATTAGTATATCTAAAATAATTTCTAATATCATCTTAAAATATGAGTTTGAGTCTAACTCAACTAAAAAATTAATTCATATAATAAGATTTTTTTCTACTTTTATATTTTTTTTAATAATATTTATAGTTGATGTGTAACTAGAGTTTTTTTAATTAAATCTAAACATTAGTGCTTGTGGACAAAATTGAGTTAGATTGAGTGAAATTATAGAAGGAAACTAAGGAGGGATTCAATCCATAATTTTTCACATACCATTTCTCCACATTAAAAATTAAAAAACATGTATAGTAGTTTTTGTTTTAATTAGTAGTAGTTATCTTAGAGTTACTAAAAATCTTAGTTGTTTTATTATTTTTTATTGCTTTTTATCACATTATCTTGTTCGTTCAAATAGTAAAAAATTGTGAGAATCGGGTATCATAAGAGTTTATGAAACAAATTTGTTACTTGTATGATCAAATACTTCCCATGAAGTGAGTCTAACAGAAGACATTGAAATGATGTTAAGTATATTATTGGAAATAATCCAAGTCCCACATCGGTTAGAGATAGTGACAAGTCAGAGTATATAAGTGAAGAACAATCCTCACCCTATGAGCTAACTTTTGAGGTTGAATTAGGTCTAAATCCACATTCTAAGTTGGTATCAGAGCCTATTCTAGATCCATTAAAGGGTCACTCACCATATTATCGGCTAGAGATAGTGCCAAGTCAGAGTATACTTTGGTATGTTAAGGCTATATATTTATTTACTTGTTATCAATTAATATTTGTCTAAATAATAAATAATGGATTCATATTTTAAAAAGATGTAAATTTGATTTTTGTTGTTATAAAATTTTTATTGATAAATAATATGTAAGTATTTTTATGCGATGTTTAAATCTTGAAACTTGTCTTAATCTAATGAATCTTTAAAATTTAATTCACCTAAACTTTACTCTCTTTTTTTTCATAAATAAAATGATGGGCTGAGTTTTCGTTGATGAAGACATAATCTGAAGAGCATATCAAATCATAGTTCCCAAATTTTCTCGCTTGGGGATTCTTTCATTTACTTGTATAATGTCCCTATGTGAATGAAATAAGATACATTTTTTTTTCTCTCTCTCTCTCTACTATATTATATTTATATACATCCTTTTGCATTTTATTTACATTATTTCTAAGAATGCGCCATTATCTGTATTTTTTTCCTCCCTTTCTCCGTAATAAAGACACAGGGAACAAACAAAAACGAAGAAACTTATGCCATGTTTGAATATTTTTAAAAGCTAACTTTGGAGGAATATCAATGTCTCGGTGCAATGAAGTTCTTTTTTATTTGCAAATTTTAGTATGGGTGAATAAAATGACAAAAAATTATGAATTTATCACTTCTCACATCCATTTTATACCTAGTTAGTTTTTTTTTTTTTTTTTTTTTTTAATCTCAAACACGCTAAATATAATTTCATAGTCGTTACCAATCTTATTTCCCAATCTAGAAGATAAGTAACATTCTGCATAACGGAATACCAAGGGGAATAAAGTCACCAGAAGTTCCATTCATTCCTATCTGCATCTTCTAACCTTTTCAATCTTTTGCCATCAATCTAAAACAATGCATTAGAAGTTAACAACTGAACAAAACATATAGGACGCATTACACATAAGAACAACTAATTAACATCATAGACAAAGAAAGAATGTATAGACTGTGTAGTATTTGTTTATCTATCTATAAATTTACATCTCGAAGTACAACGCATGAAGTTGGATTCCCAACAAATGGTTGGAGTTCCTATCATGGGAATAATCCTCTCCTCACTCCTCTGAGTCTTTTAGACTAACATGAATCTTTTGCCAGCTGTGTATCTTCATCTAGAAACAAAGTGGGAAAAAACGAAGTTAAAAACAAAAACTTGTTCCATCAAGAGTTTGAAACAGAACACGTGATCATAGGCACATTCTGTGATCTCCATAGAATCCTAACTATCTTCATCAAGCAACACCATGTCATCAAAAGAACCAATGCTGGGAAGCGCCCCAAAAGAAGCCCAACAAGGGCAATAATCATAACTAAAACCATCGAAGAAGCTGAATTCCCAACTCTTTCCACTCTCTTCTCATTATCATAGGAACAAGTGATTCCACAATCAAGTTTAGTGTTACTTGACTTATTATCCCAATTCTCTTCCTCCTCCTCCTCTTCCTCTTCTTCAATTTCTAAAATTGGTACCTTTTCTTCCCCCACAGCGCTTGAAATTTCACTCCCTGACTCACCCTCATTGTGTTTATTCACCTTATCCTTTTTCTCTTTCTTAGACCCACGAAATTTCTTAGAAACAAGCTTCACCATCTTGGACCTAAACCTACCACTTCGGCTAGGTCTAATCTTGCATTCAGAAACATCTTCATCACATAAACACGGCTCCAAAACCTTCAATGCCACGTCACCAATTTCGCAACTAACACCCACTTCGTAGGTTGTTTCCACATCCTCAATTTCATCGATCGACAAACCCTTGTCGCTCAATTCCGAGGATTCAAATCCAATTCTTTCAACACGCTCCTTCATCCGAACCTTTTGGAAGCACCACGATTCTGGAACAGAACACGAAACCACGACGCGCCGGCCTGCGTATTCGAGAAGCAGAAGGGCGAACGCCGACGCGGTGATTCCGACGGTGAGCCTCTCCACGCTCGCAACCAGGACCAACACCATCAGAATCTTCGCGGCGAGAACGACAGCGTTCACACCCGACCGGGGAGAGCACTCGGCAATTCGATCCGGAGCCGAAACGGCGGTGTCGTTTTGTTGTATTGGAGTGGCTGGAACGGTGGGGACGCGTGGCGGAGGAGAGGTGACCGGAGAGGGAGGCGGATCGGTGGCGGAGAGGGATTTTGGCGGCGGCGGCGGCGGTTTTTTGGGGCGGTGGTTTTGGAAGCGGCTTCGGTTTTTGACGAAGAGGTCGATGAGGGAGGTGGGGAAGCCGGTCTCGACGACGAGGGAGCCGCCGCGTTTTGGCGATTGGATATCGGCGACTATTTGGGAGATTCGGGGGACGCGGTTTTTCTTCCACGGAAACGGCATCGCCGTTTAAGGAAGAAGAAGAGTTGAAGAAACTTAAATTGAAACAAGTGAAAGAAAGGGTTTAGTTTAGTTTAAGGGTTAGGAATAATAGTAATAATAATAATAATGGAACATTGGTTATAAGATGAAACTACTTAGAAGGAAGAGAGAAGGAGACAAGTAACCGGTTTCCACGGAGAGAAAAAGAGGAAGAAGCGAAGGCGCGTGACTCTCTGTGTGTGAATGAATTATAAAAGGAAGGGTTGTTGTGAGTTGAAAACTCGCGACTCCATAATGCGACCTCTTTGGAGCTTTTGCGGAACCATTTTTTCTTCTTCTTTTCTATGGATATTTTTCTTCTTTTTTATGGATAATTTTTTGGAAGCTATTTTAGTGTTGTGACTGTGCATATTTTCAACGTTAGAAAAATTACAATTTTGTGTGTCTGAATTGGTATAGGTTTGTTATTATTTAACGCTTAAAGTTCTTGTACTATTACCATCTAATAAGCCTATATTACCAAACATGATTTTAATTATTCTTATTTTTTATAATTTAAAAAATATATGTTATGTTGATTTTGATATGTCTTACTGAAGTATTAAATGATTTTAATTTGAGATAACGCCCTTCGTTGTACGTCATTTATTTCTTGTTTTAATTGTTAGAATTATTTTTCATCTTAAAAATTAAAGTCCAAGTTTGTAGCGTGTAAGATTGACTTTAATTTTTAAGATGGATTATTTTTATTTTAATTCTTAGACAATAACGTATTCATTCTTGGAAGCGAGTAATATAACTAACATTTGTGATTTTTTGGAGTTAAAGAAAGATTTTCTTTTTTCTAATTGATATGTTTACCGTTGATTTTTATTTTTTAGTGAACGAGAATATGTGTGGGTATGTGGAGTATTGATTCGTTTCTTTCATATATTTTTTTTAGGAAGAGACTCCTCGTGGAATTGTAACAGCATTTTACCAATCAATGGTGGAGGAATGTTTCTTGCCAAGTTATATATATTGGATTTGGCTGTTTAATATTTATATAATGTAATTGTTCCGGAGTTACAATTGGGCCTACGTTAAGGCCCAATTAGTTACGATACGTCAATCAGCTACAGTCCGGTATTGAGATTCAATGAATGAGGACTCAGGACTCAGTCCACACAGGTAGTTACTAACGTGCAGGTGGAGGCCGGAAATATAGGAAACCGTTCGTGCACAATGCAATCTCTCAACGGTCAGGTGCTATGTCTATAAATACATAATGCTCGTTGGTGAAAGGTACACATTGACTATAGCGCTCTCTCTTTCAATTACACTGAGCACACACCCCACCTCAATTTCTCGTGTCTCAGTGATCCCCTGCTTCAAGGTATCATCCTCCATTGATATCCTTGGATTCTCAGAGTGAGAGTGATCAAACAGCAATCCTATAGCACTTTCGTGCTACACATTTGTGTTCTAGAAGTCATACAGAACATTGGCGCCGTCTGT